>CM030367.1:60898691-61498691 GCA_017893485.1 Hemerocallis citrina | reverse complement strand
TCCCCTCAGTCTTCCAACTAGCGAGAGGATCGTCTACCGACCCTCAGAGCTCGTCTGCTGACCCCAGACGCTCGACAAACCAAGCTCCAACCTGACAGCCCTCGACGTCCCTTCGCTCTTCCAATTAGCGAGGGGATCGCCTGCCGAGCCTCGAGGCTCGTCTGCCGACCCTATGGCTCCAATAGGGGATCCCTTCCTCCTACCCCCTGGCCTCTCTTGGAAGAAACAGATCCTATTTTCTCGCCGCACACACCACCCTGCTCTTCCTATAGAGACAAAGAACCACTCCTACACGGCTGGATCACCCAGCCCTCCAGGAGTGGGGGGCTTGTGATATGGGTCGGATGACGTGGCCCCTCCTGGGCCACGGGATCCCCTCAGAAAACGTGCATCGCCGGATCATCCGGATCCGCCACGTCAGCATCAAAAAACCGTCCGGACCTCTGCCACGTCAATCTGGAAACCACCCAAGCCTCTGCCATGTCAACCCTATACTGCTCGGGCTTCCACCTCTTCAGGCCCACGGGCAACCGGGTCCAAATCCGGTTGGCTTCTCCTATAAATACCAGACTCTCCACCCCTTATCCAGGTAATCAATTTTTTCCACTCAAAACCCTAGTTACTGTTACTCTCTCTCAGTAGCTGAGTAGATCGTCGGAGGGTCTGCCACCGGGACCAACCCCGGTGTTCCTAGACCGTCTGCAGGTACACAAGACCTCGGATCCGAGCCTCCTGATCTGAACCGAGCGTACCAGCCTCCACCTCACTACCGCCTACTTCCGTACCGTTCGCCCGGCTGAGGGTCGTCCGCACCGGAGCTTTATCCACCAATACAAATCGAGTAAGAACTCACTCCTGGTGCATCCACACGCCTCTCAAAAATAAACCGCATCAGAAACAAATTCTCTTGCATTGCATCCACCAAGCTTGCAATTTATTATAAACGGATTGCTGACCAACATTATGGGAAGAAGATTGAAGAAGTAAATTTTCTAGCAAATGCCAACTTATTTGTTTGTTCTTCTTTTACCCTTAGAAGAGATGGTATACAATTTAACCTGGTGAACTGGATGATTCAAGTCTCTATGGTTTGGGTATTGGTATTCCTGATTCGGCAGTCAATACTTTGTAAGCATCTTGGATTCTTCTAGTTACCGGACCCACTTCTCTATTTCGAATTGTACGGCCGTCAATCATGGTAACCTGTCAAGATAAGCACCATCCAGTTAATCCAAATTAAAATGTTCTGGTAAGGTTCATGTATCAACAATAGCAAATGAACCATCAATTTTATTTATTTATTTATTTTTTTTTTGAAGAAAAGGTGCAGTATGGTAAATGAACCATCATTAGTCTTCAACTTTTGTGTTTGACAGTTTCCTTTTTATATCAAACTTAAAAAATCAGAAAAGCGTGCAATAGCCTGGTTCAGATAAAAGAAAAACTTACTGGACTAAGTTCTCCCATTGTTCCTGTCGTCCCACACCTGCATACAAAAAAATTTCAGTCTCAACTATTGCAAAGCACAAGTCAAGGGGGAAATCTGAAATCTAAGAAGATTCAAACTATCCTACTATCTAGTGTTTTTCTCAATAAAAGGCTACGTCGTAACCTGGTCTCGAACTTGAGGCCTCTCCTTCGATTTAGTTAGTTAGTTAGTTAGTTAGGAATTTTTTTTTTGTTGACTCAAAGATGATTAACGTCATCGTCTTCATTAATGAGAAATAACGAAACAATAGTTCAAATACATAATACCCAATGTCATAAGGATATGCAAGAAACAAATTACAAAATTTCATATGCAATAAAATGCAGGTCGTCTTGCTTATTCTTCATAGCCTTCCTTTTATGTCCATTCTATATAGTATTATTCATACAAAGAGTGAAACTACTTGCTATGTTGTAAAGGTGAAAACACAAACTGGTCTTCCATACCTCTCTTTTTGTAAACGTGAATACTACAGTATGCTGTAAAGGTGAATACTACAGTATGTTGTAAAGGATTTTGACAGGGCAATTAAGTAGGCTAATCGGTCTGAAATCACATACGGTCCTCGATACCTCTCTTTTTGGAATGAGTACCATTTATGCGTAGTTAAGACGGCCTAGTGTCAGTTGGTTATTGCAGAACTCACTAATGGGTGACATCATATCATCTTTGATATCATTCCAGAAGATTTGGTAAAATAGGATTGGGAAGCCATCTAAGCCTAGGGCTGTATCATTTCCAAGATGTTTAATGGCCTCCTTGACTTCATTCATGTGAAATGGATCTTCTAGTCTTAGTATGGCCTCTTTGAGCTCATTATTCCTTTCTGGCCAGAACTCGTTTCGTAGAGGGATACAAAAGTCATGTCTGTTTCCAAAGAGATTTTTATAGTAATTCTGGAAAGCGCAGCAAATAGACCTCTCTTCCTGAAGGGCCCTTGATTTTGTGGCAATTGACAGAACAAGGTTGGATCTCCGATTGTCACTTGTAGTGCGATAGAAGAATGCCATGTTTGCGTCACCCTTTTTCAGCCACTGCACACGGGCTCGGCACGTTGTTGCCATTTAATCTTCTCAAGTTTATAGATTCTGGCAAGTTTATTCCATGAGTCTAACAGTTTGTTTCTTTACTTTTGATTAAGGTTTCTTGTTTCTCCTGTCCTCTCCTGAAAACTGATCTCTTCCATAATGGCATCTTTAGACCTGCACAGGGGCGGATGTAGATGGAGAGGAGGGGGGGAACGGACCCCACTGAACTTTTTGCTACAGTGTAATTTTTTTTTGCTGTTTTAGTATACAGACTGGAAAGGAACCCACTGAACATATACTAAAACTAATTTTTTTTGGAAAGGAACCCACTCAAACTTAATTAGCAACCCACATCTTCATCCAATTGTGTAAGGACCCCACTGAACTAAATTCCTGGATCCACCACTGGACCTGCATAACCCAGCAAATTGTCGTTTATTCCATGCTCTCAATCTAGATCGCAGTCTAGATCGCAGGTGTCTAATTTTCTTACTCCAGATGGCCGTTCTCCCTCTTTGAGTTTATTGTGTAAAATAACTCTGCCGCTGAAGTTGTATATTTACATTCATACACATTAACATACCACACAAGTTCCAGCGTTCTTCAGCGATCAAAATCTGGATTATGCATGACAATGCCTTTTTTTCCTTCTTTTTAATGTGCTTCAGTTATGCATCAAATAGGAATTCGAACGTTAGTTGCACTGACAAAGTGACAAAGGCATCCTATGAAATATGCCTACTACTACATCCAAACCTGGGAAAAGTCGAACTTATTACCAAAATGACCCACTTTTTGAAAGTATTTACCAAGCTGACCCACTTTCGAAAGTATTTACCAAGACAATCTATTCACTTTTTGAGAAAACAAGTTTGATTAAAACTCAATCGTTTGTTCAGAAAGCGAGTCATCACACTCGCTTTCTGAAAAAGCGATGAGATTTTAACCCTAGTCGCTTTTTTAAAAACCGAGTAAGACAGTTTGGAATTATTTTTAAGAAGTAGGACAGTTTGGAAAAAACTTTCAAAAAGTGGGACAGTTTGGAAAAAAATTCAATTAGTAACTTATGTATGTAAAGACTGGTGACAGCAACTTATGTGTAAAGTATGGAGACACTATTAGTAATTAAAGAACTTATGTATAGAAGTAGTTAAATGGAGGGATTTTTTTGAAGGTGAGAAGAGAGAAAACGACGACATGATTTCCGAGGGTAATTTTGGCTTGCTTTAACGATGATCACTTTTAACCATCCATCTCAAGATGAATGGTTAAAATCCATGCAGTCAACCATTCATGTAAGGGTACGTTTGTAATTTTAAATCACGAGGATTGTTTAGGTTTTCTAAATTTCCCGTACAAATATGCAAAGTTCAGGCCGCCACGGTAATCAGAAAAAATAAGAGACAGAAACACCAGGTTTAGACAAGACAGAGATCACATTCGCTGAGAGCGTGTTTTGCCTTCGACGTAGGCCAAGCTGACCGAACCACACATATCTTGTGTATTTTCTTTATCTAATTTTGTTTTGGAAAGGTAATCCATGATATTCTTTTTGGGATTTTTTTTTGCAAAATGCTATACATAAATGAGTTTTTACCCCAAACACACATTATAAATGCATTGGAACCCACTTCTCACCAAAAGATAAGGAAACCTTGTCTTTCAGTGAGAAGTGGGTCGCAATGCATTTATAATGTGTGTTTGGGGTAAAAACTCATGTATGTGTAGTCATCTTTTTTTTAAAAATTTTCGAACCTTTCTTGATAGAATATTCGGCTTGATTGTTAAGTATTAATTACAACTAATCATTATCAGTGTGTTTATGCTTCCCTAGTCATTGATCCAATCTGATGATGGCGAGGATAAGGAGCAAGAAATGGATCTGAAACATCATTAATAGAGATTCAGAGTTTGATCCGAAAAGAATATTCAAATAAGTAAAAGTTAAGATTTTAGAATTTGTGTATCGGGAAAGAGAACTAGCGACTGCTTATCTCTTACTGATGTGGGTAAAAATAGAACCAAATCGGGACCGTTTAAATCGGACACGAATCTTAAAACTTTATGGGCAAAACAATATTTTTTTTAATACTAAAACGGGTCCATAGACTGGAATTGGGTCTTCTCCAAAACCGAATGCCCAAAACGGGTATATATAACTGGGTTATCCTACCAGCCCAATGAGAATGGGTCCATGTTATTTAAACACGATTTAAACCCATGATTATCCATAAGAGATAGTTCAAAAATCATATCTCTTGTCTTGGAGGAAGTTTAAACTCTCCTTAACCACTCTTATCTCTTCATGAAGAAAAGATAACCGATTGAATCCAAAAACTTTTGAAGTAGAGATAAATCATTATCTTGAAACTGACCAAAGCGACTATAAATACCCCCTACCTCCACTAGAAACAAGTAATCAGTATTTTCTCTACAAAAGTTCTTCCAAAGTCATCTTGATTTTTGACTTTAGCGTCAGAGGGTCTGTCGCCGAGATCAACTCCGATGCCTCAGACCTTTTTGCAGGTCAGCGGAGGCAATCATCGCCACACGAATCGAATCCTACGGTGCAAACGAGTCAGATTGTCAAGTCAATCGCAGTAAAAAATAGTCAACATCGTCGAAAGTCAAAATGTCAAGTTCTTGATTGTTCCTCTAAGGAATCTACATCATATGGTTGCTCCCATACCGAAAAAGCAGCAACAGATTGGCACCGTCTGTGAAAACAGTGAAGAAAATCTGACCAAACTTTACCGGTAAAAATAAGTTTCCAATATGGCTCCTAAGGGGAACGGAAAGGCGGCGGCGCCAAGCCAACCTTTTTCCTCCACCTCCTCCTCTTGAGGACCTTCCTCCCGCCTTCCAAAAAATGCAACCTCAGCGGGAGGAACCCCTCCTTCAACAAGTTCAACCTCCATCTGGAGAAGTTGCACCGGGGGGCTCTTGCAGGAGTCGTCCCGTAAGGCTCTTTGTTGAAAACAGAGGTTCAGTTTACACCTCTACCCCATCCTCACTCCCTCCATAACCCGACCTTCGTTAGGTCATCGTTAGTTGCCAGTAGGGGTCTGACCTCCGAACCCGTCACAACGAGAGGAGGGCTTGTGAAGAAGCCTCCCATCCGGAGCAGCGGAGGAGTAGGAGAAGCCCTTCTCCTTGGAGACCAAGGTCCAGGAGAGCTCCCTCTCCAAGGGGGTGCGAAAGAAGTCTCTCTCCTGTAAGACGAAGGAGGAAGCAAGCGCAGAGACCGTTAGGAGTTGTGATTGATAGGAATAATTGGTGAAAAGATCTCCCTCTCTAGGGGGCGAAGTGTAACATCCTGCAAAATAGCCTATAACTATTTTGCATTATAATCCGTGTACAGTTTGGAATGACATGCGATTATGTATTTTCCTAATAATAATTTTATAAACATATTTTATATAAATTCAATTTATCTTATTTTAAGTATATATATATATATATATATATATATATATATATATATATGGTAAAATGGATATGAGCAACTTGCTCATTTAGTAAATGAGCAATTGATTATGTGGCATGCATGCGATACATTGGAAAACTAACTCTTTTAAGGATTTTCCAATCACATGTATGTCACATCATCAATTGCTTATTTACTAAATGAGCAAGTTGCTCATACCCCATTTTCCCATATATATATATATGTATATATATATATATATATATATATATATATATATATATATATATATATATATATATATATATATATATATTATAGATTGTATATTATATACGACCCAATACAATCAAATTGTATCGGGTCGTATATAATATACAATCTATAATATATATATGTGTGTGTGTGTGTGTGTGTGTCTGTGTGTGTGTGTGTGTGGTTTGTATCGGGTCGTATATAATATAAAATCTAATATATATATATATATATATATATATATATATATATATATATATATATATATGGAAATGCTCAGTTGAATACGCAAATGTTGTGAAAACCCATGAAAACAACCTAGGCCGTTGTTGGAAACAACAACGACATAGGTTATAAAAATTTAGAACAAGGCCGTTGTTCCAAACAACGGCCTATAATTCAATTTTTATAACCTACGCCATTGTTGGGAATAACGGCCTAGGTTATATCAATTTTTTTAGAATCTGTTCAGCGAAGAGTTATTTGGGATGAAATTCCCAAAATAACCCTCCGCTGATCAATTGAAACGGGTTATGGGGAGCTCGATCTGAGCCACTGATCACGATCATGAGCGATCTAACGGCTCAGATTGGTGTTTTCCAACCCGTGAAAACTAGACCCGTTTTCAATGGAGCATTTCTCTATATATTTATATATATGTGTGTGTGTGTGTGTGTGTGGTTTGATTGTATCGGGTCGTATATAATATACGATCTATAATTGCCTTGAGTGTGAATACGATAGTGTATAATTTATAATTAAATATTTAAATATATTTTGCTATGGATATACATATTAATTTGAATTATAAATAATCATACATTGCTTTTTATTTGAGTTAGAGTTTGCTTAACCTAGGGTTAGAGTTCTTTGACCTTAACCTAGGGTTAGAAAACCTAACCTAGGATTAGGAACCCTACTTCTAGATGAGATGAGATGAGATTGGGTGGATCTTGATGAGATCCTAGGGTTAAAGTTGAGCCAAGTTTGTGGTGGAAATAAGAACTGAGGAAAGTGCTAGGAAATTTCCTTAAGACTTAGTTGACTAGATCCCTACCCTTCATTTCCCACTCACCTCACACCCTAATCTCCACCCTCCACTTGTGTAGAAAACCGGCCACCCCCCCCCCCCCCCCCCCCCTCTCTCCCTCCATTTTATCAAACCCTATTTCTTTCACCTTCTCATTCTCATTCTTCATCTAAGTTGTTTAAAAAAAAAGTAGAAGAGTAGAAGAGAAGAAAGAAAGTGAGAGTTTCATTTGTCATGCTTTGGATCATTGGAGGAGAAGAAGCAAGCTAGAGGAAGTGCAAAATTTCATCTTTCCAAACTCAGAAAGCTTGGGTGGGTGTTCTCAAACTATAATCTAGTATTTCCCTTTCTTTGTGTATGTGATGTTGTAAGCTTAAGAATTCAAACCATGCAAATGGCTTAGAATTTGATCATGAAATTTTTGTGGCATGTTCTAGAATGAGTTTAGAGCATCCTCTAACTTTTTCATACCTTTCTGGGTTTGTTTAGTAGCTCAAACAATTACTTTATTTTTTAGCAGTGAGCAGTGGAAAATTTGCTGTGTTTATGAAATTTGGGTGCTCTTCCAAAAATCATATTTCAGGGATTGGTTGGGTATTTAATGCCCAAATTTTTACTAGGTGTTCTTGAATGTGTTAGCAACCATAATTTCAAATTTCACATTTTTTTTAGTTTGTTTGATACTTGAAAAAAATTATGGATTTGCAATTGGTCCACAACTAAAGCTGGTTCAGCTCTGTTTTAGGATTGAAGTTCATTAATTCATAATTACTTTTTGGTGCATGATTTTGTAATGAAACTTTTATTGTAGTATGTGGTGTGAGTCTAGATCATGATTCTGAAATTTTAGAATTGTTAGATAACTTTTTATGAAGTTTTAAAAATAATTTGTATAAAGAGGTAGACACCCTATCTGAAAATAGAAGGAAATTTTATGCTAAGTTTAAAGGGATATAACTCTTTGTATATTATGAATCTGAATGCAATTTCTAATTATGTTATACTTGCAGGTGTCTAGTTACTGAATCTAAAATTTCATAAGTATTGGACTTATGGTTGAATTGATATTGACTTTTGAGTACTATATGTTCAGTTCAGTTCAGCTTTTAAGTAGTCAGTGAAGTTGTGGAATTCTGGAATTGTACGAGTAGAATCTGAAGAAATGATCAACTAGAGATTTCTAGTAGAGAGTATTAGCTTTCCAAAATATCGTGAATCATGAAATTCTAGTTTGTATAGCAAAAGTTATGTTTTTTTCTATGTTATGGCAGAACCAGTCTTAATTGAAGGTCTTGGTTTTTATAGAGAAACCCATTCCCCTGTGTGAAACTGATAGAATTTGGAGTTTTAGAGTGTTTTAATGGATGAATATGAAGATGTGATCAACTAGTAAGTTTTAGTAGACACTCCTAGTTTTCTATAGAATCTAAGATCGAGTAATTCCGACAAGTGAGCAAGTTTTTATGTTAATAGCAAGATGCAACAATTGTATGGAAGAATGTACAGCTGAGAACATATAGGGTTTTTATAGCATCTAGATGGCTGAATTTGAAGAAATGATTAACTAGAGACTTGTAGTATAGAGTCTTAGATTTACAAAATGGGTAAGATCATGAAATTCCAAGTTGAATTTTGAAAGTTATGAATGTTAAAAGTTTCAGCAACCTGCTGTCTTTGTTCGATTTCATGCATTTGTTCGAAATCAGGAAACTTGAGTTCTATAAGGAATTTGAGAAAGTTGTCAACTAGGAAATTGTAGTAGAGATTTCCACCTTTCTAGAAAGTCTAATTTTATTGGATTTCGATGAGTGTAGTACAAATTATAGTATTTCCTACATGCTACAGGATTTATGACTATAAGTTGATTGAGTTCTAAGATGTTGAATAATTATCCCTATTAAGCCCTCCACTTGGGACTCAGATAAGATTATCGGGCTTAGTACTCATGGTGGACACGTGAGTTAGTTAGGAGAATAGCTATACGGTCGATTTGTTGAATGTGGGCTCGTAGCTAGTATAGCTTAGAGCTAGTCTAGGTTGTGATACCCTAGGACTTCTAACCCAGTCGGCAAGTATTTTGATTGATTTATTTTCACCTCGAGAAATAATGATCTTCCTGTGCGCCGTCATATTGTTTACCGAAGGAAGGTTGACCGCGGGCTGGGATACTGGATAAGACCTGAGACGGAGGTAGTGGCGACCGATGGAGATCGGATCACCGGTGTTTGGGGTTGATAGGCTAGGTTATCTGCCTCATCTAGAATGCGTTGATGCCTATGTCTGTCAATGAATGGATATTAGTAAATTGTATGTGTTTCTTCTCTACTGCTGGGTATGAGGTACTCCCTTGGGCGTCGTTGTACTGCTCACTGAGGGTCGCGGGCTGGAGACTTTAGGTCGAAGACCTACAAAGGTGTTGGCAATCGATGAATATTGGTTCTCCGTGCTTAGTTACTTTTGATAGAACCGTTTGGTTTAATCATTCGTTAGACACTATGCATGATTTGACAAACTAGCATGTTTTAGCAACCAATATTATTTCAGATTGTATTTCTTTACTTTTCGCTTAAAAACCGAGTTGATATTAGGGGTGATTACTTATAATTTGACTTGTTCTAAGGGCCAACACTAGGCGGTGATAACCGAGGTTGTCTATTCCTGTCAAAGGGATACGAGCTGTGTCTTTTCAATAGTTAAGAACACGAGAGTCATATCTCGCTCTGTTAATTCCTGAGGTATCTTGATAAGAAGGGGATGTTCTTTTGTTCTATGTTGGTGGACACGAACGGACCATAGGGGCTGCAGTCTCATGGATCTTCGACGCAATGGGTATGCTGCAGTGTATCCGTAAGTTCGTCACGGCTTTTGAGAGAGGTCCAGTGCGACAGTTATTAGTGACAAACGGGAATACCCTGAAATATTATAAACTCCTCAATCATGTGTACTTATCGGGAACAGGAAGTGTACAATAGTAGATTGCATTGCATGGCGAGGGTTCGAAACCCTGAAACTGGAAAAAACAGCTTGATCTAGAACGCATGTAGTATGTGATGCATGCGTATCCAGAGTGTTGCTGACATTAGATTAAGAGCATTCGTTTCTGTACTTTGTATTATGCATTAGACTTCAGGTCATAGAATACATGGATACTAGGAAATTAGGATGCACGTTTCCTTTTCCATTCAAGATGGTTTGGGGGTGTGCGAGTTGGAGATCGCTACTATTATGAGCATTGCATCAGTATATGTACTGACGTGCCCACTTAATTAGGTGCTAGAAACCAGATCGGGAATGTGGGCATCCAAGTGGAGGAGCAGTGTACTTACCTACCATTCGAGTAGGTGCAGAAATGTTAGAGTCACACAGCGGAAGACTCAAGCCGAGGGGCAAGTCCCACGGAAGCAGATTGACCACTTAGCGGAGTTTCGGTAGTGATCAGTTGATTACCATTCAGAAAGACAGCTGACATCTTTACAAGTGGAGTTTGTAAATGTCATGCCCTGCTTCCCAAAAGAGAATACAGAATATGGATACGCGACAAAAGCCCAGCGAATGATTTTTATCATCCATAAGCTATTCAAGAATCTTTACAACATTCACAAGAATCATCAAAGTCGGAAGCAAAAGTATCAAGCAACATGCACATATGAACCAAAATACCAACAAGAATACTTGAAACCAAATATATTAATCTCAAATAATCATGATCTGAATAAGTCAATATCCTGGGTCACATTGCCCAAATACAAGAATATATCCAAGTAATCAAATAAAATATTGTTCAAGCAAGCTACAAGAAATAATAATAGCAAATCTAGTACTAATATCTCATGTCACCGATACCATCTAGAACCTGTTCTCCAAAATCTGTAATTTAATAATTTTAGGAATAGGAAAAAGAAAATAAGTACCCGTCAATTGCAAGTTACGGACCGCTTGTAATGCAAGATACAAGTACATGGGGGCAAACTAACTAATAGCATGGAATAAGCATGATCTCAAAATAGAATACTAGCATGGCAAGATGAACAAGAACAAGTGGCATGTATCAAGTGGCAAATGAATAAGTATCATATAATCCGGAAACAAGTATCAAGTGTCACAAATCAAGTATCACGAAATCAAGTAACAAGTAGTAAGGGTCAAGTAGTCAAGTACAATTGTCAAGTATTATGTTCAAGTATCATGTTCAAGGATCATGTATCAAGTCTTATAGTGATTACTATCTAGGTAGCACTTCATGCATCCTAGCTTTTACTACATGGTTGCTACAACAAACAGTTTCGCTTTAGATTTCATAGTGGATCATAGAGGGCAGTGTACTCAGGGACAAGTAATCCAAATCATATACCAAATTCCAAATTAACCAAATCATATATCAAATTCAAAATAATACAAATCATATACCAAATTCCAAATATGGAAAACACGGGCCCCCTTCCGATTACACATTTCTGAATTATCCACTATTAGATATTTCTCTTAAATCCCAGCTTGATTATTTATTAATATTATCAAACAAGCATGTATATGTTTAAAATATATTAAGAATAACATGACATGATCATGTGACAAGTTCAAGTTGCAAGATAAACATGTACGAGTGCAAGATAACACATGAAAGAATGAAATAACCAAATCTCAAGTTTAGGACAGCAAGATCATACTGTAGCAAAACAGAAATTCCCAATGTTATAAATATGAAAATCTGAATCCGTCGAAACATCTGGAAAACAGACTCCCAACCGAATCCAGAGAGTATAAATAAGTCATATAGTATTTCACAAAAGCATAACTCAAAACTGATTTGAATTCATAAATTAGGTTCAGCCAGAAATCAGTAAATCAAATTCTCAGTCAGGAAAACAACATCAAAGCTCAATAAATAAATCCACGAACAATCTGGGGTATCTCCCTATCTGTCTAGTATCAAAATATAAAGTTTCATAATTTTTCAGTGAAATTAGATCAGTCATCAAAAATCAGAAAATATCAAGAAACGATAGTTTGGCAAATCTGGAATTCCCAACACAGTTGTATAAAAACCGTAATATCTCGTAAACCGCAAAACGAAATCCAAATCCGCCACGGGGAGATGAAAATAGACAATATAAAATAACTTTCATATTTCATAAATATTTTTCATACAGTAAAAGAAAATAGGGTGAAAATACGATTCTCTACAGAACAGCGAGTAAAATACAGCAAGTATAGTTTTCATAAACAAGCATGAAACGGCATATGAAACTCATTAATAAAATCCACCAAAATTCAGGGTAATCCCTAGATAGATATAGAAATACTGACCAACGTTTCAGATCAAAATAATATAATTAGGACTAATATCAAAATAGTTTAATCATCAAAATCATTTAAGAAACGAAATCTGGAAATAGAATACACCTCTGTAGTAAAACAGACATAACTCACTCATATGAAAACAAAATCAATCAAGGTTAGAGAGATTGGAAAGAAGATAGATTTCTCTACAATTCATGTCAAATACAAAAATTATGAATTCTGACCTTAATATGGTCTAAAATACAATTCAAAACTGATCGTCGACAGTTTACAGATCTCTCTTGAAACAAAACCAACATAAATCATACGAAACTTGTTCCAATCACAATCAAACATGGTATAGAGTCTACTAAGTGTCCAACCAACATGAAATAGGATATATAACATATTCACAACCATCATATCACATGGATCTTATCAGACACATAATTTCACCTAATTATCTCACATATATGAATAGATCAAGAACGGTCAAACGGAGTTGTTTTTAAGTTGATTTTGTGTCGTGAGGCAACTATGGTCCAATAGCACAATAGAGACAAAACCCATCAAAATGTAACATACACACGAGTTGTCTCTAGAACTCAACTACATTACAAGTGGTATTTATGCCTTGTATCATACAAAGGAATTTGAGTACAAGTTACTTGCCTGAAAGACTACGAGAACAAACATAAGAGAAAGAATAATGGGAACGGATCTCTGGGCACAAACTCAATGATCAAATCACGAACCAATCACGAACACAAGGAACAACAGATCACGAACACGATCAGATGATTGAGATCAAAAGATCAAGAGATCAAGGCGATCAGATCAGATCGGACGACTCTAATCAAAGATCAAGATCAAGATCGAGATGTGATCAGTATCTTGATGATGATAATGATGATCGGATCAGATTGAAGATTTAACGACCACCAATCAAAGTGATCAAAGAACTCCATGATGATGATGATCATGATGATCGAGTCGATCGAACAGTCCACAATCAAAGCAATCAAGATCTCCAAGATGATCAAGATCACAATCAAACGGACGACTAGGATCAAAGCAATCAAGGAACCACGATGATCATGATGATCAAGAAAGAATCCGACGGCTCACAACCAAAGGTGATCAACCCACAGCAAAACAGAGCATTGGGGGCTGCTCTGCGACTAGGTGGCCGGTGACGGCGGACAGGAGCAGTGCCGGCGAGGGGACGGCACACAGCGGGAGCGCCGAGGAGGGGAGATCGCAAGGCTTACCAGTTGCTGTTGTCGACTCTGCTACTGGCTGACGGGAGGGGGCACTGTGGAGTCGCTGGTGGTTGTCGACTGGAGCTTTGCTGGCAAGGGACGTTGCGACAGGGTAGCACGACACAGGTGGAGGAGCAGGGCGCTACGGGGAGGAGCCCAGGCTGGCGGTGCTACTGCAGTGGGAGAGGAGAGGTACAGGAGGGTGGCGTCGCCACTGGGTTGGTGCGATGCAGCAGGGTGGCACGGGGGACTGTAGGGGGAAGATGAAGTGGCAGGTGAAGGGAGGTGAACAGGTTAAGACGGGGATATTATATAGGTTGATGGGTTTTTAGGGTTAGGGAGAACAGGGAGGGTTTCGGGTGATAGGGGTAATGGGTTTGGAGGTTTAAACGGGTAGGGGTTATGTTAACGTGTCTGGGCAAAGATCCAATAGGGTTTTAAATAAATGGGTAATGGGTTTTAAAGTATAAATGGGTTTTGGGTAGTAAAGAAAAAATCCAATAGGTTTATAAAATCCCAATAAGAAATTAAATGGGTTATAGGGTTTTAAAAACTCAATAAGAAAATAAAATAACAAATAAAAAGATTGTTTATAATAAAAATGTAATTTGCAATACAAAAATAGAATTTATTTAAAACACTACAATACAATTAGTAGATAGAATATGGATTTTTAATAACCAGTCAAAATATCAATAATAACCATAATACTAATAAAAATAATAATAATAAGAGTAATAATAACAAAAAAAATAAGAATTGTATTACAATATAATAATCACAGAAAATATTTTAAAATAAGGTTATTGATCAAAAACAGATTTTAATAGGAGATCAATTAATACAATTTGATAAAAAAATTGAAAACAGAAAATATAGTTTACGAAAAGTTTTAAATACAGAAAATAAACGGAAAATACATATTTGGGAAAACAGGGGTTACAAATCCTACCCATCTTACAACAAAATTTCGTCCTCAAAATTTACATAGGCGGTACATAGGACAAGGCAAAAGTAAACTTGGGGGAGGGTAACAAAACAGAGGGTTAAAGGGAAAGGAATAAGGTAGTAGCAACACCAAAAAAGAAGGAAGATGGATAACAAGGTTGTCAAATGGAGTGCAAGAAAAGAAACAAACAGTACCAAGGTTAAAATTCTCTTGAGAAAGTGTTTGATTAACTTTCTCCAAGTTCTTAACTCTAAATTTTTCCTTTTTAAGTTCTTGAAAAATCTCGTTGAAAGCATCAAGTAAATCATTAGAGTCATAGTCATTACTTACTTGATTTTGAGACGTCATAAAACACACATTAGCAATCTCGTTTGTCTCTTCATTTTCTTCTTTCGATGAAGAGTCGCTATTATCCCAAGTTGCTTGGTACGCCTTTTTGTTCTTCATGAACTTTTTCTTTGTGTATTTGTCCTTCTTGAAGTTGGATGCCTTTCCCTTAGGTTTTGCGTTCTCTAGTGGGCAATCCTTCTTCATATGACCTATTTTGTTACACCTGAAACAAGTTGGAGGTTCATTAGATTCCTTAGATTTTGAATTAAACTTACCTTTCCTTAGGAACTTTTTGAACTTTCTCATGAACATGACAATCTCTTCCTCATCTTCTTCTTCATCCTCGGAGTCCGACATGGCCTTGAATGCTAGTGTCTTTTCTTGGATTGTTGAGGTTCTTGATCCTTCTTGCGCTCTTCAAGTTGTACCTCATACGTCAAAAGATTTCCCACAAGATTCTCAAGAGAAAGTTGTGTTAAATCATTGGCCTCTTCTATGGCAGTGGTCTTCTTCTACCATTCGGGGATTAGTGCACGAAGTACCTTCCTCACCATCTCGGCTATAGTGTACTTCTTTCCAAATACCACAAGTGAATTGGTAATGTCCGTGAATCTTGTAATCATCTCAGACACATTCTCATTCTCCTTCATGCGGAACATTTCAAACCTGTGAACAAGAAAAGATATTTTAGATTCTTTTCTTTATTTGTTCCTTCATGAGTTACCTCGAGTGTGTGTCAAATTTGATGTGTGGTTGTTGCATTGGACACACGGTTGAACTCTTCCTTTGTAAGGGCACAAAATAGCGCGTTCATCGCCTTTGCATTGTTCATTGTTTGGTTCTTCATGTCATCATTCCATTGTGCATATGGAATGGTAGGAGTAGTGTACTCGGTCTCCGTCATGTTCCATATCTCACAGTTGATGGACTGAAAGTAGATCTTCATTCTACACTTTCAATAGTTGTAATTTGTTCCATTGAAGAGGGGCGGCCTTTGTGTAGATGGCCTTCATGGTATTGAATTGCATTAGAAGTTATTGCCATTGCACTCAACCAGGCTCTGATACCAAGTGTTGGATCCTGTAGGCAAGACAAGAAACACTAGAGGGGGGGGGGGGTGAATAGTGTTGTATCAAAAATTAATTGCGGAATTAAAAATTATCTTCTATTCAGTCGACAATAAAAGAGATATCGGTCGACTGGGGTGTCAGAGTAGAAAAGTATTTTAGACTAGTCTGATAAGTCGACTTAAATAATAGAGGCAGTCGACTCGCCAGAAGAGTTTTTGAGACGATTGTTATATCAGTCTGATCAGTCGACTTAGAATGGATATCTAGTCGACTTACCTGAAAGATTTAGAGTAAACGGAAATGCAAGTAATGAAAAAGTTCAAAGAGATACAACCACAGACATTCCAATCACAGAGTACACAAGATGTATCCTGGTTCGGTCCTCCCGACCTACATCCAGTTCCTAAGCAACCCACTTGAGATTTTCCACTATTCTTGAAAATGTACAAGAATACCCTACGGCATTAGACAACAACCTTATCCAACCCGTAGTCCTCTCTCACACCTAGAGAGAGCAACCCACTCTTCCACCAAGAGTGAAAACCTGACTCTACAACCTAGATTCCTACTCTCCAACCGAGAGGAAATGAAAACAATAAAAGATGTTACAATCAACCTATAGCCTTATTGTGATTGTGATTTTGTACATGACTATTTGGTCAACTTCTGAATTCAGTCCAAAACGAATTCAATGTTATGCTGGACTGAAATCAGAGAACCAAGACTTAGAGATTAGAGTGCTTTGTAAGAAAACTTTTTCTTTGAAAGAAAAATACTTAAACTTTTTCTCAAAAATTCTTGGAACCTTTCCATGGTGATTCTAAGGATCTATTTATAGAGTAGAATCCCTGAAACGTTGTAGAAACTGTTCCTACAACTGATTAAAAATGGATATATCTTTTTGAATTTGAAAATACAAGTTTTGAAATTAGTAAACTGTTAAAACGGCTTAAACAGTCGACTGGGTTACCGTTATGAGTCGACTGGTCAGAGTTTGAAGAAGTTCAGACAATTTTGTACAGGTTCAATCGACTGGTCCTTAACGGCAGTCGACTGGTACTCAAAAGCTGATCTAGTTCAAACTATTTCGACTATGGTTAGAGACTTTTGATTTTGAATTCGTTTACAAAAATTAGCAAATTCTACAAAAGCATAATTCTTATGTTTTAAAAAGAAGGTCCAAGTGAATCGTGAAAAATCGTCTACTAAAACAAATACATACCTACTCTTATTTAAAGAAGCAACTCTAGTAGGGCCAAATAAATCCATGTGGATTAATTCGAATGGCCTACTAGTAGAAATTACTTCTTTTGTTTTAAAAGTAGATTTAATTTGTTTACCTAGTTGACATGCATCACATAACTTATCCTTTTTAAAGGATAGTCTTGGCAGCCCTTTAACTAGGTTGTACTTAGACAATTTAGAGAAATTTTTCATATTCACATGGCCAAAATATTTATGCCATAGCCAAGAATCATTATTAGAAGCTACTAAGCAAAAATCATTCGAAAAATCATATGCCTTTAAACATAGTTCATAAATGTTATTTTTCCTAAATCCTTGAAAAATTATATTTTGCGTGGTAGAATCATAAATTAAGCATGCATCTTTTTCAAACATGATTTTATAACTCTTATCACATAGTTGGCTAATACTCAACAAGTTATGTTTAAGTCCACTAACTAATAAAACATCTTCTATAGAAGGGTTAGTGTACTTACCGACCATACCAATTCCAATGACCTTTCCTTTGTTGTTGTCACCAAATGTGACTGTTCCTCCATCAATGTCGTGAATGGAAGATAGGAGGTTAGCATGACCAGTCATGTGCTTTGAGCATCCACTGTCAAGTATCCAACGAACTCTCTTAGGTACCTATAAAATATTCAATGTGAATATGGTACCCTTTTCATTGGGTCCAAAATAGATTAGTTTTTGGAAAACCAAACCCAAGAAGAGTTTGATTTTCCACCATATGCAGAAATATAATTAGCAGAATTACATACAGTAAGCATATATGAATTAATATAGGCAATTCTATCTTTCGGACTCAGGTTGACTGGAACCCATACATTTTTGCTCTATCCAATCGACTTTATTATACCTTTCAGTCGACTGTGACTGATATGCAGTCAACCGTGAGGTAGTATAAGTCGACTTATCTGAGGTGTTTGTCTCGTTGAATGAGACTGTAACACCCCGAATCCCAAATACAACTGAATTCGAGAGTTCTACAGGATCTTTTCACTTCTTTCGTACAATTTTGCAAGGAATTTAAAACTTTTATTTCAACAATGATTACATCAGAGTCTTTTACATCAATACACAGCGGAATTAATAAAATACAACAATAATGAATGTACAATTGTTACAACTTTAACATTTAAGTAATCAACAGCATCAATTCTCTTTATATCTTCATGTAACTCCATAACCTGCATATAAACTGTGGGCGCGTCAGTTGCTTGCAACTGACGAAATATTATTCACGGCCATCCTCTCTATGCCGGAAACAGTATAACGATTCTCAAATGCTTTAGCAAACACAAACTTGATCACAAACAAATCTACAAAGGAACTATCCTGTTGATGTCGTGTTGTGCAGTGAACTTAGTCCTTAATGCAGTTGTTTATATTACATGACACTAATGCACACTTGTTCGGATTCTATGCATCCCATACTACATAGGTCCGAGGGCAAGCCTCTTAATCGTCTTCATTATTGTAGGGTTCAATCCCTCGCCATGACTTAATCTACTACTGTAACTACGGTGAGTATCCTAGATGGTCTGTGAGTACAAGCACGTATCCTGGACCCTGGAGGGGAATTCCGCGCCATGTCTTGACTCATCAAGCATGCATTCTGCGGTAATTCAGCCTCCTCCCTGAACACGATCCTCTTGCAGTCACTAAAACATCCCACAAGCGTGACAAAAGTCCGATCATTACTGAGTTGTGCCCGCGTCATGTCTTGACTCATCAAGCATGCATTCTGCGGTTCACACACCCGCACCGTACCCTAGCTCTCATACTCATGTTTTTCTCTCACTTTCATCACATCACCACTATGTATCTACCTGTAATTTCAGCAAGTGTCATAGACGTTCCATGATTACAAGCACGTGTCCAAGACCCTAGAGGGGAACCTCGCGCCACGTCTTGACTCATCAAGCATGCATTCTGCGATAGTTCAGCCTCCTCCCTGAACACGATCCTCTTGCCGTCACCAAACATCCCACAAGCATCGCCAAGATCCCAATCATTCTGGAGTATATTGCCCACGCCATGTCTTGACTCATCAAGCATGCGTTCTGTGGATCACATCCGCATCGTAGACCCTAGGCTCCCATACTTATGTTTTTCTCTTACTTTCATTACAGCCTCACAATGTATTAATTATTAGAATCATGAATAAAAATCAAAGCTCTAGAGTTAGCCTCTCCACTCAACCGGACTTATTCATTCATTACAATGTATGACCAACCTTGGTCTTTCAAATTCTCATTTCATTTCATTTCATTGCCGGGGGAGACTTAGCTACTCCTTGGTTTCAATTTACAATTCACAACTTCCAATTGAGCACTTTCAGCTCATAATTCATTTTAGAGTCTCACAGACTTTCTCATCATGATCTTAGCCTTTCATATTCATTTAATTCTCAATTCAAATCTATGATTCATCTCATGTAAATTCTCAATTCAACTATGATTCATTTCATATAAATTCATTTCAGCAAAGAGTTCACCAATATCCAGATTCCCAATCTTTACCACAAACAAATCATAAGTTTTCAGGTATATCAAAAAGTACTCTGGACAGTCGACTTGGAACTCTACCAGTCGACTTATCCAGTCAAATCCAGTTATTCATAACCACTCGAGAGAGTCGACTGCTGCACATGGCAGTCGGCTGTTCCGCAGTGTTCCAATTTAATTTCTTTGTCAATTTCATCTTTCATAACCTTGTGTGCATTTCACAATAAAACTCAATCAAATCTTTATAATCTCGTATTCAAACTTATTAACTTTCATTTGTCAAAACCAATTTCAAACTCAAGAACCAGGAAACAGTTCGGTTCAGTCGACTGGTGGCAGTATCAGTCGACTGTCCCGCAAATATCTTGAAAACTCAACATCAAATTTATGATAGCAGCAGTCGACTGTAACTGTATTCAGTCGGCTGTCCCGCTGATGAAAACCAACTTTTTAACACTTACCAGTCGACTGTGGAAGTAATCAGTCGACTGTCAAATCCACAATTTGCAACTTTGCATACATTTTCGACCTTTGAATCGATTTGTACTTCCATATACAAAATATAATTTATTTCCCGAATATATTCCTTTTAAAACATTATCATATATATTATCAATTCCCAAGTTCCTCTTTTCCAATCCAAAATGCATCAAAACATATTTTCCAAATAAAACTACTTTCTTTTATCAAAATCACTTTACAAAATCTCTATACTCGTATAAATAACATTTTGAGGTTATAATCACACTTTTTTACCACATTCTCAACATGCATCAATTTATACAATCACTTCAATTCTAGTATCTCAACTAGCAATCATAACAAGCATGACAATTTGCATTTACCATAATCAATCAAGATTTACCGATTCATTTCTATATTAACTTGCATGCAATCAATTCAATTTCAACCAAATGAATCATATATCATCTATCATGCATTTCTACTCCTAAATTAGAAAGCATTTAAGAAACACCCACCTAAAGTTGAAGAATTGATACCCAAATGAACTCCTAGAATTAGGAGCTCCTAAAGAAAGCTCCAATTGCAAACTCCTCGAAATCCGCGCACCAAGGTAAGCCTCCAAGCTCCACATTTCAGCAAGCATCCATCATCAAGAGCATCTCCATCTCCGGTTGGCAACATCAAGAACAAACTCCCACCTTCTTTCATGTACACATACTATGTATGTATATATATATACATTAGTATATGCATATAGGCAAGTGGAATGGTGATTAGATGGGGAAATGGACAAAGTCTTGCTGGTTGGGGTTGCTCTCGGATTGGCAAGAGAGAAGGGAGAAAAGAGATGAGAGAATGAGAGATTAAGGGTGCACTTTTATAAGAAAGCTAATGGGTAGTTATGGTAACCACCCCACATGAACACCACTAACCCATTGATTAAAATTTGTAACTTGTTTTCCCTCCCATTTCAAAATCAAAAACTCCAGAATTTTCCCTCCTCTCACAGCAGCCCGGCCCCAAAAAGTGTGCACATTGCACGTGTGCACGTGCACGTGCTTTGTGTACAAAACAATTTATTTATTTAATCCTTTTAAAATAATTATTTATATATGTAATAAATATGTAAAAATAACTTTAAAATTATACTTTTCATGCTCAATAAAAATAGACACAAACAATTTCATGAAATTTATTTTGAAAGAATAATACGCTTACAACACGTGCACCAAAACACGTGCGTTGCCCGTAAAATCTCAAAAATACAAAAATTGACTTTATGAACCGAAAAATATTTATAATCAATTGGAATGCAATAGAAAGTATATTTAATATACATATTTGATAATATACTCAAACATACAGAAAACACGTGTATTGCACGTAGAAATTTATTTTAACTAAAGATAGTCAAAAATTGAATTTTCGTTTACAAAATAAATTAAAACATGTTTATAAAAATAAATGATTGAAATTCATTGAAAACTTTGCACGTAACGGTGGAATACCCAAAATCGACACGTGCATCGATAATACGTAAAAAGCACGTAAAACTCAAAGATTGAAATATAGCATTTAAGTTGTCTCAAATGTGATTTTAAGAATACGGGATTGCATAAATAATTGGAATTCAAAATACATATCAAAATGCGTTATGGATATGATCCGTAATAGTACAAAATACACGTGCGTAACACCCGAGGGAAAAATTGTCATTTAAATTTTGCGGGGTGTTACAGAGACTTAGTACCTCTGGACAGGCGACTGATGGGTGGGTTCAGTCGACTGCTCTGAACTATAGATTTGCCTTTACACGAAAACTAACAGTTTTTTTTCAAAAACTCATAAAGTTTATGCTTAACACTAGAAATAGATACAGGTTTATTTACATTAGTGTTTTTGGAAGCATGAAGTTTTTCAACAGATTTTTGAAAACCAAGTCCAAACCTTTTATTGGATTGAACTTGATTTTGTAGAACATCATTTAAATTCTCCTTTCCTTTATTAAATTTAGATACGTTCTTGGATATCTCTTCATAATCTTTCTTTACAGATACAACATCTATATCTAAACTAGAAAGACGAGAATTTAAAGATTTTACTTCTTTATCAAGGTTAAAATTCTCTTGAGAAAGTGTTTGATTAACTTTCTCTAAGTTTTTAACTCTAATTTTTTCCTTTTTAAGTTTTTGAAAAATCTCGTTGAAAGCATCAAGTAAATCATTAGAGTCATAGTCATTACTTACTTGATTTTGAGACGCCATAAAACACACATTAGTAACCTCATTTGTCTCTTCATTTTCTTCTTCCGATGAAGAGTCGCTATCATCCCAAGTTGCTTGGTACGGTTTTTTGTTCTTTATGAACTTGTTCTTTGTATACTTGTCCTTCTTGAAGTTGGATGCCTTTCCTTTAGGTTTCACGTTCTCTAGTGGGCAATCCTTCTTCATATGACCTGTTTTGTTACACCTGAAACAAGTTAGAGGTTCATTAGATTCCTTAGATTTTGAATTAAACTTACCTTTCCTTAGGAACTTTTTGAACTTTCTCATGAACATGGCAATCTCTTCCTCATATTCTTCTTCATCCTCGGAGTCCGACATGGCCTTGAATGCTAGTGTCTTCTTCTTGGATTGTTGAGGTTCTTGATCCTTCTTGCGCTCTTCAAGTTGTACCTTAAACGCCAAAAGATTTCCCACAAGATTCTCAAGAGAAAGTTGTTTTAAATCGTTGGCCTCTTCTATGGCGGTGGTCTTCTTCTCCCATTCGGGGGTTAGTGCACGAAGTACCTTCCTCACCATCTCGACTTGAGTGTACGCCTTTCCAAGTGCCACAAGTAAATTGGTAATGTCCGTGAACCTTGTAATCATCTCAGACACATTCTTATTCTCCTTCATGCAGAACATTTTAAACCTCTGAACACGAAAAAATATTTTAGATTCTTTTACTTTATTTGTTCTTTCATGAGTTACCACGAGTGTGTGCCAAATTTGATGTGCAGTTGTTGCATTGGACACACGGTTGAACTCGTCCTTTGTAAGGGCACAAAATAGCGCGTTCATCGCCTTTGCATTGTTCATTGTTTGGTTCTTCATGTCATCGTTCCATTGTGCATATGGAATGGTAGGAGCGGTGTACTCGGTCTCCATCATGTTCCATGTCTCATAGTTAATGGACTGAGAGTAGATTTTCATTCTACACTTCCAATAGTTGTAATTTGTTTCATCGAAGAAGGGTGGCCTTTGTGTAGATTGGCCTTCATGGTATTGACTTGCATTAGAAGTTGTTGCCATTGCACTCAACCAGGCTCTGATACCAAGTATTGGATCCTCTAGGCAAGGCAAGAAACACTAGAGGGGGGGGGGGTGAATAGTGTTGTACCAAAAATTAATTGCGAAATTAAAATTTATCTTCTGTTCAGTCGACTATAAAAGAGATATCAGTCGACTGGGGCGTTAGAGTAGAAAAGTATTTTAGACTAGTCTGATAAGTCGACTTAAATAAGAGAGGCAATCGACTCACCAGAAGTGTTTTTGAGACGATTGTTATATCAGTCTGATCAGTCGACTTAGAATGGATATCCAGTCGACTTACCTGAAAGATTTAGAGTAAACTAAAATGCAAGTAATGAAAAAGTTCAAAGAGATACAACCACAGAGATTCCAATCACAGAGTACACACGATCTATCCTGGTTCGGACCTCCCGACCTACATCCAGTCCCCAAGTAACCCACTTGAGATTTTCCATTATTCTTGAAAATGTACAAGAATACCCTACGGTGTTAGCCAACAACCTTGTCCAACCTGTAGTCCTCTCTCACACCTAGAGAGGGCAACCCACTCTTTCACCAAGAGTGAAAACCTGAATCTACAACCTAGAGTCCCACTCTCCAACCGAGAGAAAAAGAAAACAATAAAAGATAGCCTTGTTGTGATTGTGATTTTATACGTGGCTATTTGGTCAACTTCTGAATTCAGTCCAAAACGAATTCAATGTTATGCTGGACTGAAATCAGAGAACCAAGACTTAGAGATTATAGTGCTTTGTATGAAAACTTTTTCTTTGAAAGCAAAATACTTAAAAATTTTCTCAAAAATTCTTGGAACCTTTCCATGGTGATTCTAAGGCTCTATATATAGAGTAGAATCCCTGGAACGTTGTAGAAACAGTTCTTACAACTGATTAAAAACATATATAACTTTTTGAATTCGAAAATACAAGTTTTGAAATCAGTAAACTGTCAAAATGGCTTGAACAGTCGATTGGATTGCCGTTATGAGTCGACTGGTCAAAGTTTTAAGAAGTTCAGACAGTTTTGTACAGGTTCAGTCGACTGGTCCTTAATGGCAGTCGACTGGTACTCAACAGCTGATCTAGTTCAAACTGTTTCGACCGTTAAATTTTGTAAAATACACAGTTATAAAACTATATGTGAGTGTGTGTGTGTGACAAAGCTGTACATCAATATAAGACTCAATCAAAGAGAAAAATTACTTTTATTTTACAAGACACACAAACTATATGACATTGAAGCTTTGGTCTTGACTTGAGTCTTGAATCTTGAATGAAGCTTTAGCCATTGTCTTTGTATGAAGCTTTGCTTGATCATTCGTCAGCTTTAGAACCTTGTGACTTGCTTCATCAATTTGGTTTGAGGTCTTTTTGTATCATACATGATAACTTTGATACAACCTGCAATATATGAGAAGTAGCACAACAACTTTGCATTGTGTTGTAATCATCGAAATCAAGAATCAACACTTCCCTCATCAAGAGACAACCTCAGGACTTCTCTGACCTCCTTCAAAGTCGAGAAGTATATCCGAGTCGAAGAGGCGATCCGCCCCCAAGAGCAGAAGGTGCCTCCATTCGGGAACAAACGGAAAAGCACTAACGAAGAAGACCCCCAAAAATCCCAGAAGGATGCCTCGAGTCAGTGATGCCAGCCTTCTATGCCTCGTTTGAGAAGTACACCCCGCTAAATGCAAGCATATCTTCCAACCTTATGGAGGTTGAAAAGGACAAGATCCTTCGACCTCCTTCGACCTTCCTCTAAAATGAATGCCCCACGCAAGCGACAGGATAAAACCAAGAGGTGTGCCTTGAACAAAGATCATGGTCACCTTATAGATGATTGGTGAGCCCTTAAGGATGAAGTGGAGGCTTTGCTCGGACGAGGATAGATTGCCAAATTTTCTCAAACAAGAAACACCAAACCTACTCCTCCAAGGGGAGCCAACAAGCGAGTGGAGAGGCCAACTGAGTCCTAGGGATCGGGCGGATGAAGATATTTCATGCTATCCACGGAGGGCCCATGCGGTGAGCCTCCAGCTCGTCAAGAAAAGCTTTCGTTCGACAGTTAAACTCAGTGCACAACATCCCGCCTCTGAAAAGCCTAGGACCTTGCATCACTTCCTAGGATCAAGACCTAGAAAGTGTCTGAACACCTTACTGGGGTGCACTCGTGATCAGCATGTGTATGGAAAACCATGAAGTGCGCCAGGTTCTAGTCGACAGCGGCAGTTCAGTCAACACCCTCTTCCTGAACATGTTTAAAGGCCTTAAGCTTAAGCGGGATCGCCTCAAGCCTATCGAGTACACCCTCCATGGATTCTCCGGGGCCCCCGTGATGATCGAGGGAATTGTAACCCTTGATGTAACTTTAGAGAAGGCTTTGGCTACTCGAACAGAAGCATTAGACATCATGGTGGTCAATATAAAATTTTCCTACAATGCTATATTCAATCACCCAGGGTTTTTGTCCCTCCAAGCAATCACCTCAGCATAACACTTGAAAATGAAGTTCCCTACGGTCGCAGGAGTACGGGAAGCCAAAAGGAGTCAGGAAGCTGCTCGGGCATGCAATACTCCTACAATGGGGGGCTCGGTCCTTTCCTTTGATGCCTTGGAACTCCCCCTTGAGATGGGACAAGCCAGCTCCGAACTCGTGAACGAACTAAAAACATTTTTTTTCTTCGAGGAGGATAAAGCTAAGTGTTTCCAGGTGAGCAAGGCACCCCCCACCGAGATAAGGAGCAACTCAACACATGCATCAGGGAGAATTGGGACATGTTCACTTGGACAGCTGAAGATATACCGAGCTTTGCTAAGGACTTAATTATGCACCGCTTAAGTGTGAATCCAGAAGTCAAGCCTGTCTAGCAGAAGCGCTGCAAATTTGTGCCTGAAAGGCAACAAGCCATCAAAGAAGATGTTGAGAAGCTCATAGCAGTCCGATTCATCTAGGAAGTTAGTTATCCCGAGTGGCTAGCAAACGTCGTAATGGTCAAGAAGGCCAATGGCAAGTGGAGAATCTGCATAAACTTCACCAACTTCAACAAAGAAGGCCCGAAGGAACTCTTCCCTCTCCCAAGCATAGACACACTGATAGATGCCACCTCAGGCTATGAGTTATTAAGCTTTATGGACCCATTTTCAGGATATAATCAGATTCGAATGTTCCCGCCAGACATTCCGAAGATGTCCTTCATCACCAATCAGGAACTATATTACTACTGAGTTATGCCATTCGAGCTGAAAAATGTTGGGGCTACATATGAACGTTTGGTGAACCAAGTCTTTAGAGAACAGATCAGCCAAAACATGGAAGTGTACGTGGATAATATGCTCGTGAACAGCCATAAGAAAGAAAACCATGTAGCCGACCTCCAAGTAGCATTCAATGTATTCCGGATCAACAACATGAGGCTTAACCCCTCGAAGTGTGTCTTTGGGGTTGCCTCCGGGAAGTTCTTGTGATTTATGGTGAGTCGGAGAGGAATTGAAGCCCATCCTGAAAAGATCAAAGCCATCCTCGACATGTCTCCTCCAACCATGGTTAAAGAAGTTCAGAAGCTTACAGGTCGACTCGCCGCCATTGGACGCTTCCCATCCAAATCGGGGGAGAACTGCCTCCTTTTCATTAATGCTCTTTGGAGAGCGAAGATTTTTCAGTAGAGGGGTAGAGCAGCAAGAAGATTTCGAGAGCCTCAGAGAACACCTCACCCATCCTTCCATCTTAAGCAAGCCTACACCCGAATAAACTCTTTACCTTTACTTGGCGGCCTCGAATCAAACCCTTAGTGCTGTATTGTGAGAGAAGAAGATCAGGTGCAGAAGCCGATCTACTATGTAAGTAAGGTGCTCCATGATGCTAAACTCCAGTACTCGAAGATGGAGAAGATGGCCTATGCCCTATTGACGGCCACCCAAAAGCTCAGACCATACTTTCAAGCACATTCCATATAGGTCCTCACCGATCAACCACTCAAGCAAGTCCTCCCCAAACCTGAAAGCTCAGGGAGACTCATGAAGTGGTTAATTGAGTTAAGCCAACATGATGTCACCTACCACCCCAGAAACTGCAACTAAGGCCCAAACTTTAGCCGAATTCATCATCAAGAGCACAATCCACGATCCTTACCAGGAAAGAGACAACCCCCCACTGTAGAGCGTGTACGTGGATGGGTCCTCTTGCCTCGAAGTGAGTGGAGTCGGGGTTATCTTGATTGGTCCTAATGAGTTCATACTACAATAATCTCTATGCCCTAGTTTTCCAATTTCTAACAATGAGGCTGAGTATGAAGCCTTGATTGCCAGCCTCCTTCTAGCAAAAAGGGCGGGGGCACAAAGAGTCAAAGTATTCAGTGACTCCAAATTAGTGGTGAACCAGATCCGAGAAGAATACGAGGCTAGGGATGACCGTATGGTCAGGTACTTAACGTATGTAAAGAAGATCATGTCTACCTTCAAAGAAGTCAAAGTATCTTGCATTCCGCGAGAAGAAAACGAGCAAGCAGATTCCCTCTCCAAGCTCGCCTCCTCGTAGTTTGACGGACTCGATCACACTGTACTGGTTGAAGTCCTACTCAGACCAAGCATTGAAGAAGAGACACTGGAGCTCATGCCTATAGTCCCTCAAGCACCCGAAGATTATTGGATGAAACCCTTAGTTAATTTTCTCGATAAAGGGACCCTCCTTGCGGAAACCAAAGAATCGGGAAAAATTCGGGTAAGGACTCAAAGGTACATACTTGTAGAACTCACATACTCAAGTTGATGGTTGACCATACCTTCAGTGCCTCTCCCCCGAAGAAGCCAACTATGCCCTTAAAGAAGTTCATGAAGGGATAGGCGGCAACCATCTTTGCGCAAGATCCCTATCACGGAAGGTACTTAATCATGGTTACTACTGGCCCACCCCCTTGGAGACGCTCAAACCTATGTCTGTGAATGCATCCCCTATCAAAAACACTCCTCTATCAAGCAAATCCCCCAAGCCAACCTTAGTTCCATGCTGAGCCCCATTCCATTCGTGATGTAGGGAATGGATCTTCTTGGGCCCTTCCCCCTGCAACCGGACAATGAACCTTTTTTAGTGGTCACTATCGATTACTTTACAATGTGGATAGAAGCGGAACCACTTGCAACAATCAATGAGCATAAAGTCCAACAGTTCTTCTGGAAGAACGTGGTTTACCGATTCGGGATCCCCGTACCCTGATCACTGATAATGGGACTCAGTTCTCTGGTAAGGGGTTCCACAAATTTTGCACCAACCTACGTATTGAACAGTGTTTCTCTTCAATATCACACCCCCAAACCAATGGTGTAACCCCTGTTTTTCATTTTTCATATTCTTGGTGTATTTTTCTTCTTTTTGGGTATTTGTACTCTCTTTGTATTTGGACCGTACATTGGAATTGTTTTCAATATATATTCATTTTTGTTCATTTTTTATCTTCTTGTAATTTATTTTTCTGTCCCTTGATTTGTTCTTGATCGCTATTATTATTTTGCTTTTCATTAGTTCTTGTTCTCTTTGTTTTGTTCTTGGGTGCTCGTGGTAATTTGGTTGCTTATCCTATTGTTAATCCTATTGCTCTTGATCCCTAATTAACTACTAAAGCCAAATTATTCTAAATCCTATTTCAAATCCTATTAAACCCAATTAATAATTAATCACTAACCCATTATAATTACCCCATTAAACTAATCCTATACCCTGTCATTTCCTAACTACCCACTCAATTTAAACCCTATGCTACCCGAAACCCACCTGAGCCCATGCTACCCGTTACCCACTTTAGAAACCCTAGCATATCCCCTACCCCATATATATATTAACCCATGCAATTGCCCTATGCTCCTAACCCTAGCCGTCACCAACATCTCCCCCACCTGCCTTCATCCCGACCGCTGCACAAACCCCCTACCCCGACCCCTCTCTTGCTGCCTACCACCCAACTCGATCACCCCCCAAGCCGGGCACCACCTCTCCACCATCATCGCCCTCACCATCTCTCTCTCCCTCCGTCCTTTTTCCCGTCCGCCGGCAGCAGCAGTAGCAGCGCCAGCAAGGGCCAGCACCGTCGCTACCCTGATCAGCTTTCTCTCTCTCTCTTGGCTTGCACGTGCACGTGGTTTGCACGTGTGTGATCGTGTGATTGCTTGGTTCGTAATCTTTGTTCGTGAGTTTTGTTTGTTGCCAAGAATCTGTTCCCATTTTTCTTGGTATTCGTTTCATCTTCGGTTAAGGCAAGTAACTTGTACTCAATACCTTTGTATGATACAAGTCATAAATTCCGCTTGTAGTGTAGTTAGGTTCTGGAGATAACTCGTGTTTGATGTATTTTGATAAGTATTGTTTCTATAGTGCTATTGACCATAGTTTCCTCACAACATAAATTTGACATGAAACAACTTAGGTTTTGACTGTTCTTGATGTGATTATATTTGTGGGATAATTATGAGAAATCATGTGTTTGTTTGGATCCATGTGATATACTTGTTGTGGACATTCTATATACCATATTTCATGATGTTTGGACATCTAGTAGACTCTATAATATGTTTTTTTGTGTTTGGAACGAGTTTCATATGTTGTATATTGATTTGTTGTTAAGAGAAAAATCTGTATTTTGTCCGTGATTAGTTTTGATTGCTATTTTAAACCATATTAAGGTCAGTATCTTAACTTCAGTATTAAACATGATTTTTAGAGAAATCCATCTTCTTTCCAAAATCTCCAACCTTACTCGATTTCATTTTCGTATGTGTGAGATATGATTGTTTTACTACAGAGGTGTATTTCAGTTCCAGATTTCGTTTCTTGATGATTTCGATGACTAAACTATTTTGATACTAGTGCTAAGAATATTATTTTGATCTAAAATTTTGCACAGTATTTTTAAATCTATTTAGGGATTACCCAGAATTTTTGTGGATTTTATTGATGAGTTTTATATGCCGTTTTATGCTTGTTTATAAAAACTATACTTGCTGAATTTTGCTCTCTATTCTGTAAAGATTTGTATTTTCACCCTAATTCCTTTTCCTGTATAAAAAATATTTATGAAATATGAAAGTTATCTTATTTTGTCTATTTTTGTCTCCCTTTGATGGATCTGGATTTCGTTTCACGGTTTGCGAGATATTACAGTTTTCGTACAGCAGTGGTGGGAATTCCAGATTTGCCAAACTATCATTTCTTGATATTTTCTGATTTTTGTTGGCTAAACTAATCTTACTAAAAAATTATGAAACTTTATATTCTGATACTAGACATATAGGGGAATATCCCAGATTTTTCCTGGATTTATTTGAGGTGTTTTGATGCTGTTTTCCTGACTGTGAATTTGATTTACTGATTTCTGGCTGAACGTATTTTTTGGTTTCAAATCAGTTTTGAGTTATGTTTTTCCAAAACACTATATGGCTTATATGTATCCGATGGATTCGACTGGAAGTCAATTTTCCAGATTCTCTGACAGATTTAGGTTTCGATATTTTTGGTAACGGGAATCGCTGTTTTAGTACTGTACTGTCGTGCTGTCCTGAATTAGGAAGTACCCTTTTTTGTTTTGTTATGTGACTATCTTACCATCTGTACATGCTTATCTGTTATTCTGAACTTGTGGGTCGTTATATCATTCTAGATTTACTCTGTTTCATGCACATACCCATCGGTCTGATAATAATTATAAAAATGACCAAGCTGGGGTTTATGGGAAAGATCTAGTAGTGGGAAAGTATAGAAATGTGTACTTAGAAGGGGGTCCGTGTTTTCTATATGATCATCTGTTATCTGTTATTATGTACCCTGTCTACATTACTTCCTATAGGAAGGTGTAGGTAAGAAGAGAACCACTAGGTTCTATCTGTCTGTCTGGATTTTGCATCTGATATCTGTCTGTCTAAACCCTAAGTACCCGGCCCTATATGATCCCCTACGAAATATACAAACGTAACTGTTTTGAATGTAGCAACCATTTGATAATAGGATGGCACATGAAGTGCTACCTAGTTAGTAATTAATACAAGACTTATAAGAATCTGTATCTGACATCTGTATCTGAATCTGAATCTGAATCTGTTATCTGTATCTGCTATCTGGCTATTTGATTATCTGATTATATGTTATCTGTCTGACACTATCACTTGACATCATTATTGGACACTATCTGTATATCTGTCTGCATGCTAATTGACTTTGACACTTGACACATGTTAGTATACCATACTAGTTGATTCTGCTATACCATGCCATATCTGTTTCTGCTATTATTTAAATTTGTTAGTTTTCCATGTACTTGTATCCTGCATTACAAGCGGCCCGTAACTTGCATTGACGGGTACTTATTTTCTTTTTTCTTCTCTTGCAATTTATTGATTGCAGATCAGAATGGTCATTTGCCCGATGGTATTGGAGAAATGAAATATTAGTGCTGGACTTCTTCTGCTATTATTATCTATTGCTTTTGAACAATATATTTGAGTATATGGATTTTATTTGTATTTGGGCAATGTGACCCAGGATATTAACTTGTTCGGATCTGTTTATTTGAAACTATTATATTATTGGTTTCAATTAAATTCTGTTGGCACTTTGTTTTATTTTGAGATATATATGTTTGTGTGAGGATGATTCTTTTGGCTTCCGAACTCTGATTATTCTGAGATTTGTTGTAAGATTCTGAATAGCTTATGGATGATGCAAATCATTCGCTAGGTTGAGTCGCGTATCCGTATTCCGTATTCTTTTGAAAAGCGGGTCATAACAAATGGTCAAGCCGATAATGCTAGTTGACAAATTTTGGATGGTCTCAAGAAGAGGCTTGGTGAAGACCCAAAGGAACAATGGGTTGAAGAACTCCCAAGTGTGCTCTGGTCTTATAGAACCACGAAGAGAATCCCCATGGGAGAATCCTCGTTCAACTTAACGTTCGGTACAGAAGCTCTCCTTCCTCTAGAAGTAGGAATACCTTTTCCTAGCCTCCTCTTGTTTGTCGAAAAGAAAAAATCGAATGATATCAAGCCAATCTTGACCTCCTCGAGGAAGTCTGAGAGAAGTCTACCCTCCGAAGAAACATCTACCAACAAAGAGTAGAAAGATTTCATAATAAGAAAGTTCACCCAGCCAACATTCAGGAAGGAGACCTGGTCCTCTGAATGCTCGAGATATCGAATCCTCGAAAGAAAGGGAAACTCGCCCCAAACTGGGAAGGATCATACAAAGTCTCACAAGTAGTTCGCTCAGGGGCCTACCGATGACTTTGGATGGAAATGATATCCAGAACTTGGAATGCCAAGCACCTCATGAAGTACAAAGAGAGCGCTTAATGCCCTCGCATAATAGCTAGCATCAAACATGTAATAAAGGCCGATGATTATAACGGTCACAATATGTAATATTTGACTTGCATTGAAGCAGCTACTTAAGTTTGAATCTTTCAATAAAATTGGTCTTTTCTTTTGCAAAATTCCTTGAAATACATCAACAACTCCTTGAATAATTCAACATAAGGAATTAATAAGATAGAAACATGGTACGTGCCCAAGCAAACACCATCCAGTCGCCGACACTCGAATGGACAATTGCGGGATACGATCCAAGATTCACAAAGTCGCACGGGCACGCTTGTCCCCGAGCAACTGTGTTGGGTATATATCATCGTACGAGTGCCCAATACTCAACAGGGGAGGATTCAATTTGTGTTTCATAGAACCGCCATAGCCACATGCCCCTGAGCAAATGTGTGGGGTCCGGTTCGCCGCTAGAATGCTCCCAAAACTTGTCGTCATTACTGTTCGAAGTCTACTCGTAGTTCATCGGACCACTTTAGCCACTTGCCCCCGAGCAAGAAGGCAAGGTTTGGTTCGCCATTTGAATGCTCCTGAAACAACTCGGATAGGTGCGGAGTCCATTCGTGGTTCATAGAACCGCCCTAGCCACATGTCCCTGAGCAAATGTGTGGGGTTCGGTTCACTACTCGAGTGCTCCCATAACTCATCGTCATTACTGTTCGGATTCCACTCGCGGTTCATAGGACCACTTTAGCACATGCCCCCGAGGAAGAAGGCGGGGTTCGGTTCGCCGTTCGAGTGCTCTTGAAACAACTCAGAGAGGTGCGGAGTCCACTCGCGGTTTATAGAGCTGCATTGGACGCTTGCCCAGCGCAAGCACGTAAATTTCAGTTCGTCGTTCAAATGCTCTCTACACAAACACAAACTCAAAAAAAAACACAAAAGAAAACACAACTCACAGCTGCATTTGCTCAAAACACTTATGGAAATCTCATTTCAAAAAGAGAAACTTGGTTACAAGCTTTATTGAGAAACGAGCCTCTTCTTCAGGTTACAAAAATCTCGTTCAGTGCAATCCTAACTCTTTCTTGATAAAGGAATACTCCTCTTGAGGGACACATGATCTACCCTTCCAGTAAACACCTGAGCACTATTTCGTTCTCTCGAACCATCTGAGGAGATATCTAGACCCGCGAGTCAGGTCGTACCTTCGTGACCTACTACTCTTGCCGCCACCTCCAACTGACGTCCGTTAGATAAACTGGCCACTCTGCTTTGAGCGACTCCCAGATTTCATGGAACTCCAGGCAAACGTAGGGCCAGCTCGTGGAATGATCTCCCCTGAGCATGCTCTTCATGCGAACAAGAAGTGCCCCTAACATTAATCATCGGTCACTTTAAGTTTCAAACGAGGCACGCTATCATTCGTCGAACCACCTAGAACAGCTCCCGTAGAAAATTCGAGCATTATTCTCCTAAGATGAGCCACTTTTAAACTCCTCTCGAGCAATATATTCTTCAGCTCATCGCTTTCAGTGGTAGCGCGAGCAAAGGGCGACAAAGGACTTTGAGCCTCAGGGAGTCTCCAGTAGTCGCTTCCCCCGAAGGATGATCTTCTACACCTACTAGAAGCACCTCTCGTAGGATCTCCTCGTTACGTCTCGCCTCTATATCCCTTCGGCAAAACACTCTTCTCATGTGGCTGAGCTCCACTTTAGCTTTTGAAGCCTCTCCCATGAACGAGCAAGTCCCAATCCATACACGTGGAGCTTGGTATGGAGGAGGGAACCTCTGTAACCCCTATTTTTCATCTTTTGTATTTTTTAGTGTATTTTTCTTTTTCCTTATATTTGATTTTGTTGTATCTCTTTTGGTACGTAAATTGGATTTTATTTTCAATATATTTTTATTTTATTGTTCCCATCTTCTTTTATTTGAATTCTTGATTCTTGTTCGTCTCTTATTTCGTTCCTTTTGATCGAACTGTTGTTATCTTCTATATTTAATTATTCATACCCCAAATTATATTTTTCTATTATCCTGATTTTTTTTCCCTATCTATATTTTTGCTTGAATCCCTAATTCCCATTTTAATTCCCTAACTATCCACTTAACCAATACCCTATATACTAAAACCAAACAACCAATTATTTACCCATGCTCTGTTTATACTTAAGCCTATACCCAATTTCACAAATCCCATTCATTTAAAACACTATGCTATATTATCCTATACCCAGATTAACCAAACCCACCTATTCAACTGACCAAACCCATTTCCTTGCTTAACCCAACCCGCTACTCCCGTACTCTATTTCTGCCGTCACTACCCCTCAACCCTAACACAAAACCCAACTATATATATTCTAAACCCATGCAAACCCTATTTTCCCATCCCTTTCCTCCGCTCTCTGCTCTCCCGTCTGCCTGTTTCTACCCCGAGCACCCTAGCTCTCTCAACCTCGCCCTGTCTCTCTACGTCCCTGTCTTCCGCTCCATCTCTGTCTCAATCGCGTGCTAGCCGTAGGTAGCCAGCCCTCCTGATCTGTTTCTATCTCTATCGGCGCCAGGCAGCGGAGCAGTAGCAGCCTCTCTCGGCCGCCGTCATTTCCTCGTGCTCTTTCGTATGTGCATTTGTGTTCGTCGAGGTTGTGTGTGCTCACTTTGTGTTTTGGGTTCATGCTTCGCTCGTGGTTCGTGGGTATTTTCCGTTGTTGGCTCGTGGGATCGTTGAGTTCGTTGGCCAGGAATTTGTTCCCGTTATTCTTGCTTGGAGTCGTTTTCGTCGTCGGTTAATGCAAGTAACTTGTATTAAATTCCTTTGCATAAACATGTACTAATGATATTGTCTCTATAGTGATGAATTGACCATAGTTGTCTCATGACACATATGACATGATATAACATAGGATTGACCACATCTTGTTGTATATATGTGTGTCGTTCATGTGTTATCTTGTGCTCGTTCGTGTTATTCGTGATAGACTTGTTGTGGACTTGTAAAATGCCCTATATCATGTTGTTTGGACATCTAGTATACTCTATCTCATGTTTGGTTGTGTTTGGATAAGTTTTAGGTGAACTAGTTGATTTTGTGCATATGCGATATTTTGAGTTTTGCTGACTTTTTCAGTTTTGATCAGTATTTTAGACCCTATTAAGGTCAGTATTTGAAAATATTTTGTGAACATGATTTGTAGAGAATTCTATCTATTTTCCAACCCCTTTGACGGATCTCAATTTCGATTTACAGTTTTTGAGTTATATCTATTTTACTTCAGTAGTGTCGAAAGATTTCCAGATTTTGTTTTCTATGAATTCTGAAGAGTAATCTATTTTTATTTTGGTGTTAAATTTATTATTTTGATCTGAAATTTTTCTCAGTATTTCTAGACTTGGTTGGGGTTTACCCAGAATTTTGGTGGATTTATTTGAGGAGTTTTACAAACCTTTTCATGCTTGCAAATAAAGATTTTACATACAGAATTTTATTACTGTTCAGTAAAGAACTTGATTTTCGACCTGTTTCTACTTGCTGTTTCTAAAATATTTCTGAATATGAAAGTTAGCTTACTCTATCTATTTTACTATACTTTTGGTAGATTTTGATTTCAATTTATGGTTTGTGAGATATTTTTATTTTCGTACTGCAACGTTTACAATTCCAGATTTACAAAACTACTACATCTTTATGTTTTCTGATTTTACTTGACTACTCTAATTATATTGAAAAATTATGAAACTTGTGTTTCTGTTACTACACATATAGGGGAATACCCCAGATTTTTTTGTGGATATATTTATCGAGCTTTCATGCAGTTTTCTTGACTTTGAATACGATCTTCTAATTTCTGGATAAATATATTTTCTGGTTTCAAAACAGTTGTGAGTTATGTTTTTGTGAAATGCTATATGACTTATATATGTTTGTTAGATTCGACCGGGATTCTATTTTCTAGACCTTTCGACGGATTCATATTTGCATGTTTGTAGCAACGGGAACCTCAGTTTTACTGCAGTATGGTCTTACTATCCTGAACTTGAAATTTGGTTATTTTATTCTTTTATGTGTTATCTTGCACCCGTATATGTTTATCTTTCAACTTGAACTTGTTACATGATCATGCCATGTCATTCTTGATATGTTTTGCACACATACATGCTTATTTGATAATAATAATAAATAACCAAGCCGGGGTTTAAGCGCAAAAGCTAATAGTGGATAATTCAGAAACGTGTACTCAGAAGGGGATCCACTGATCCTACGTTGTAATATCCCGGGCGGATATTACCTTGTATAAATTATTATTTTATTATTATTTTATTATTATTTTGTTTTAATTCCAGAATTGAAATATTTTGCTGATTTTCACCCGGTTTGTTTATAAACATTATCTGTACACATATACCGGTCTGTGTACATCCGTAGTGTATCACATTGGCACCGTGATCTTCCAAATTGATAATAAAATTTATTTTATTATTATTTTCGAAATTAAATTATTTTATACGGATTATGTAAAGATTTTTCGGTATACACATATATACATATGTGTGTTATAGCAAATTTGTACATTGTGCAAATTAGGTGGTGTATTATTAGACAAAATACTTGTCCTTGTCATGACAATGGCTAAGTTGGGATTAGGGGGATTAAGTTAGGGTTTAGAATGCATAAGAGATTAAGGAGTTGTTCTTCTAGAAACTCTCTCTCGTCCACCTCACCCTCACACCCATACCTCCACCTCACCATACACCATACCCTCCCCCGTCTACAAGTCATGGCCGGCCCCAACCTCTCCTAGTGGTTTTTGTGCAAATGGTGAGTGCAATTTTGCACTCTCTACCCTCTCCTCCACCTATAAATACCCCCTCCCTTCACCATTGTCTCATTTTTTAGAAAGACAAAAAGAAAGAAAGGAAACGAAAGAGTGAAAAACCTAACTTGAGAGTTTTCATTGTAGGTTCCATAGAAGTTTTCTAAGAGCTTAGGGGAAGGAGAAGGAGTGTTAGCTAGTCCTTCCAACAAGAAAGAAAGGTGGGGGTTTCTCCATTTCTTTGTTGTTTGAGTTTGTTGTTTTTGATTTCTTCTTCTCCTTATCTTCCTTGTTTGGTTTTCTTTTGTTCTTTTGGTGTGGTTGTTTTTGTGATGGTGTAGTTGTGTGTTTTTTCTTATTGTGTATGATGTATGGATAAAGAAATAACCACATAAAAAAGGGAAGAATGATAGAACCTTATGAAACACATAAAGATTGAATCTTTGTAGTAGTGATTGTTGTTCTTGTTGTGGTTGTTGGACTAAATACATAAGCATATGTACTTTGTATATACACCCATTTTTGGGTTGTAGGACTTGATATTGGACTCATACATAAGCATACGGACCTTGTGTATACACCCATTTTTGGGTTGTAGAACATACAACTTGAACTTTTGGACTAAGAGTAAGCATATGAATGGTTGAACCAAGTTGAGGGTTCTTTACTTCATTTTATTTTTCTTATTTCCTTTTATTAATCTTATGTAAAAAGAACCCATTTGGGATGCTAATTCTAGTGTAGTATGAAAAAGAAACTAATCTAAGTTATTAGTTGTAGAATGTTAAAAGATCACTTTTTATGTTGACTAAGTAGTAATAACTGTTTATGCTTAAGTATAAGTAAAATAGTAGTAGATGTTATGCTTAAGTAAGTAAGTAGTAGATGCTTATGCTTAAGTATAAATAAGAGTAGTAGATGTTTATGCTAAATTATAAGTAAAGGTTATGTTGAAGTAGTAATTGGACATTTTTGTTTAGAATTATAGTAGTAACCCATGCTTCAATTATAGTAGATTCTATGTTTAAATAAGCATCCATGCTTAGATTGTTATAGGAATTATTACACCATGCTTATATTGTTGTAGGAATTATTATACCATGCTTAGATTGTTGTAGGAATTACAATTCATGCTTAGATTGTTGTAGGAATTACAATCCATGCTTAGATTGTTGTAGGAATTATTATACTATGCTTAGATTGTTGTAGGAGTTATAATCCATGCTTAGATTGTTATAGGAATTACAATCCATGCTTAGATTGTTATAGGAATTACAATCCATGCTTAGATTGTTGTAGGAAAATTATATACCATGTTAGATTATTGTAAGATTGATACTCATGCTTCTACTATGCTTAGATCGTTGTAGGAAGTCCATGTTAGTGATATCTACCATGCTTGAGTTTATCCATGTTTAAAGTAGTAAGTAGATAATCATGCTCGAGTTGTAGTAGATCCCTTGCTAAAGTGTTGTAGGAACTCATGCTATGTTGTAAATCATGCCCACCTTGTTGTAGGATAAATTGTAGTATCCATGTGTAGGTATACTAATTATCCATGCTTAATTGTAGTAATTTTCTATGCTTAAGTTAAAATAATTATCCATGCTTAGTTGTAGCAATTCTATGTTTATGTTTCATCCATGCTAGATTGTAATAGTAGATGTTCTACTAAGTTGTCTTCATGCTTAGATCGTTGTAGATCAACCTACCATGCTAAGATTGTGTAGGATTAATGTTTAATCACCTACCATGTTTAGATTGTTGTAGGAAAGCACAATCCATGCTTAAGTTGTTGTAGGAAAATTACATACTATGCTTAGATTTTGTAGGATTAATGCTTATCTACCATGCTTAGAAATGTTGTAGGTTCATGCTAAGTACGTGTCCATGCTTAGATGGTTGTAGGATTAATGTTAATTAATCTACCATGCTTAGGAATGTGTGGGATAGATGTTTCAATTACCTACCATGCCTAAGATTGTTGTAGGAATACTTAAGTAGTATGTTATGCTTAAGATTGTTGTAGGTTCCTACCATACTTAAGAATTGTTGTAGAATAATGTCTAAGTTGTATACCATGCTAAATTGTCAGTACTCATGGGTAAGTTGTAGCATTAACCATGCTTAAAGTAGTAGGAGATATCCATGCTAAAATCTAGTAGCTTTCTACTTAAGTTGTATCCATGCTTGTAGTTGTAGTGTTAATATAGAACCTTCATGTTGTAGTTGTAGTGTTAACTATCACGTTGTAGTTAGAGTGTTAGTAAAGAACTATCATGTTATAGTAGATTGCGTTGGTAAGAACTAGCATATTGTAGTTGTGGTGTTAGTGAAGAACCACCATGTTATAGTTGCCATATTGTGTTGTAAGTAGTTCTAGTTAATCCCCTAGAAGGAATCCCATGTTTGAGATTACATAGCTAGAGCCATGCATGCTTGAATGGTATATTGTAGCTTCCTAAATAAAAGTTGTTATGTCACTTGCTGCTTCTTATAAGTAGAATGCCTATTTTAGGCTCTTAGTAGATCCTTCTGTTGCTTCTAATGATAGAAGATCAAGGTTGCTAGTGAGCACGTTGGTCGCTTCTAGGTTTGATTACCTGTATGTTTGTTTTGCATATAGTTGTGCTCGTATGTGGCTCGACTGGCCCGTACGTAGCTATTAGTCTCATACGCGGCTTATTTGGCTGGTATGTATGTTATTGTTTCATACGTAGCTTGTTGGCTCGTAGGTGTTCGGTTTACTCGTATATAGCTTGTTGTCTAGTACGCAGTTTTGTTATGCTCGTCTAGGGCGATATTATTACCCTAGGGGCTATCGACCATCAAGACATATGTTTTTCTTACTCCTAAGGGACTGTGAACGACTCACTTCTTGTGTACCATCAGATCTTAACCGGTGTAGGTTGATCGCGGACCGGAGTATAGACTGAATCCAAGTTTAGGGTAGTGGCATGCGGGTATGTTCGTATTTGCCGGGGTCTTGGATCGATAGGCCATGAATCAGATCGTTAGGGATTCTGGTAAGTCTAGGATGAGCAGCCTAGTAGAGTTGTCTTGCGAAGTCTAAACTAAAGACTCAGCATGTTGTGTAAATTCTGTTGTCATCCCTCAGTTGTTTAGGGTTAGCGACATTGTTAGGGTAGTAACTTATGGCTTTACTACTTAACCTTTACCCTTCGCCGAAGGGAAGGAGTTGGTGTTAAGGGTGATTTCTTATGATCCGACCTGTCCTATAGGCCTGCATTAGGCGGTGTTATTGGGTTGTACCCTTCTTGTCAAAGGGATACGGTCTGTGCCTTCTCACGAGTTGGGAGCACGGGATCTGTATCTCGTCTGTTAATTTCTCAAGTGCCTTGATAAGTGGGAGCGATTTCTGTCGGAGCTAGGGGGATGGACCCCCCCCGGAACTCCGTCTTAGCTTATATCTAAGGGCAAGGGCCATAGACTACGGTCTGGCAAGGGGGCGGCTGGGAGGCTTCGAGCTAACCTGATTTCACGGAAACTCCAAGGATTCGTCAGATATTTGAGGAAGGTCTGGTATGCCTGGTGGGACTAGACCATTGTAGGGCCACCTCCTCAGTCATGTCTAATCTTCAGAAACAAGTTGAGTACAAGAGTAGAACTCATAGCGCGGGTTCAAATCCCTATAATGAAGAGACGGCTTGAGATGGGCGCATGTAGTATGGGCTGCATGTTACTTCGGAGACTTGCTGGCATTAGAATAGGAGCATCCTAGCTTTAGTCAATATTGCATTAGATTCTAGTCATAGCACTCACGAACACTTAAACTACACCGACACATTGCTATGTTGTATGTTTGTTTGGGAGATTCGCTGCTAAGTTATCAGCCTTAAAGCGTCAGTGAATATTGACGTCCCCACTTCATTAGGTACTGGATCGAAGAAGTATAAGTGCGAGATTCAGGAGGACTCAAGGTAAGGAAAGCGAGGAGTCGATGTCATGTTTAGTTTCCGCTGTAATATTTATGTTGATTATCTATTTGTCGAAAACTACCCAAGTGGGAATTACCAAGTGTTGTTCTTCATTTATTGTACTCTGATGTAATTTGTTGAGAGTTGTAATACTTGGGATTGCAAAGGTATTATTATAACACTATTGTAATGTATTGAAGTTGTATAACATTCAAACTTGTAATACATTGGGTGTTGAATAAAAAGTTTTAAATTCTCTTATTATTCTGTGTATTGTGACTAATTGAAGAAAAGATTTTGGCTTATGTCATGGTTTCCCAGTATATGGAAATCAGGGCGTTACATACGTGATTACTTGATACATGATACTTGACACGTGAATACTTGACACTTGCACGCAAGACATGTGATTACTTGCCACTTGCACAACTTGACTCGTGATACATGATACATGATACTTGGAGCTTGGAGCTCGATTACTTGATACTTGTCCCTGAGTACACTATCCTCTATGATCCACTATGAAATCTAAAGCTAAACTATTTATTGTAGCAACCATGTAGTAAAAACCGGGATGCATGAAGTGCTACCTAGATAGTAATAACTACAAGACTTAATACATGACACTTGAACATGATACATGCTTACTTGATACTGACTACATGATACATGAGACTTGATACATGACACCTGCTATATGTTTACATGATACTTGATATTTGTTTTCATGATACTTGTTCACTTGACACTTGATACATGCTACTTGTACTCGTTCACCTTACCATGCTAGTTGTTATACTTGATATCATGCATATTCCATGTTATTAGTTAGTTTCCCCATGTACTTGTATCCTACATTACAAGCAGCCCGTAACTTGCATTGACGGAAGTTTATTTTCTTTTTCCTATTCCTGCAATTGTTAAATTGCAAATTTTGGAGAACAAGTACCAGATGGTGTTGGTGATATGAAATATTAGTGCTGGACTTGCTATTATTATTTCTTGTTGCTTGTTTTGAATAATTGTATCTTGTACTTGGATTTATTTGTATTTGGGCAATGTGATCCAGAATATTTGACTTATTCAGATCTGGATATATTTGAGATTAATATATTTTGGTTTCAAGTATTCTTGTTGGTATTTTGGTTCATATGTGCATACTTGGTTGATTCTTTTGCTTCCTGCTTTGATTATTCTTGTGAGATGTTGTAAAAATTCCGAACAGCTTATGGTTGATGAAAATCATTCGCTGGGCTTAGTCACGTATCCGTATTCCGTTTTCTCTTTTGGGAAGCGGAGTGTGACAAGGTTTTTAGTGGTATCAGAGCCCAGATTTGGTTAATGTATTAGTTGCCTAATATATTAGACAAGCTTGGCTCGAACTGGGATCGACACAATATTTCACCAACCATCCATACATAAAATGAATTGTTACCAACTTTGATCTGGATGCTAATTATTTTTGGTTTTATGCATACTATGGCTCGTAAAGGTTCTTCTCGTCCCTAGGATGAGCAGCCAGGGCTTGAGGCTGTCACCACTGTGCTTGAGCGCTTGATTAACATGTAGCAGAACCACAGTGACTTAGTGATGGCTGCTTTGGAAGCTGCTCGGGTTCCTCTGCCCACTGTGCCTATGCAGGCAGCTCTTCCTTCCCGTCCAGGAACAGTCCCAAACATTATGAGGCTGCATCCCGATAGGTTTTCAGGCACCAAGATGCCTTTGGAGACGGAATAGTGGTTGATTCGGACAGAGCAACTGCTTTTGGCAGCTAGAGTTACAGATGCAGATCGAGTAGATGTGGTGGCCATCCAGTTGGTGGACTTGGCTCATATCTGGTGGAGGTCCGAGTCCGAAGGGCTCGAACGATCGATCACTTGGGCCACTTTCACTAGGAGCTTCTTGGATAAGTTCTTTCCTAGCAATACTAGAGTTGTGATGGAGCAGCAATTCCTAGCCTTGAAATAGATTGAGCGTTATTTCTAGTAATAGAATTTTGTTACATATTGTCCAAGCAATGTTGTAACATAAGACTTTCTTGAAAAAGGGCCCCAGGTCTGTGGACGAGTACGCAGCTGAATTTACTAGACTTAGCCGTTTCGCAACCATTCTTGTGGAGAACGAAGAGGATAGGGCGCGTAGGTTCATTTTGGGGCTTGAGCGAGACATCAAGGTGCAGCTTGTCTCTCTTCGCTTGCGTACTTATGTTGAGGCTCTTGAGGCAGCTAAAGCTCAGGAGCAGGCTTGTGGTGGATTGGCTCCTTCTCAGTGGACTGTTCCGCACTCAGTTGCTAGGCCTTCTAGTGGGCCTATTCGGAGACCTGTCCCAGCCCCTCCGGTCAGGGTAGCTCCTTACTCTGCTGCGGGTCCTCCGAGAGTTGGTTTTTACAACTTTTGCCGACTTCTAGGGCAAGAGCGCAAGGATAGCCAACGTGCCAATCATCGCTGTTTTGGATGTGGTGCTGCTGACCATTCGGTGTGGGACTGCCCGCAGTTGGCTCTTCGAGTCAGGGGTCCAGTTCAGCCAGTTGCCGCAGCTCGTGGTCCAGTTAGACCACTGCTTCCTCCACAGCGTCAGATTGTCAGTCAGAGGACCGCGACTCCCAGGAGAGGTCAGGCTTTCAACCTGACTGCTGCTGATGCGGAGTCAGCCGAGGGTGTGGTTGCAGGTATCTTTTGCTTTTGCTGTTTATGTTGTTTTTGTTGTTTCTCTTTTGTTTCTTCATCTCCTTTTGCTTTGTTCTTTCCGTTTATCTTCTGCATTTTATTTTTCCTCACCCCTATTCAACCATTCTTTCTTGTCTCTTTTGCTTTCTATCTTAGGTGTTGTCCTTGTTTGCTCTTTCCCTGCTCATGTTCTTTTTTATTCCTGGGACAACCCATTCTTTTATCTCCTATCGATTTGTGGCTCGCCATCAGTTGGAGTGCAGCAACATGTCAGAGGCTTGGAACATTGTGACAGGTGGTGGAGTGTTCATTTCTTCCTCGGGTGTACAGCCAGTGTCCCGTGATTATTGGTAGCACAGATTTCAAGGCCAATCTGATTGTAATTGGGAATTCTGGATTCGACGTTATTCTGGGTATGGACTGGTTTGGTGAAACCCATGCCATTATTGATTGTCGTGCCAAGAAAGTTGTATTCCGGATTCCAGATCGCACAGAATTTGAGTTCCATGCCGGGGAAGATGTGCCTTAGCCGAGCTGCAGTTGATCAAGAGGTTTGTGCGATGGAATTGCATTCAGGCTATGAGGCTGCGCCTCTAGTAGTTCGAGATTTCCTGGATGTTTTTCCAAAAGAGTTGCCTGGCTTACCCCCTGATAGGAATGTGGAGTTCGGTATTGAAGTTTAGCAGGGTACGGTGCCTATATCAAAGAGTCCCTACAGGATGGCACCGGCTGAGTTAGCTGAGCTTAAGGTACAGATTCAGGAGTTGCTTGATTTGGGATTCATCAGAACCAGTGTTTCGCCTTGGGGTGCTCCTGTCCTTTTGTAATACCCTGAAAATGATGTAATACCCTGAAATTTTCCTAATATATAAAGATTATTTATTTTTACATATGGTATGCATGTGTAATATTTGTTTATTATTATTTTTTTCAACATGATGAATAAGCATATTGTTTTCTATAAGGATTTTTCCTAAAGCCCAAAGGTTAATTTACTTATCTTCTTTTAAAAATATTTATTTTTGGCCCAATTAATTTAAGCCCATGGATTTAAACCTCTTGTATTATTTCCTACAACTTGTATGTGTAGCATCTTTTCTTTTATTTCCGGGTATTTGATGTACAATTTTGTAGAGTGGTTTGTGTGTGCACGTGCATTCAATGTACACGTGCACAGGCACACAAGTATGGCCGGATTGGGTGAGTAGTGGGGATGAGATGTGGGCGGTTATGCAAGGTGTGGGTAGTTTTCACAACTTCCTAGTAAATCTTAGCCCTTGATCATCCAACTCCCTAGTGCATCCTAACCCTCCATTCCACCTATATTCTAGTATAAATACCCCCTCTTATTCTCTATTTCTTTTACACTAGATTAATTTTATAAGAGAGGTTTTGTGAGAGTTGTGTGTGGGAGTTTTTCTGTGGAGGCCGAAAGAGTACTCTGAAGGATTTCGGTGTGGAACAAGGAGTAAGGAGCAAGAAGTGCTGCACCGCATTGAGGACCTTGCTGGATTCGATTACTTCGTCAAATAAGGTGGGTGTTTCTCAGGACTTCTAATGTAGAAAACATGCCGTAAATATAATGTTTGTTACTGTACTCTTGAGGAGTAAGATAGTACGTAATAGAAATGCTTGAGCATGTTTATTGTTGATAATTATGGAGGATTAATAGTGTAGAAATGGCACGGAAAACAAAGATGAATTGCGTCGGTACAGTCGACTGTCGTGTAGACAAGTCGACTGGTACGAGACAATTATTTTGTGATGTGGTGATAAACATGTGTGCAGATAGACCTAATGGTGTGATTACTAAGTTTGTATTTTTCCCTATGACACATATGATGGAGGGAAGATAAATGAATGAAAAGAACTAGCGATGATTAATAAAATTAAGAACTGTCGGAGCAGTCGACTGACACTGTGTTCAGCCGACTGGTGCTTCAATTTAATTATGGTTATTTGGAAATTCCATGTAATGAGATATTCCATCATGTTGACCTAGTGTAATGAATTGAGAATTATATCTTCATCTTCGTAAGGAAGTTATGAATAAGTGCGAATGCATGTTTGAAAATATTCCCTCGAAGAAGAGATAACATTCGTAACTTGAAGTTTCATGGTTGTGATGTTACTGAACAAAAAGAGACACTATTTATGAAACATGAATATATGTATATTGTAAGTTGATATCATGATGAAAGTGCATGTAAGTGCTGTTAGATAATCTCTTAATTTGAAGTATGGATCTGTCCAGTCGACCGAATACGCGTAGCAAGTCGACTGAGCTGAACGTAGAAATGAACTGCTAAAAACCCCAGGACAGACGACTGATGAGATAACAGTCGACTGTCACGAGGAAAATACTGTGAACATGAAAAGTTGCGGGACAGCCGACTGGCCAAGTGCAGCAGTCGACTCTCCCGAGTATTTTTTATGAAGAATCTGATTTGACTGTAACAGTCGACTGGTCCTTTTCCGAGTCGACTGTACAGAGTGGAATTTGACATGACAGAAGTTTTATTTTGATTACTGTTAAAGAATTGTGACTGATGTTGTTAGAATCTTTTCTGCTGTTGCATGAATGTATATGAAATGAATCGTGTTTCTGAATTGAGAAACTTACATGAAATGAGTCATGCTTGAATAAAGAATTACATGAATATGAAAATTAAAGAACATGATATGCTGAAGCACTGAAAAATGAATTCATGAGTTAGATTTGCTCAAACTGGAAATTGTGAATTTGAAATTGGAACGAAAGAGTAGCTAAGTCTCCCCCGGCAATGGAATTGAAATTGAAAAGAAGACCAGGGTCGGTCATGTATTGAAATGAATGAGTAAGTCCGGTTTAGGGAGAGGCTAACTCTAGAGCTTTGATTTTATTCATGATTCTATTAAAATAAGGACTAGTACATAGTGGAGATGTGATGAAAGTAAGAGACAAACATTGAGTATGAGGGCTATTGGGTAATGGCGAGAGTGTATCACAGGAATTCCCATGATGAGTCTGGGTGAGGATACTACTCCAGAGTACCGTCCCAGTGGCGACGCTCGTGGGATGTTCGAAGACTACGGGTGGTGTCATGTTTATGGTGAGAGCGTATCCCAGGAATTCCCATGATGAGTCTGGGTGAGGATACTACTACAGAGTGCCTAAACATGAGTCCGTAGGTCGGAAAATATCTAAGATACTTACCGTAATTACAGTAGTAGAGTAAGTCATGGCGAGGGATTGAACCCTATGAAAATGAAGAACGATTAAGAGGCTTGCCCTCGAACCTATGTAGTATGGGATGCATAGAATTCGAACAAGTGCGCATTAGTGTCATGTAAAATTAAATAATTGCATTAAGAATTAAGTGCACAATCACGACACGACATCTTTAAGAGTTCCCTTTCGATTTACATGCTTATATTGAACAAGTTTGTGATTGTTAAGAAATGAGATTCGTTATACTGTTTCTGGCATAGAGAGGATGGCCATGTATAATTATCGTCGGTTGAATAAACTGACGTACCCACAGTTTTGTATGTAGGATAAATTACATGTAAAGAGGAATGGATGCATAAAGCTCTTATCATGTTGTTGTACATTTATGTAAATGTTGTATATTTTGCTTCCGCTGTGCAAATGTAAATGTAATATGATGTAAACTCTGATGTAAAAAGAAAAGTTTGAATTTCCTTGTAAAATTGTACTCAAAGAAAGTGAAAAGATCCTGTAGAACATCTCGAATTCAGTGATTTGGGATTCGGGGCGTTACATTTTGTCAACAAGAAGGATGGTAGTCGTCGACTGTGTGTGGATTATCAGGAACTAAATAGTGTTACTGTGAAGAACCGGTATTCGTTGCCCAGGATCGATGATTTGTTTGATCAGTTGGGTGGGGCTGCTGTTTTCTCGAAGTTGGATCTTCGTTCTGGATATCATCAAGTCAAAGTGAAGGCGACTGATGTACCGAAGACTGCATCCAGGACCAGATATGGCCACTATGAGTATCTTGTGACGCTGTTCGGGGTTACGAATGCACCTACTGTATTCATGAGTCTTATGAATCGGGTCTTTTCTCAGTTCTTGGATAGATTTGTGGTGGTCTTCATCGATGATATTTTGGTGTATGCTTGGAATCGAGAAGATCATGCTAAGCATCTTAGAGTGGATCTGCAGACTTCGAGAGAGAATCAGCTCTATGGGAAACATTATCTCAGGCAATGGAATTTCTGTGGATCCGGCCAAGGTTGAGGCTGTGAAGGATGGGCCTGTTCCCAAGTCAATTTCTAAAGTCAGGAGTTTTCTCGGGTTAGTTGGCTATTATCGAAAATTCGTCCAAGATTTTTCGAAGATAGCAGGACCATTGACTATGTTGACTGGGAAGGATCAGAAGTTCTGTTGGTCTGATGAGTGTGGAGTGGCTTTTTTTGAGTTGAAGAACAGATTGACGTCAGCGCCTATGTTGACTATTCCAGATGGTTCAGGTGGATTTGTAACTCACTGTGATGCTTATGGTAAGGGTCTTGGAGCAGTTTTGATGCAGAAGGGCCGAGTCATTGCGTATGCATCGAGGCAGTTGAGGCCGCATGAGAAAAACTATCTGACTTATGACTTGGAGTTAGCGGCAGTAATCTATGCTTTAAAGCTGTGGAGACATTATTTACTTGGGTACCGAGTGGAGATCATTACAGACCACAAAATTCTCAAGTACGTCTTCACCCAGAATGAGTTAAACATGAGGCAAAGGTGTTAGTTGGAACTTATGGCCGATTATGACATCAGTTTGCAATACCATCCTGGTAAAGTAAACTTTGTGCCAGATGCTTTGAGCAGGAGACTAGCAGTTATGTTCTTTACTCAGCAAAGGGATCTGATTGAGCAGATAAGAAGGTTGGAGTTGGAGATTTTGTTAACGAGTTCTGATCGGAGTTGTTTGGTGCTCCAGCTTTAGTCGTCTCTTGTTAATCAGATTAAAGAAGCGCAGGCTGGTGATGCACTGTTGCAGGGTTTTCGAGCTGAGGTTGAGTCTGGATTCCAAATGGACATGGTTATTCATGCTGATGGATCGCTTCATTTTGGATCCAGGTTATGTGTCCCGAAGGGTGAAGTTCGTGAGAGGTTGCTTGAGGAAGCCCATCAGTCATCCTATTCTATCCATCCCGGCGGTACTTAGATGTATCGGGATTTGAAGCTTCATTTCTGGTGGCATGGTATGAAGGGAGCTGTGGCTCGGTTTGTTGCTCAGTGTTTGATCTGCCAGCAGGTTAAGGTTTAGCATCAGAGAACTGCTGGACTTCTTCAACCGCTTCCTAATCCTGAATGGAAGTAGGAACATATCACTATAGACTTTGTGACCGCTTTGGCCGAGGAGTCCTAAGGGTCATAATGCCATTTGGGTGATTGTTGACCGTTTGATGAAGAGTGCTCACTTCATTCTTTTTCGTGTTGGGCAGTCTACTAAGAGCCTTGCTGAGAGGTATATACAAGAGATTGTTAGATCTCATGGGTTTCTAGTCAGTATTGTATCCAACAGGGAAACGAGATTCAGATCTCAGTTCTGGGAGACTCTTCAGAACAGTTTGGGGAGTAAATTAAAGCACAACACAACTTTTCATTCCCAGACTGATGGACAGTCAGAGAGGACCATCCAAATTCTTCAGGACATGTTGAGGTCTTGTATGTTTCAGTTCGGTGAATCATGGGAGGACCATTTGTATCTCGTAGAGTTCTCGTACAATAACAGCTTTCAAGCCAGTATTAAAGCTAATCCGTTCGAGACACTCTATGGGCGGAAGTGCAAGTCACCAGTGTGCTGGGATGACATTGATGAAAGGAAGTTGTTGGGTCCGGAGTTGATCACCAGGATAGTTGATGCTATGGTTCAGATTAGGAAGCATTTGCAGGCAGCTCAGGATAGGCAGAGGCGATGGGCCGATGTCCATCGGAGACCTTTGGAGTTTGAGGTGGGTGGCCATGTTTTCCTAAAGGTATCACTGTGGCGGGGTGTCATTCGGTTCGGTGGTGGGGGCAAGCTTAGCCCTAGGTTTATTGGACCGTTTGAGATTTTGGAGCGAGTAGGCAAGGTGGCCTATCATCTTGAATTGCCGCAAGCATTATCAGGAGTGCACGATGTTTTCCATGTCGCACAACTCAGGAGATATATCTTAGATGAGAGCCACATGATCGACTATTCAGAGTTGAGCCGTTTGGCCGGATTTGACTTGTGAGATTCCACCAGTTACTATTGTGGATCGGCAGGAGAATGTGCTTAAGAACATGGTCATCAAGTTGGTTCGTGTTGCTTGGAATTCTCACTCGCGTGGTGAGTCGACTTCGGAGCTAGAGGAGGAGATTCAGCAGAAGTTTCCTCATTTGTTGGAGTAATTTTTATTTTGTTCTTTTTGGTTGTTTTGGGATTACCCTATGTATCTTCTTGTTTGAATTTCGAGGACGAAATTCTTCTTGTTAGGTGGGTAGGATTGTAACCCCTGTTTTTCATCTTGTGTATTTTTGAGTGTATTTTCTTTTTCCTTGTATTTGATTCCGTTGTATCTCTTTTGGTCCGTATATTGGATTTTATTTTCAATATATTTTCATTTTATTGTTCCTGTCTTCTTTTATTTGAATTCTTGATTCTTGTTCGTCTCTTTTTTCGTTCCTTTTGACCGAACTATTGTTATCTTCTCTATTTTATTTTTCATACCCCAAATTATATTTTTCTATTATCCTGTTAATTTTTGCCCTATCTATGTTTTTGCTTGAATCCCTAATACCCATTTTAATTCCCTGACTATCCACTTAACCAATACCCTATGTACTAAAACCAAACACCCAATTATTTATCCATGCTCTGTTTATACTCAAGCCTATACCCAATTTCACAAATCCCATTCATTTAAAACACTATACAATATTATCCTATACCCAGATTAACCAAACCCACCAATTCAACTACCCAAACCCATTTCCCTGCTCAACCCAACCCGCTACTCCCCTACTCTGTTTCTGATGTCACTACCCCTCAACCCTAATACAAAACCCAACTATATATATTCTAAACCCATGCAAACCCTGTTTCCCCATCCCTTTCAGCCGCCCATTGCTCTCCCGTCTGCCTGTCTCTACCCCGTGCACCCTAGCTCTCTCAACCTCGACCTGTCTTTCTGCATCCCTGTTTCCCGCTTCGTCTCTGTCTCTGTCGCGCACCAGTCACATGCAGCCAGCCCTCCCGCTCTGTTTCTGTCTCTGTCGGTGCCAGGCAGCAGAGCAGTGGCAGCCTCTCTCGGCCACCATCGTTCCCTCGTGCTCCCTCGTACGTGCTTTTGTGTTTGTCGAGGTTGTGTGTGCTCGCTTTGTGTTTTGGGTTCGTGCTTCGATCGTGGTTCGTGGGTATTGCTCGTTGTTGGCTCGTGGGATCGTTGAGTTCGTTGGTCGGGAATCCGTTACTGTTATTCTTGCTTGGAGTCATTTTTGTCGTCGGTTAAGGCAAGTAACTTGTATTAAATTCCTTTGCATATACAAGTACTAAATACCGCTTGTAGTGTAGATGGGTTCTAGAGACAATTTGCGTGTGAAATTGTCTCTATAGTGATGACTTGATCATAGTTGTCTCACAACACATATGACATGATATAACCTAGGATTGAACACATCTTGTTGTATATATGCGTGTTGTTCATGTGTGATCTTGTGCTCGTCCGTGTTATTCGTGATAGACTTGTTGTGGACTTGTGAAATACCCTACATCATGTTTTTTGGACATCTAGTATACTCTATCTCGTGTTTGGATGTGTTTGGATGAGTTTTATGTGAATTAGTGGATTTTGTGCATATGCGATATTTTGAGTTTTGCTGACTTTTTCAGTTTTGATCAGTATTTTAGATCCTATTAAGGTCAGTATTTGAAAATATTTTGTGAATATGATTTGTAGAGAATTCTGTCTATTTTTCAACCCTTTTGGCGGATCTCAGTTTCGATTTACGGTTTGTGAGTTATGTCAATTTTACTACAGAGTGTCGAAAGATTTTCAGATTTTGTTTTCTATGAATTCTGAAGAGTAATCTATTTTTATTTTGGTGTTAAATTTTTTATTTTGATCTGAAATTTTGCTCAGTATTTCTAGACTTGATTGGGGTTTACCCAGAATTTTGGTGGATTTATTTGAGGAGTTTTACAAACCTTTTCATGCTTGCAAATAAAGATTTTACATGCAGAATTTTACTACTATTTAGTAAAGAACTTGATTTTCGACCTGTTTCTACTTGCTGTTTCTAAATTATTTCTGAACATGAAAGTTAGTCTACTGTATCTATTTTACTATCCTTTTGGCGGATTTGGATTTCGATTTATGGTTAGTGAGATATTGCTGTTTTTGTACTGCACCGTTTACAATTCCAGATTTACAAAACTACTACATCTTTATGTTTTCTGATTTTCCTTGACTACTCTAATTATATTGGAAAATTATGAAACTAGTTTTTCTATTACTATACATATAAGGGAATACCCCAGATTTTTGTGGATTTATTTATCTAGTTTTCATGCGGTTTTCCTGACTTTGAATACGATCTTCTAATTTCTGGCTAAACATATTTTCTGGTTTCAAATCAGTTTTGAGTTATATTTTTTGTGAAATACTATATGACATATATATTTTCTGGATTCGAATGGGAGTCTACTTTCTAGATCTTTGGACGGATTTAGATTTGCATGTTTGTAGCAATGGGAATCTTAGTTTTACTGCAATATGGTCTTGTTGTCCTGAACTAGAAATTTTGTTATTTTTTTTTTTTTGTGTTATCTTGCACCCGTACATGTTTATCTTGCAACTTGAACTTGTTACATGAGCCATGTTATTCTTGATATGTTTTGCACACATACATGCTTGTTTGATAATAATAAAAAATAATCAAGCCGGGGTTCAAGGGAAAGATCTAATAGTGGATAATTCAGAAATGTGTACTAGGAAGGGGTTCAACTGATCCTACGTGATTACTTGATACATGATACTTGACACTTGCACGCAAGAAACGTGATTACTTGCCACTCGCACAACTTGGCATGTGATACATGATACATTATACATGATACTTGGAGCTTGGAGCTTGATTACTTGATACTTGTTCCTAGTACACTGCCCTCTATGGTCCACTATGAAATCTAAAGCGAAACTGTTTGTTGTAGTAACCATGTAGTAAAAATCGGGATGCATGAAGTGCTACCTAGACAAGTAATAACTATAAGACTTAATACATGACATTTAAACATGATACATGCTTACTTGATACTTGACTACAGGATACATGAGACTTGATACATGACACATACTACATGTTTACATGATACTTGACACTTGTTTCTTGTTAACATGATACTTGTTCACTTGACACTTGATACATGCTACTTGTTCTCGTTCACCTTACCATGCTAGTTGTTATACTTGATATTGTGCATATTCCATGTTATCAGTGAGTTTCCTTATGTACTTGTATCCTGCATTATAAGCGGCCCGTAACTTGCATTGACGGGAGTTTGTTTCTTTTTCCTATTCCTGCAATTGTTAAATTGCAGATTTTGGAGAACAGGTACTAGATGGTGTCGGTGATATAAAATATTAGTGCTGAACTTACTATTATTATTTCTTGTTGCTTGTTTTGAACAATTGTATCTTGCACTTGGATTTATTTGTATTTGGACAATGTGACCAAGGATATTTGACTTATTCAGTTCTGGATATATTTGAAATTAATATATTTTGGTTTCAAGTATTCTTGCTGGTATTTTGGTTCATTTGTGCATACTTGGTTGATTCTTTTGCTTCCGACTCTGATTATTCTTATGAGATTTTGTAAAAATTCCGAACAGCTTATGGATGATGAAAATCATTCGCTGGGCTTAGTCACGTATCCGTATTCCGTATTCTCTTTTGGGAAGCAGGGCGTGACAACCTCGCTGTCGTATAGAGCATGTGCATGTGCACAACAACCTGCTGGCAAAAAGAACGGGAGGTCACTCTATTGGAAATAACCAAAAGTCACATGACACACAAATAATCATGGAGCTCAAATGCCACACAAGATGTTAACAACTAAAAGAAATTTTATTGCAATGTAAAGATACAACAAGCAGTGGACAGTCAGCTATTAGGCATCAATACAAGAGCAAAAAAAAAAATAAAGCCAACTAGCTATGAGATAAGTCAAGGGTCCACCTAGGTCGACTGATCCACGGGAGGAGTGGACTCATGACCGCTTCCCCCAACTTCCCCTGGAGCAACTTCTATGGCGGACATGGGACTGCTACAATGCTTTGCTTCTGCTCCTGCTCCTGCTCCCCTTCCTCCTCTCCCTCGTCCTCTTCCTCATCATTGTCGGAAGTGAGATCATACAGAGAGTACCCTAAATGATCGAACCCTGGAATGTGCGCCCCAACGTGCTAAAGAGCCATGGCATATGCCTTCTCCATGTTCAAGGCCAGATACCCCTTGGCTTTGTCCTTCGCCACTTTTACCGCATCCTCTCTCTCCTTTGCAGCACTCTTCATCTCCTTGGTTGCGATATCCCTTTCTTGGTCTGCCCTCTACTACTCTTGGACTATTTGATCCTTTGCCTTTGCCAAGGCTGACTCTAGTAATGTGATTTGTGTCGCATGGGTCTCCGATAGGCACTTTGCTTCCTCCAAATTCTTAGCGATCTTTGCCCACTCTGCTCGGTCCCATCACTCGCCGCCCTCAGCTCCTCCTGCTCCGCCATTTGGCTGAAGTGGTAAGTGATCTACAAAAGGAAAAAGATTCAAAGTTACAAAGTGAAAACCAGTTCTATTACTTCGTAAAGAATCAAGTGCTGAGATAAAATATTGAAAGCTTACCGCCATGTTAGCCCTGGCTATCTCCAAGGTGTCGTCGCCCACAGAACCAGCATCCATCGTTACTTTATCCTTCGGGGTTGCGAGTTGATGGACTGCTAGCATACAAGTAGCTGAGTCCCCAAGGAACCCATCGTGCTTCATCACTCACCAATCCGGGACAAAGAGCTTCTTATGCTCCTTAGTAAGAATCGCCTCCACCATCGTGGTGAGTGGAGGAGCCTCGAGTGCAAGAGCAACACCCAAAGTGAATCCCCTGTCGAGGGAGCTGATGAAGTAGAAGGTGGAGACTCTAAGTTCACCACCGGGGAGGTGGCCACTAGACCCCTCGCAACCTTCGCTGCCGAATGTTTGGTAGCCAGACTCTTCCTCTTCCTCTCCTCGGGTGATTTGCTACTCAACCCCACCCGCTTAGAGATAATTGTGTTGAAGTCCATGCCATCAGTTCCTGCGAAACGAGACACAAAGAGATTAAAACAAAGAATAAAGAAAAAGAAGAAGTAACTTCGAAAACGAAAGTAAGGAACAAAGGAAAATCAAATATGCATACTAGGGTTTATCGGACTGAGACCCCCCCCAGAAGAGAAACTCCTCTGTCACTTCCCTCCAACTCATGGTGGGCCGATCTAAAATTATTCTAACCATTTTTTCCTTTTCTGGACTCATGACGGGGTCGGCCTTCGTCCTCTTCAACACTTCCTCTCTCCACCTAGTGGGAATCATGCACGACTCACGACTTCGAACAAGAAAATACTTGTCCCTCCACTGTTTGATCGAGTCAGGGTCGTCAATCAACTTCACCCCACGACGAGGAGTAAGATAGTATCTAAACTTCGACCTATTCTTTTGATGAATCTTGTAGAGCCTCCTCAAAACATTCAATCGAGGCTTGATCCCCGCCGCATGGCAGTGTAGCATGAAGCCATTCACATGTCTCCACATGTTTGGCATATACTGGATATGACTCAAAGAACACCATCAGAGAACTTCGGTCGTAGACGGAGGTAGGGGAGATGGAGCCCGCAAGAAATGCATCGAATGGAAAGAAGCATAAGTCAGAAGAGATAGATGTACATGCTCTGATGCTAGGGCCAGACAAGATGAGATCGAACTCCCTCAGAATCATGAAACACTCCCGAATGCTGTTCAAATCCTCGTCCGTGAGGATCGAAGATATGTCATCCACTTCTGAGTGCTCACGAGGCTCGTTCTCCTCAAACAATGGTGCCATCCTGTTCGCCACTCTCGACAAGAGATTGGCGGAATAGTCTCGAACACCGCCGAGGTGCGTCAAAGGGCTAGGAAGCTTACCTAACTTCCCTACCTCTCTCGTTCTCTCCACTACTGTCACATGGGCCCCCAAACCATTGGGAAAGCCCAAGAGCCTAGGGAATCCAATTGTTAGGATGGCTAAATGACAAAGAACGTAAACGGTCAAGAAGATCAAACGATGCACTTGTTGACTAATCAATGGGACACGTTTCGCGCAACCGAACCAACTCAAACATTCAGTGTCAAGCACCGAGCGAACGTGCCCCCGATCATGAAATCACCAAAATCATTGACTGGTCAATGGTCAATGGTAAACAGGACAGGTGTCGCGTAGCCGAACCAACTCAAACATTCGGTGACAAGCACCGAGCAAACATGCCCCCGATTGTGAAATCACCAAAAATCATTGACTGGTCAACGGTCAATGGGACACGTGTCGTGCTGCCGAACCAACTCAAACGTTTGGTGACAAGCGCTGAGCAAGCGTGCCCCTGATCGTGAAATCACCAAAAAACCATTGACTAGACAACGATCAATGGTCAACGGGATACGGGTCATGCAGCCGAACCACCTGCAATATTCGGTAACAAGCACCAAGCATACGTGCCCCCGATCGTGAAATCACAAAAAAATGTTGACTAGTAAACGGTCAACGGTCAACGGGACACATGTCGCGCAGCTGAACCACTTGAAACGTTCGGTGCAAAGCGCAGATCAAATGTGCCCCCGATCGTTAAATCACCAAAAATCATTGACTGGTCAACGGTCAACAGGGACACGTGTCGTGGAGCCGAACCATATCCAGCATTCGGCGGCTTGCGCTGAAGTAACATGCCCCGATCAAAAAAGCAAAAAAATCGTTGACTGGTCAACAGTCAATGGTCAACGGGGACACGTGTCGCATAACCTAACCATCTACAGCGTTCGACAACTTGCGACGAACAAATGTGCCCCCGATTGAAAATCACCAAAAATTGTTGACTGGACAACGGTCAATGGTTAACGGTCAACGGGGACACATGTCGCGCAACCGAACACCTCCAGCGTTCAGTGGCTTGCGCTGAACAAACGTGCTGTAACACCTGTCTTTTAAAAATCCTTAAATATTGATTTTGTATCCTAATTTTAGTTTATCCATGGTTTTGAGTATAATTTTTATATTAATTGGTTCATTCTACTTTATAGTGATTAATTTGGTGTTTGGGGTTGAAAATAACCCTTGAGTTGTTTTATTTATGGGATATTGGGCTTAATCCCATAAAATAACCCTATACCCATTATTTAAAAGACCCCCCAAATTTACTAAAATTCTACTCCTTTATTTCTTCTCCGATTCTTCTCTCTGCCGATCGAAACCACCGACACCGAAACCTAAGGCTTGCTAATTCACCCGATCGAAACTGCTTCATGCTCAGATTTTTGAGGGTTTTGGTTGAGGGTTGAGTGATCTGTAGTATCCCAGTATTGGTTTCTCAGATTGACTTCTTGGAAGGTGAGAAATAATTTCATTAAATTGTATAAGGTCGTATGTTTTCAATTTTTGGCAAGAGAAATATGGTAGTAGGAGGATTAGGGGATTATCCTCGTGTTGGAAGCGATTAATTCTTTAATTTATATGGTAGGAGTAAATTTGAAAAGAGTTAAGGTTTTGGGTTTGAAATTAAAAGAGTTTATTGTAACCCCTGTGTTCCCTTTCTTGTATTTTTATATGTATTTATTTTTCCTGAGTATTTATTCTGATTGTATTCTTTTGTTCATTCTGAACCGTGTAATTATTTCTTCGTTCTCAATAAAATCCATCTATTTTGTCGTCAATTCAGTTCTGTGATTTTTCAATCTTCTTGATTCAAATTCTTCTGCCAATTATTAATCCCTAGATGAATTGTTTAATTCTAAATTTATTTAATTCATGGTTGAATTAATTATTATTTGATTCCTACCCAGTTGGATCCAAACTCTCACCCAATCTACCCTATTTAGACCAAAAACCCCATCCGCCCTATTGGATCCTAAACCTGCTACCCAATACCCTTTTTTACCCCGTCTCCCTCAAATCTCTCCCTCACGTTCTCCACATATGTCTAACAAGCAGATCTTGTTCCCCATTATCTCCCCTTGATTCCTCAAATCTCAACTTACCAAAATCTAATTATAATCACAACAAAATTTGTTACCTTTCCTTTACAGTCATTATCTTCTAATTAACTCTCTCTCTTTCCCCAAACCTCTCTCCCTCTCCCTATGCACTGCCGGCCGCCTCCTCCCCCTGCAGCCAACCACCATCGCAACCTCCCCGTTGTCACGCTCTCGCGACTGTTGCCCCGCCCCAACGTCCTCACACCCACGCAAGTGACAACCGCTCCTCTCATCATCCCGAGCCTTTCACAGCAACAACCCCTCACGTCGACCTCCCATCGCCGCCCTGTGCCGCCCACGCCAGCAGAACCCCCTCCTCGGCCTTCATCCTATCTCGTCGAACCCCATTTCCGTCGACTGCCTCACGCCAAGCGCCTTCTCGTCGCCGGCTACCATTTCGCTGTTGACTCTTCAATCTCGCAAGCCCCTTTTTGTTCGTGATCTTGTGCTTGTGTTCGCCGCTCGGGATCCATTCCCGTTATTCTTTTCCGTCGAATTTGTCATCTTCACCCAAGGCAAGTAACTTGTATATTATTTTTGTTCGTATACAAGTACAAATACCGCATGTAGTCTTGCTCTCGTTTTGTGTTCGTTCTCATGATGATCTCTTGCTTAATCTTGATCTCATTCACTTGATCCATTCGTAGTCTCGATAAATCAGAAGAAGTTGTCTCACACATACACTACAAGAAAATAATTAGATCTAGATAGATTTCTTGATGTATATATATATATATATATATCCTTGTTCGTGAACTATTGGGTGTCGTGGATTCTTGTTACATGATTGATATGCTAGATGTGTTATCTTGTTCTGGACTTGTTAATACCTGATATGGCTAAAAATGGGGTTAAATCAGAACCATTCAAAATGGGCGCGAATCTCAAAGTCCCAGGGGCAAGATGGTAATCTCGCCTACAGACGGGTCCGAATTGGGAACTGGGTCCCTCCTCCTGGACCCGCTATCCCATTAACGGATCTAACCAGTTAAGAACGGATCTCAACCCGTTAGGGGCCAGTTCAGTAGGATTGGAGGAAATCCCGGCTCCCCATGATTTGGAGGAGGTGGTTGCAACCACCCTTATCCTCCCGCACCAGGAAGTATGAATCTGCTCTCATCCTGAAATGGATCCCCATTGTGGCAATAAAACCCCCCTGACATCCTACAGTTAAAGGTGATCACACTTTGCACACTTGAGCCTTTTCCCTTCTATTTTCTGTGTATTGACTTGATCGTTGGAGGGTTCATCGCCGGGATCCATCCCGGCGTCTCGAACGTTTGTGCAGGTCGCAAGGGATCACCAAGGAGCCAACCAGTTTGCATGGAAAACAAAGGGGTCGATCTTTGTGAGTTTCTCATGAACCTACAAATCTCATCTATTGCCTCCACACCCGAATTCAGCAGCAACAGATTGGCGCCGTCTGTGGAAAACTTCACCTGACAAGCAATCTCGTCTTCCTCCTTCAACCCACGTAACTCCTAGCCATGCCTCCCAAGAAGAGACCCACGAACTCCAACCGAAGGACAACTTCCTCTCATCCTGCTCCTCCTCCGGCGTAGGGGGATCTCCCTCCTCCTAACCAACCAACCCAGCAGCTTGATCCTCGGGCTCCGCAGTCCGTTCAGCAGCATTCGGGACCCCAGGCTGCAGTGGAGGAGCCCTCCTGACGGAGTCTCCATAAGCAACCTGTCCATCAGGTTCGAGTCTCAATCCATAATGCCGACACTGATTCTATGGCCTCCTATACTCCCCCCACTCCAAAGGACGTGCGGAACGTGATCAACAATCGGCAGACCGAGCACGGACCCGATCTCCGTACTCATCTAGAGGAGAGGCGGGCCCAAGGGTCGAACCCTCGCCGCGAGCAGGCTAGAGACCGTTCACCACCCCGATCCAACCGAGGGGGGTCCAACTCTCCCCGTAGGCAAAGGGAGTCACCCCAACACCGCCCAAGACGGAGCGTTCCCCGGCAGGTCACCATGCACCGTGGGACCATCGTGAGCGGGAGGCCCCCGTCACAAGGGCAGAATTCCAGTAATTTTAGGAGGCGGTCCTCTGGGCTCTCAATGCTGCCCCCAACAATGGCCATAGGGCTCCCAGTCCTCGACCGGCTCCTCACCATCCTTACCGGTCCCGCAGTCCTTAACCGACTCCTCATCATCCTCACCGATCCTGTAGTCCTCGACTGGATCCATGCCATCCTTACCGCTCCAGAAGCCCTAGGCAGGCTATGAGCCATCGCCGCCCCTCTCCCGATCACCATCGGCACTCTCGCAGTCCACGACCTACCTCAAGTCACCCCTGTCTCTCGGTCAGTCTGCCTCCTACTCTGAGCCATCACTGGCACAGCCCCAACCCTCCTCAACATGAGAACGAATCCCGGGGTTTGGCCAGATAGGACCAAAGGGAAGACTCGTTCTATTGCCGTCTCCACGAGATGGAGAGGCACCTCGGCCAGCTCGATCGAGATGAGGGGCGACTTGCAAGAGACCTTCGTCCGAGCAGGCCCCCGTTCTCCCTTACCTTTATGGAGGCTCCAGTTCCCGACAACTTCAAGCCTCCACATTTCGAGACCTATAATGGGGAGTCGGACCCCGCAGATCACATTGAGAGTTTCAAAACTCTCATGATGATCCACCATGCATCCGACTCCCTCTTGTGCAAGACCTTCCGGGCCACGCTCAGGGGGCCGACTCGAGAATGGTACTCTTGGCTTGCGCCGGCATCTATCTTCTCCTTTGACCAGTTCGAGGGTCTTTTCCTTACGCATTTCGTGAGCAGTCGGCGCGCCGAGAAGACGAGTGACACCCTATTGTTCCTCAGCCAAAAGAAGGGCGAGCCACTTCGGGATTATGTCAAACGATTCACTGCCGAGGCTAGGTCCATTGCTTCTTTGGAACCCTCGGTCGCCACCCACGCCTTCCAGTCCAAAGTCCTCAATGCTGACCTCAGGGCGTCCCTCGCCAAGAAGCCCCCTCGGAACTTCTTAAAGCTCCTTCTTCGGAGCGAGATATACATCCGAGCGGAAGAGGCTGTCCACCGCCCTACCTTCGAAGCCTCATTTTCCAGGAACAAGCAGAAGGGTGCAGAAGAAGAAGGAGCTAAGAAGCTCCAAAAGGACAATGGGGGTCAGCGGCATCCCCCTCCTCGGTTCGAGAAATTCACTCCGCTTAACGCGAGTGTATCTACCATCCTCATGGAGATAGGAAACGATGGCCTCCTACCGCCTTCCCCAAGGATGAACACCCCGACAAAGAAGAGGGACCGGAGTAAGTGGTGCCATTTCCATCGGGACCACGGGCACGATACAGATGAATGTCAGGCCTTGAAGGATGAAATCGAGGCCCTCATCCAGCGAGGGCAACTCAACTGGTTCGTGAAGAGGGACCGAGCTGATCCACCCCTGCTGCCTCGAGGGGCTAACAGGCGAAGCGAGCAGCGCACAGAGACTCCGGAGGCCGAAGTGGAGGGCATCTTGCACCTGATACACGAGGGCCCAATGGGGGGGAGATTCTAACTTTTCCCGAAAAGCCTTCGTAAGGGAGGTTAACTCCGAGCAGAGCCATCCTCCCCCAAAGGGCATCGGAGTCCCGGTGACGTTCTCCAACAGGGACCTGGAGGGCATCCGCATGCCCCACTGCGATGCCCTCGTCAACAATCTCCGCATGGTGAACTTTGAAGTTCGTCGCGTCTTAGTAGATAACGGTAGCTCCGTTAACATACTCGGCTTCAAAGGTCTCCCATTGTCCAGGGACCGGCTCAAGCCCGTGGGCTACACCCTCCATGGGTTCATAGGGGTCCCGGTTATGGTAGAAGGAATTATAACCCTCGACGTAACGGCTAGAAAGGCCCCGACAACTCGTACGGAGCAAATGGACTTCATGGTGGTCGACGTCAAGGGCGCCTATAATGTTAACCTGGGTAGACTAGGTTTGACCGCGCTTCAAGCCATTCCTTCAGCGTATCATATGAAGATGAAGTTCCCCAATCCTTCAGGAGTTGGAGAAGTGAGGGGAAGCCAAGAGGCGGCTCGAAAGTGCTACATGACCTCGATGGGGGGTTCGGTTCTTTCTTTGGAAGCGCTCGAACTTCCACAGGAAGAAAGCTAAACTATTTCCGAGCCCGTCGACGAATTGGAAGAAGTGGCCTTCTCCGAAGAAGACACCACTAAAACATTCTGCGTTAGCAAAACTCTTTCCCCCTCCATAAAGCAAGATATCCCCAGTGTATACGGGAGAATCGTGACCTCTTCGCATGGACTGTGGCAGACATGCCCGTAATCTCGGAAGAACTCTCAATGCACCATCTGAGCGTCACCCATGGGGTCAAGCCTATCCAGCAGAAGAGGCAAAAGTTTTCCCCCGAGAGGCAATAGGCGATCAAGGAGGAGGTTGAGAAACTCCTCAATGCCCGCTTTATTCAGGAGGTGAACTATCCTGAATGGCTCTCCAACGTGGTAATGGTCAAGAAGGCCAATGGAAGTTGGCGGATATGCATTGACTTCACAGATCTCAACAAGGCATGCCCGAAGGACCCCTTCCCTCTTCCCAGCATTGACACCCTCATCGATGCGACTTCCGGGCACGAGCTACTCATTTTTATGGATGCCTTCTCGGTATACAACCAAATCAGGATGTTCCCACCGGACATCCCGAAGACCTCGTTCGTGACCGACCAAGGCCTCTACTGCTACTGTGTTATGCCCTTCGGGTTGAAAAATGCGGGAGCAACTTATCAGTGCCTGGTGAACAAGGTCTTCTGAGACCAGATTGGCCAAAACATGGAAGTCTACGTCGACGACATGTTGGTCAATAGCACTCGAGGGCAGGAGCACACCCTCGACCTTCAAGAAGCCTTCGAGGTGCTCAGAAGGCACAATATGAGACTAAACCCGAACAAGTGTGCGTTCGGTGTCTCATCTGGCAAATTTCTCGAGTTTATGGTCAGCCATAAGAGCATAGAGGCCAACCCCGAGAAAATCCAAGCCATTCTCAAAATGGCTCCCCCCTCCAACGTCAAAGAGGTGCAGAGGCTCACGGGGTGCCTCTCTACAGTAGGGCGATTCCTCTCCAAGTCCGGGGAGAAGTGCTCTCCTTCTTCAAAGCCCTCAGGGGGGCTAAAGGCTTCGAGTGGGGGACCGCAGCAGCAAGAGTCCTTTGACAAGCTCAAAGAGTATTTATCTAACCCCCCCTATCCTGAGTAAGCCAACACCCGGAGAGGTCCTTTACCTCTACCTCGCAGCCTCGGACCAAACGCTCAATGCGGTCCTCGTTAGGGAAGAGGATAGGATGCAAAAGCCCATCTATTACGTGAGTAAGGTGCTTCGCGATGCAGAACTCCGTTATCCAAAACTGGAAAAGCTGGCACTCGCCTTGGTCATGGCTGCCCGTAAGCTTTGCCCCTACTTCCAATCCTACTCGGTGGTCGTCCTTACTGACCAACCACTGAAATAGGTTCTCCACAAGCCGAACACGTCCGGACGGCTCATGAAATGGTCCATCGAGCTGAGTCAGCACGATATCAGCTACCAGCCCAGGACGGCAATAAAAGCCCAAGCTCTGGCCGAGTTCATCGTGGAGAACACCATTCCTGACTCGTGCGAGTCGCCAGCCGACCCCTTCGTCTGGATCGTCTATGTGGACAGGTCCTCCTGTGCCGATGGAAGCGGGGCCGGCATCATCCTAATAGGTCCCGATGCCTTCGCCCTCCAGTATTCCCTTCGCCTCAACTTCCAGGCATCAAACAATGAGGCAGAATATGAGGCCCTAATTGCGAGTCTCTGCTTGGCTCGCAAGGCGGGTGCCGAATAGGCCAGGGTCTTCAGCGACTCTCAGTTAGTGGTTAATCAAGTGTCCGGGGAATATGAGGCGAGAGATGACCGAATGGCAAGATACCTGGCAAAAGTGAGGGAACTTCTAGCTCTATTCAGAGATGTTCAACTCCAGCGGGTTCTCCGAGAGGAAAACGCGCAAGCGGATGCCCTCTCTAAGCTCGCCTCCTCGTCCCTCCAAGGTTTAGAACGGATCATCCAAATAGAAGTCCTTCTCAAACCTAGCATCAACGAAGATGGCTCGGAGCCAATGGAAGCCTACCCCCTAACACTTGGGAAAAGCTGGATGAAGTCCCTCCTCGAGTATCTCCGAGACGGAGTCCTCCCCGAAGATCCGAAAGAAGCAAGGAGGATCAGGATACGAGCAGAGCGGTACACACTCCTGGACGGGGTCATGTATAAATGCTCCTACACCCAGGTCGACGGTCAGCCCTATCTGAGATGCCTCTCCCCGAAAGAAGCACTCTAGGCCCTAAAGGAAGCCCATGATGGTCTATGTGGTGCACACTTGGGAGCAAGATCCCTTGCTCGGAAGCTTTTGAACTACGGATACGTTTGGCCTACACTTTTGAGTGACTCTGAGGAGTACGTCCGCCAGTGCAACTCCTGGCAGAAGTTTGCCTCAATCTGTCCCATGCCCCAAGCACAACTTGCCTCGCTGGCAAGTCCAATCCCTTTCGCAATGTTGGGGATCGATTTGCTCTGACCTTTCCCTCCGGCACCAGGCCAGCTGAAGTTCTTGGTGGTAGCGATAGACTACTTCTCCAAATGGATAGAAGCCAAACCTCTCTCAACGATCACCGAAAATAGGGTGCAGAAGTTCTTTTGGAAGAACATTGTCTGTCAGTTCGGGGTACCTCGCATTCTCGTAACCGACAACAGGACCCAATTTACGAGAGCTGCCTTCCACGACTTCTGCACTGATCTCGGGATTCATCAGCGTTCTCTTCAGTGGTGCACCTCTAGTCCAATGACCAAGCAGAGAATGCGAATCGACAGATCCTCTCAGGCTTAAAGAAGAGGTTCGACAAATCCTCCAAGGGGCTATGGGTCAAACAACTTCCAAATGTGCTTTGGTACTATCGCACCACCAAAAAAAATCGGACGGGTGAATCCCCTTTCAACCTCACGTACGGATCAGAAGCTCTTATTCCCTTGGAGGTGGGTCTGCCTTCACCTCGACTCATAGCTTACAATGAGGCGCAGAACGTGAACCAGCTTTGCAATTGCCTAGACCTCATTGACGAGATCCGTGAGAGAGCCGTAATTTGCTAGGAGACCTACCATCATAGGATCACTCAAGCTTACAACAAGAGGGTACGACTGACCAACATAAAGGAAGTGGATTTAGTGCTGAGAAAGCTATCAATTTCAAACCCAAGCAAACGAGGCAAGCTGGCATCCAATTGGGAAGGACCATATAAGGTCTCCAGAGTTATACGCCCGGGTGCATATCAACTTGAAGACCTGGGGGGCCAGAAGATGCCAAGGACTTGGAACGCCGAACATTTGATGAAGTACCGAGAGGGTGCCTAAATGCCACTCCAAGCTACTTTCCCAGGATTGCAAAAACCCTACTTGTATCTTCCTTTTTATCGAAATGTAAAAGGCGGTCTGCAACTTAGAAGTGGCCGCCCAATTGTTTTCAATAAAGCAAAATTTCCCCCCTCAACTACTCTATCTTTCGAGTAAATTCTCTACTTCTGGGGTAGTCTAACTCTACTTACAAAAAAAAGGTCTCTTTTAAAACAACGAGTTCGGAGTCCAACACTTTGCTCGACTCCGCTTCTAATACTCGCTCATAAGCGAGTAAGAAGTGGTTCGCCATTCGGAATTGCTCCCACAACCGTTGACTCTCTCTTAAATGATGAAGAGCGAAGTCCAACACTTGGCTCGACTCCGCTTCTACTACTCGCTCATAAGCGAGTAAGAAGTGGTTCGCTATTCGGAATTGCTCCCATAACCGTTGACTCTCTTTTAAAAAATCGAGTTCGGAGTCCAACACTTGGCTCGACTCCGCTTCTACTACTTGCTCATAAGCGAGTAAGAAGTGGTTCGCCATTCGAAATTGCTCCCACAACCGTTGACTCTCTTTTAAAATAACGAGTTCGGAGTCCAACACTTGGCTCGACTCTGCTTCTACTACTCGCTCATAAGCGAGTAAGAAGTGGTTCACCATTCGGAATTGCTCCCACAACTGTTGACTCTCTCTTAAACGACGAAGAGCGGAGTCCAACACTTGGCTAAACTCCACTTCTACTACTCGCTCATAAGCGAGTAAGAAGTGGTTCGCCATTCGGAATTGCTCCCACAACCGTTGACTCTCTCTTAAACGACGAAGTTCGGAGTCCAACACTTGGCTCGACTCCACTTCTACTACTCGCCCATAAGCATGTAAGAAGTGGTTCTCCATTCGGAAGTACTCCTACAACTATCGACAACCAGAGATGCTAACAAAACACACAAGTGCAAAAAAGAAAACAAGTTTCATTTCTATAGAGTTTGAGGAACAAGTCAGAAGACAAGACCAACTGCTCATCTTTATGGCGAATTACAAAACTTTAAGAAGTCAAAATTACAAGACTGCTTCAAGGCCTCCTAGGAAGTGGGATACTCCTCTTGAGCAACAAACGAGGATGGCGAACATTCTGTCGCTGCGACCCCGCATCCGTCGAGCTTGTCAAGCCGGCGAGCCTAGTTGTGTCTCTAAGCATTGTGCCGGCTGAGGCTTCGCTCGACAAACCAGCAACTCCGCTTTGAGCATCCCCAGGACGACCTAGCATGGGAGGCGAATGCGACGCTAACTCGAGGACAAGATGTGGTCCTGACATTGCTTCCCTCCGAAAAACATCGTAGTCGATGAACCTCCATCTCTAGCTCAACAATGTGCTCCATCAGCAAATCATCTGTTACCTTGACTTGTAGGCAAGGAATTCTGCTCGTACTACCCACACGAGATGCTTCAATGATAGTTCGCCAAAGCTGCGTAGTCTCCAGGCTCTTCTCGAGCACCACGTTCTTCAGACCATCTCTCTCCGCACTGACGTCGAATAGGGTCTGCCGAAGTGACTCCACCTCCCCTTCAGGGGGGGCTTCTCGAGCTCGTTTCTTTAGTTGCTTCAACTCAGAGTTGCGCTTTGCTAGCGTTAGCTTGAGATGATCTAGTTCTAGCTCGCTCTTGAGAAAACACTCTCGACTACGAGAAAGGGCCAACTTCATCGCTCCTAAGTCAGCTCGAAGATGAGAGGCCTCAGCTGCCACCATGTTCGGCGATGTCTCGACCAGACACAACTCGGTGATCTGAAATGCAAGAACACAACAACGTTGAGCTCGAGCAAACACTTAGCCAAATTTCAAAGCGAGTTGTTTTCAACACTTAGCTAAATTTCAAAGCGGGTTATTTTCAACACTTAGCTAAATTTCAAAGCGAGTTGTCTTCAACACTAAGCCAAAATTCAAAGCTAGTCATTGTAAACTTAGGCCCAAATCTCAAAAGTTCTTCGTTTCATTGAAGTTCAAGAGAGTACAAAAGAAAGCGGTGGCCAGTCCGCTATTAGGAATTGATACAAAAAGACCCTAGATGAAAGACTATTGCTAAAATATAAAAGAAACTCTAAGGGAGTTGAGTGTCCACCTCGGTGGATGGATCCACAAGTGTTAAGGCACCTTCGTCGCCCTCAGCTATCCCCGGCGCCGGCCCCATTGCTAACGGCATCTCAGTCACTATGTCTTCATCACCAACGGCCTCCTCTTTTCCTTTATCCTCTTCTTCCCCTTCAGCCCCTGCCTTCTCATCGTCGGGGAACAAGAAATATCCCGAACAGTCAAAGTCGGGGATACGCTCGCCAACATCTTTCAGTGCCTTGGCGTAGGCCTTGCGCATGTTCTGCTCCAAGTAGCCGATTGCCTCCTTCTCCGCTGCTGCCTTGGCGTCCTTCACCACCGTGAACATCACGAACGCGGCTTTCTCCTGCTTGGCCACCCACTCTCGAGCCATCTCCTCGGTCTCCACAATGGCGGAGTCCTTCTCCTTTGTCAATGCCTCCTCCAGTAGTCGGATCTTGGTGGCTTGCATTTTGACCTTGAGAGCGGCTTCCTCTAGCTCTCTCGACCTTCGAGCACTCCAACCTCTCTCGATCCTGAAGAGCTTTCAGCTCTTTCTCCTTCTCCACCACTCGCTTCAGCAAGTGGCTAAAATGACAGATCGCCTGCAAAAAAGGCAATGGCTTAAGAATGGAACGCAAATAAGGGGACAGAGGTTGAGCGAAAGGTCACGGCTTGCCGTCATCTGCGGTTTGGCAATCTCCAATGCCGAGTCACCGACCGTCCCATACTCCATCGCTGCCTTGTCTTTGGGCGTGGCGAGATTGCGGACGGCATCCATGCAGCTCGTCGAGTCGCCAAGGAAACCGTCATGCCTAAGAACCTGCCAATCCGGCACGAAGATCCTCTTCAGCTCGTCTGTCAGAATCACCTCGGCCGCCACCGTGCGAGGCAGAGCTGACAGGGCAAAAGTAGCCGAACAGTCGAGCTCCTTCACCGGCGTAGCAACAGAAGAAGGAGCGGCCTCCAAGTCAACGACGGGGGGCGGCTCAGCTCGAGCTGCCTTCGACAAAGTTGGCCGAGCAACGGCACGCTTCCTCTTCTTCTCCTCAGCGCGCTTGCCACTTAGCGCCGATCACCTATTCATGATGTCATCGAAGTCCATGGCAGTAGATCCTGCGAACAAGAAAGATAGAAAAAAAAAGAGAGAGATTAGAATTTTAGCACTAGTAAAATACTTAGTATACGGTCGATGAAAGAGAACTCGTACTAGGGTCCATAAGGCTAAGGCCTCCCCCGAAGTGGCTCTCCTCGGTGATCTCCTTCCAATTCAGGGTCAGTCGATCCAAGAGGATGCCAACTATTTTGTCCTCCTCCGGACTCAAGGACGGCTCCATCTTCTCCCTCTTTGGCACATCCTCTCTCCATACCATGGGAATGTCCCACGGCTTTTTACCCCGAACGAGGAAGTACTTGTCTCACCAACACTTCACAGAGTCAGGGTTATCGACCAACTTAACGCCCTTCCGAGCAGTGAGGTAGAAACGGTACTCCGTCCTCGTCTTTTGATGGATCTTGTACAGCCGAAGAAGTACGCTAATCCTAGGTTTGATCCCGGCTGCCTGGCAATGGAGAACGAACCCCGTCACATGCCTCCAAATGTTCGGCATCAGCTGAATAGGGTAGACCCCATACCATTGCAGCACTCTCCTTATGAAAGGGTGTAGAGGGAGGCGCAGCCCCACGTAGAAAGCGTCGTAAGGGAAAATGCAAGTATTGGAGGGGAGAGAAGAACAAGACCTGACCCCTGGCCCCGGGACGATGAGTTCGAACTCTGGAGGGATCATGAAACACATCCGAACCATTCGCAGATCCGACTCCTTCAGGATGCTGACAATTTCGTTTGCCTTCGTGTGCTCCCTCGGATTGTTCTCCTCATAAAATTGAGCCAAACCTTGCTCCGTTCGCCTCAAATTGTCTGAACTATACTGCCGGATCCCTTCAAGGGTAGACACGACGATCGAATGTCTGCTGAACGCACCCATCCGCCGATCTCTCTCCACTATCGTTTCCACCACCATCGAAGAGAGAGCCGCCTCGCCGCCTCCACCCTCGACGACGAGATCACCTTCCACTTCTGGAGAGGACAGGACAATGGGAGCCTTCCCGTTATCGACCAAAGAAGGAGTCGACCGGGGGGGTACTTCAAACTGACTTGAGGAGGAGGCCTCTTCACCGGACGATACCCTGGACATCTCTTTAAATTAAAATAAATTATCTGGGAAGTGACAACCACGGTCGGAGTGCTCGTCGGAGAACAGGAATGATGTTGAAAGCTCCGTGAAGAGAAAAAATCTCCGATGAAGAAAACGTGAGAAAGTGAAGTAAAAATGAGAGGAGGTGGGGACTTATAGCAAAACTTGATGGGCTTGGGCCGCATAGCTTGACCGAACAAGCACGGAAGTCTAAACGGTCAGAATGTAAAACGGCAAAAAAGAAGCGATGAGAAGAGGCTCAAAACAGTTGACCAGTCAACATTCATCGAGTTCGCCGCTTCGTCTGATTGGCTCGACACAACGTTCACCAAGCTCGCCGTCATATCCGAGCAGACGTGTTTCTGAGCTGAAACACCAAAAAATGCGTTGACCAGTTAATGCCCTTCAAGCTCGCCATCGTATCCGAGCAGACGTGTTTCCAAGTTGAAAACACCAAAAAATGCGTTGACCAGTCAATGCCCTTTAAGCTCGCTGTCGTATCTGAGCAGACGTGTTTCCGAGCTGAAAACACAAAAAAATGCATTGACCAGTCAATGCCATTCCCGTTCGCCACTTCGTTCGCCAAAGCTCGTCACGACGTTCGCCAAGCTCACCATAATATCTGAGCAGACGTGTTCCCAAGCTGAAAACACCAAAAAATGCATTGACTAGTCAACGCCCTTCTAGTTCGCCACTTCGTTTGCCAAGTTCGACACGACGTTCGCAAAGCTCTCCGTCATATCCAAGCAGACGTGTTTCTGAGCTGAAAACACCAAAAAATGCGTTGACCAGTCAACGCCCTTCGAGCTCGCCGTTTCGTTCGCCAAGCTCGACACGACGTTCGCCAAGCTCGCCGTCATATCCGAGCAGACGTGTTTCCGAGCTGAAAATGCCAAAAAATGCGTTGACCAGTCAATGCCCTTCGAGCTCGCATTTTCGTTCGCCAAGCTCGACATCCCGTTCGCCAATCTCGCCGTCACATCCAAGTAGACGTGTTTCCGAGATAAAAACACCAAAAATAGCGTTAACTAGTCAATGCCTCTTCACTGTTCGCCAAACTCCACATAACGTTCGCCGTGCTCGGTGCACCGTCCTCCATGCTCGGCACACCGTTCGACGCGTTCGCCTCACCGTACGCCCAGATCGCAAGAAACACCTTTTCTCCTGGCCGTCCGATCACCCAGAATTCTTTGCCGGTGTATGATCAAGGGCTTAGATTTGGCCACGTCATAAATACGGCGATTAACTCCCTTTTCTATTTTATTAGTTAGGATTATTTATTTAAAAAATTGCAAAAAATGATTAAAAATTCTGGAAAATTAATTAAAAATTCTGAAAAATAATTATAAATTCGGGGGAATATTTTTGAGTCCCCGGGATAAATAATCATTGTCCAGAACGATTAATTAGTGCTCTTGGAGAGGGAATCGTTGCCTTGCAAAATTAAATAAATGGTTCGAACGAATGATATAAAAATCAGAAAAAAATCACCAAAAATCCAGAGCAGCCTAGAAGCCACCCTGAGCATGCTACTAGCTCAGGAAATCACCATCACCTTCAGACGAGAGTCGAACACCCATTGAGAACTCCGATAAAGCCCTATACGCCATTGAAACAACAAAACTACTCCCCAAAGGCCGCAACACACAGTCTTGGAAGTGGGGTGCTCGTGATATGGCTAAAAATGGGGTTAAATCGGAACCATTCAAAGCGAGCGCGAATCTCAAAGTCCCAAGGTCAAGATGGTAATCTCGCCTACAGACAGGGTCCGAATTGGGAACCGGGTCCCTCCTCCTAGACAAGCTAACCCGCTAATGGATCTGACCTAGTTGAGAACGGATCTCAACCCGTTAGGGGCCAGTTCAGTAGGATTGGAGGAAATTCCAGCTCCCCATGATTTGGAGGAGGTGGTTACAACCACCCTTATCCTCCCGCACCGGGAAGTAGGGATCTGCTCTCATCCTGAAAGGGATCCCCATCGCGGCTATAAAACCTCCCTGACATCCTACAGTTAAAGGTGACCACACTTTGCAAACTTGAAACTTTTCCCTTCTCTTTTTCTGTGTATTGACTTGATCGTCGGAGGGTTCGTCGCCGGGATCCATCCCGGTATCTCGAACGTTTGTGCAGGTTGCAAGGGAGCACCAAGGAGCCAACCATTTTGCAAGGAAGAAGAAGGGGTCGATCTTTGTGAGTTTCTCTCGAACCTACAAATCTCATCTATTTCCCCCATACCCGAATTCAGTGGCAACAATACCCATGTCATGTTGATTTGAATATTCAATATATCATATTTTGCATTACATTCTAATTTGAATCTATTGTAGATGAATTGTTCGATAAAATACCTGAAATAATTTCGTTCTTGTTGCTGTCCTATTTTACTACACCAATTTAGACCCTGTTTAAGTCAGTAAAATAAATTATTTTGTGAATATGATTCGTACTCCTCGATGTCTATTTTTCAGAACTTTTGACGAATCTCAATTTTGATTTTTGATGTGCGAGTTATCGCTGTTTTACTGCAGTTGTGTTGTTATTTCCAGATTCTGATTTATAAGGTCGTTGCATGCTTCATCATTTTAAAACTGATGCTAGAAGTAAAATTTGGACATAATATTTTTCTGGGTATGTCTAGACACGATTGGGATCAACCCCAAATTTTTGTGGGATTGTTTAATGATTTTTATAACTTATTTCATGCTTGTAAAACAAATTATATAATTTCCAAACTGCATGCTGTTCAGTAAAGAACTCTATTTTCAACATGTTTCCAGTCACTTTTGATTAAAACTTTGTAAACATGAAATATAGCCTGGTATGTCTGTTTTACAACCCTTTTGATTGATTTGAATTCAGAGTTGTATTTTTGATTTATCAATGCTTTAGTACCGCTGTATCTAAAATTTCAGATTCATAAATTTTCTGCATCATTATGTTTTCCAAGTAAAATAGACTATACTACCAGTAATGGAATTTTATGAAATTTTATATGCTGATACTAGACATGCTAGGGAACCTTTCATGTTTTTCCTAGATTTAATTATGGTGTTTTTGTGCTTTTTTCAAGCATACGAATAAAACTCTGCGATTTCTGGCTGAACATGAATTCTATATAAAACGCTGTTCTGAGCCTTGTTTCTGTAGTTGTTATATTACTTGTGTATATGCGCTAGATTCTCTTGAGAGTCTAAATTCTAGATTATCTAACGGATCTAGATTTGAATTTCTATGGCAACGGGATTCTCAGATTTGGTGCAGCAATGTCTTACTGTCCAGAATTGAAAATCTTGTTGTCCTAGTTTATTATGAGTTGTTTGTCACTCGTTCATGTCTTATATCCATCTTGAGCTTTTTCCTTGTTTCATACCATGTTTTTCTTGCCCTGTTTGTGCACGTATATGCCTGCATTAATAATAATGATACGTAATCAAGCCGGGGTTAAGGGAAAGATCTAGTAGTGGAAAATATAGAAATGTGTACTTGGAAGGGGGCCCGTGTTTCTCACCTATTACATGTTACATGATTGATACATGATCCTGATTACCTATTCACTTGATTACCTGGCTACCTTGTTTACCTGATACCTGAGTACACGGCCTTGTACAATCCATTACGAAATCTAAACGCAACTTGTTTGAATGTAGCAACCATGTGCTAAAGTTTGGGACGGATGAAATGCAACCTAGGTAGGACTAAATATAAGACTTGAAAATACCTGATCACTTGCACATTCTTGTTACATATTTACCTGTACATGCTACCTGACACCCGTTACTTGTTTACCTACTTGCATGCCTCTTGATTACTGTTATATATTACCTGTACCCTGTTATCTAATCGTGTCACTTGATCCTACTTCTTGGCTTGAGAGTTAGTTGCTCTTTTTTTCTTTCATATTCCTCCCTTGCTTATTTAAGTACTTGGTTCTTGCTGCTACTCTGTATTTGCTTTATCTGTTTTTCGTACTTATTGCCTACACTACATGCGGCCCGTAGCTTGCACTATCAGGCGTATTGTTTCATGTTTTTCTTTTCCTGCAATTTGTCAAATTTGCAAATTTTGGTGATCAGCTGCCCGAAGGAGTAAGTGACCAAGTGTTCTAGGATTGGCTCAAGTTCCTGCTTAAGTTTATTTCCTGTTTTGAATAAATTGTATTTATTGCTACTTGGATCTTGTATTGGGCATTGTCCCAGAACATATTACTTGTTGTTTCCAGATCCGGTTTATTTGAGATTAAGTTGTTTGTTTCAAGTAAATTTTGTTGATTTAAAAATTTATTCATGCATGCGTGGTTGATTATTCCCTACTTATTTCTTGTTTATTCTTGTGAACTGTTGAAAAGATCCTTACAGCTTATGAATGGTGAAAGCTATTCGTTGGACTTTGTCGTTTATCCGTATTCTGTATTTCTTTTTGGGAAGCGGGGCGTGAAAGATTTTTAGTGGTATTAGAGCCCAGGTTTGGCTAATGTATTAGTTTGACTAATATGTTAAACAAGTTTGGCTCAATCAGGGATTGGCTCAACAGTAAACAGACCATGCAGTCACATGAACAAATAACAATCAAGTTGATCTGGATGCTAATAATTTTTGGGTTTATGCAAACCATGGCTCGCAAAGGTCCCTCCACTTCCCTTTCTCAAGAGGAACATTGTGGACTAGAGGTTGTTACGCATGGGTTGGAGCAGCTGGTGAACATGCAGCAGAATCATAGTGATCTTGTGATGGCCGCATTGGAAGCTACACGGAACTCGGCTCCCGCTGTGCCCACTTAGGCAGCTCTTCCTCCTCGTCCGCGTGCAGTTACAAACTTCATGAGACTGCACCCTAACAAATTCTCAGACACTGAGACACTGCTAGAGACCGAACAGTGGTTGATCAAGACAGAGCAGCTGCTACTGGCAGCGAGAGTTGCTGACGCCGATCGTGTGGATGTGGTGAGCATCTAGTTGGTGGACCTTACCCAAATATGGTGTAGGGCTAAGTCTGAGCGGCTCGAGCGAGCTGTTGATTGGATCACATTCACTAGGAGCTTCTATGAGAAGTTCTTTCCTAGCATCACCCGGGTTAAGATGGAGCAACAATTTCTCGCCCTGAAGCAGGTTGGTCGGTTTGCACTGTGTTCTGGAACTTTGTTACATATTGTTCATGCGATGCTGTAACATGAAACTGTCTTGACGTAGGGTGCCAGATCAGTGGATGAGTACGCGGAAGAATTCACCAGGCTTAGCCGCTTCCCAGCCCTTTGTGGCGAATGAAAATGATAGAACCCAGAGATTCCTATTGGGGCTAGATCGAGAGATTCAGATGCATCTCTTTGCCCTTCGCCTTCGTACCTACGCTGAGGCTCTTAAGGCAGCCCGGGCCCAGGAGCATGCTGGCAATAGGTTGACTCCTTCCCAGCGGACTGTTCTGCACCCTGCTACTGCTGCTGTTAGGCCTTCCGGTGGGCCAATTCGAAGGCCAGTCCTGGCCCATCTTGTCAGGGCGGCTCCCTACTCTTCTGCTGCTCCTAAGGGATTTAGTTTCTATAACTTTTGCCAACTAGCTGGGCATGAGCGCAAGGACTGTTGGCAAGCTAACCGCCGATATTTTAGGTGTGGCATTGGTGACCACTCAGTGCGGGATTGCCCACAAAGGAGGTTGGATCTACCAACCAGGGGACCAGTTCAGCTGAAAGCACCAGCACGTGGTCCGATCAGGCCACCGCTTTCCCCTCAGCGTTAAATTGTCGGTCAGAGGACCGCTGGTCCCAGGAGAGGTCAAGCTTACAACCTGACAGTAGAAGAAGATGAGACAGCAGAATGAGTTGTTGCAGGTATTTTTGCATTTTATTATTTTGTTATTTCCTTTACTTCTTTTATTTGTCTTGCTCTGTTCATTTATTTCATATTTTCTACATTGTTATTTCTTACTCCTTAATCGTCATTCCTCTCCCTTGCTTTTGGCTCTATCTTAGGTATTATCCTAGTTCGTTCTTTTCCTGCTCATGTCCTCTTCGATTCCGGGGTGACCCATTTCTTCGTCTCTTCCCGCTTCGTCGATCGACATCAGTTGAAGTGCAGTGTCATGCCAGTGGCTTGAAACACTGCTACGGGTGGCGGTGTTGTCGTCTATTCCCGGGAGTGCAAGCATAGTCCCGTGGTTATTTATGGCGCAGATTTCAAGGCTGACCTGATCATAATTGAGAATTCTGGATTCGACGTCATTCTCGGTATAAATTGGTTGGGTGATTCCCATGCTGTCATAGATCGTCGGGCCAAGAAAGTTTTATTTAGAATCCCAGGTCGTGCAGAGTTTGCGATCCATACCAGGGGAGACACCCTTTGGCTGAGCTAAGACTACAGTTGATAAGGAGACTTGTGGTTTAGAGTTGCACAAAGGCTATGAGGTTGTGCCTCTAGTAGTGCGGGAGTTTTTGGATGTGTTTTCAGAGGAGTTGCCTGGGCTACCCCCAGATAGGGATGTGGAATTCGGTATTGAGGTTCAGCCAGGTACTGCACTGATATCGAAAAGTCCCTACAGGATGGCACCAGTTGAGCTAGCAGAGCTGAAGGTGCAGATCCAAAGATTGCTAGATTTGGGGTTCATCAGACCTAGTGTTTCACCATGGGGAGCTCCAGTCCTATTTGTCAGCAAAAAGGATGGAAGCTGCAGACTGTGCATTGATTACCGAGAACTGAACAGTGTTACTGTAAAGAACCGGTATCCGCTGCCTAGGATCGATAATTTGTTTGACCAGTTAGGCAGTGCAGCAGTCTTTTCGAAGTTGGACCTTCGCTCAGGGTATCATCAGGTCAAGGTGAAAGCGGCTGATGTGTAGTAGACAACCTTCAGAACAAGGTATGGGCATTATGAGTTCCTAGTGATGCCTTTCGGAGTCACGAATGCGCCAGCTGTGTTCATGAGTCTGATGAACAGGGTATTTTTCCCATTTCTGGAAGATTTCGTGGTGGTCTTTATAGATGATATCCTAGTGTATTCTCCGAACCGGGAGGAATGTTGTGCATCTGAGGTTGGTTCTGCAAACTCTGAGGGAGAATCAGCTCAATGGGAAATTAAGCAAATGTGAGTTCTGGCTTGACCGAGTTACCTTTTTATGGCATATCATCTCGGGCGAGGGAATCTGAGTTGATCCGTCCAAGATTGCTGCAGTAAAAGATTGGCCAGTGCCTAAGTCAGTTTTAGAGGTAAGAAGTTTCCTTGGACTAGCTGGATATTATCGGAAATTCATCCAACTTTTCGAAGATAGCTGGGTCACTGACTAAGATGACAAGGAAGGATCAGAAATTCATCTGGGATAGGGATTGCAACGAAGCTTTTGTAGAGTTGAAGAGCATATTGACATCAGCGCCAGTGTTAACTATTCCGGATGGCTCAGGTGGATTTGTGGTTCACTGTGATGCTTCTGGCAAGGGTCTTGGTACAGTATTGATGCAGAAGGGCCGAGTGGTTACTTATGCATCTAGGCAATTAAGGCCGCATGAGAGGAACTATCCGACTCATGATTTGGAGTTGGTAGCGGTGATCTTTGACTTGAAGCTGTGGAGGACACTATTTACTTGGAGACCGAGTGAAATCTTTGCTGACCGCAAAAGCCTCAAGTATGTCTTCACCCAGAAGGAATTGAACATGAGGTAGACGCATTGGTTTGAGTTAATGGTTGACTATGATATTAATCTGCAGTACCACCCCTGGTAAGATCAACTTGGTGCCAGATGCTTTGAGCAGGAGACTAGTTGCCATGTTCCTTACTCAACAGAGGGAACTGGTTGAGCAGATGAGGAAGTAAGAATTGGATGTGATCTTGTCGAGTTCTGATCGGAGTTGCATGATGCTTCAACTACAGTCGTCTCTTGTAGAGCAGATTAAAGAGGCACAGGCTAATGATGAGCAGTTGCAGGGATTCAGAGATGAAGTTGAGGCAGGTTCTAGAACAGATATGGTTATTCATGAAGATGGATCGCTTCGTTTTGGGTCTATGTTGTCTGTTCTGAAGGGTGAAGTCCGTCAGAAGTTTCTTGAGGAAGCCCACTAGTCGTCGTACTCTATTCATCCCGGTGGTACTAAGATGTACCGGGACCTAAAGCTTCACTTCTGGTTGCATGGTATGAAGAGGACCTGTAGCAAGATTCGTGTCTCAGTGCTTGATCTGCCAGCAGGTGAAGGCAGAGCATCAGAGAACCGACAGACTTCTTCAACCTCTTCCCATTCCGGAGTGGAAGTGGGAACACATCATGATAGATTTTGTGACCACCTTGCCGAGGAGTCTCAATGGTCACAACGCCATTTGGGTGATTACGGACAGACTGATGAAGAGTGCTCACTTCATTCCCTTCAGAGTCGGACAGTCTATTGAGAGCCTAGCAGAGAAGTACATGCAAGAGATTGTCAGGCTTCATGGGTTCCAGTGAGTATTATATCCGACAAGAATACGAGGTTCAGGTCTCAGTTTTGGGAGAGTCATCAAAGTAGTGTGGGGAGTAAACTGAAGTACAGCACAACTTTTCATCCTCAGACGGATGGACAGTCAGAGATGACCATCCAGACTCTGGAGGACATGTTGAGGTCCTGTATGCTACAGTTTGGTGGATCTTGGGAGGAACACTTGCATCTTGTAGAGTTCTCATACAATAACAGCTATCAGGACAGTCTTAAAGCTGCACTGTACGAGACCCTATATGGTCGAAAGTGCAGATCACCAGTGTGCTAGGATGACATTGGTGAGAGGAAGTTGTTGGGTCCGAAGTTGATCACCAGGACTATTGATGTGGTGACTCAGATCAGGAAGCATCTTCAGGAAACATAAGACAGGCAGAGGAGATAGGCAGATGTCCATAGGAGAGCCTTGGAGTTTGAGGTGGGTGACCATGTTTTCCATAAGGGTATCGCTGTGGAGAGGTGTCATTCGGTTTGGTGGTGGGGGCAAGCTAAGCCCCAGGTTCATTGGACCGCTTGATATCGTGGAACGAGTAGGCAAGGTGGCCTATCGTCTTGCATTGCCACCGGCTTTATCTGGGAAGCACGATGTCTTCCATGTCTCACAACTCATGAGGTATATCCGTGATGAGAGCCACGTTATCGACTACTCAGAGTTGTCCATGCAACCGGATCTGACTTGTGAGATTCCGCTAGTTGCTATCTTGGACCGGTGGGAGAAGGTGCTGAAGAACAAGGTCATCAAGTTGGTTCGGGTCTCTTGGAATCCTTACTCACCGAGTGAGTCGACTTGGAAATTAGAGGAGCAAATCCAACAGAAGTTTCCCTCACCTGTTTGTCTAGCTTTTGTTTTTGTTGTTGCTTTTCTCTCTTTTCAGGGTTACCCTATGTATTTTTTGTTTGAATTTCAAGGACGAAATTCTGCTTGTTAGGTGAGTAGGATTTGTAACCCCTGTGTTCCCTTTCTTGTATTTTTGTATGTATTTATTTTTTCTGAGTATTTATTCTGATTGTATTCTTTTGTTCTTTCTGAACAGTGTAATTGTTTCTTCGTTCTCAATAAAATCCATCTATTTTGTCGTCAATTCAGTTCTGTGATTTTGAAACTTCTTGATTCAAATTCTTTTGCCAATTGTTAATCCCTAGATGAATTATTTAATTATAAATTTATTTAATTCATGGCTTAATTAATTATTATTTGATTCCTACCATGTTGGATCCAAATTCTGACCCAATCTACCCTATTTAGACCCAAAACCATATAATCCGCCCTATTGGATCCTAAACCCGCTACCCAATACCATCTTTTACCCAGCATCCCTCAAATCTCTCCCTCACGTTCTCTATATCTGTCTAACAAGCAGATCTTGTTTGCCATTATCTCCCCTTGATTCCTCAAATCTCAACTTACCAAAATCCCATTATAATCACAACCAAATTTGTTCTCTTTCCCCTAAAGTCATTATCTTCTAATTAACTATATCTCTCTCGCTCTCCCCAAACCTCTCTCTCTGAGCCCTATGCACCGCCCGCTGCCTCATCTCCCGGTAGCCAACCACCGTTGCAACCTCCTCGCCGTCGTGCTCTCGCGATTGCGCCACCCTAACATCCTCATGCCCACGCCTGTGACGCCCGCACCTCTCCTCATCCCGAGCCTCCCACAGCAGCAATCCTTCACGTCGACCTCCCGTCGCCGCCCTGTGCAGCCCACGCCAGTAGGAACCCCTCCTCGACCTTCATCCTATCCCGTCGACCCCCATTTCTGAGCCGTCTACTGCCTTACACCAAGTGCCTTCCTGTTGCCGGCTACCATTTTGTTGTCGACTCTTCAATTCCGCAAGCCCCTTTTTGTTCGTGATCTTGTGCTCGTGTTCGTCGCCCGGGATCCATTTCTGTTATTATTTTCTGTCAGATTCGCCATCTTCACCCAAGGCAAGTAACTTGTATATTATTTTTGTTCGTATACAAGTACAAATACCGTATGTAGTCTTGCTCTCATTTTGTGTTTGTTCTCATGATGATCTCTTGATAAATGTTGATCTCGTTCACTTTGATCCATTCGTAGTCTTGATAAATCACAAGAAGTTGTCACATACACACACACTCCAAGAAAATAATTAGATCTAGATAGATTTCTTGATGTATATATGTATCCTTGTTCGTGATCTATTGTGTGTTGTGGATTCTTGCTACATGATTGATATGCTAGATGTGTTATCCTATTCTGGACTTGTTAATACCCATGCCATGTTGATTTGAATATCCAATATATCATGTTTTGCATTACATTATAATTTGAATCTATTGTAGATGAATTGTTTAATAAAATGCATGAAAGAATTTCATTCTTGCTGCTGCCCTGTTTTAGTAAGCAATTTAGCCCCTGTTTAAGTCAGTAAAATAAATTATTTTGTGAATATAATTTGTAGGCCTCGATGTCTATTTTTCAGAACATTCGACGGATCTCAATTTCGATTTTTTATGTGCGAGTTATCACTGTTTTACTGCAGTTGTGTCGTAATTTCCAGATTCTGATTTACAAGGTCGTTGCATGCTTCATCATTTTAAAACTGATGCTAAAGTAAAATTTGGAGTTAATACTTTTCTGGGTATGCCTAGACACGACTGGATCAACCCCAAATTTTTGTGGGATTGTTTAATGATTTTTATAACTTATTTCATGCTTGCGAAACCAATCATATAATTTCCAAACTGCATGCTGTTCAGTAAAGAACTTTATTTTCAATTTGATTCCAGTCACTTTTGATTAAAACTTTGTGAACCTAAAATATAGCCTAGTATGTCTATTTTACAATCCTTTTGACGGATTTGAATTCCGATTTGTATTTTGTGATTTATCACTATTTTAGTACTGCTGTGTTTAAAATTTCAGATTCATAAATTTGCTGCATCATTCTGTTTTCCAAATTAAATTGACTACGCTATCTGTAATGAAATTTTATGAAATTTTATATGCTGATACTAGACATGTTAGGGAACCTTTTAGATTTTTCCTATATTTAATTGTGGTGTTTTTGTGCCTTTTTCATACTTATAAATAAAACTTTGCGATTTCTGGCTGAACATGAATTCTATATAAAACGCTATTTTGAGCCCTATTTCAGTAGTTGTTATATGACTTGTGTATATGCACTAGATTCGACTGAGAGTCTAGATTCTAGATTTTCTGACGGATCCAGATTTGCATTCCTGTGACAATGGGAATCTCAGATTTGGTGCAGCAATGTCTTGCGGTCCAGAATTGAAAGTCTCGTTGTCCTAGTCTATTACGAGTTGTTTGTCACCCGTTCATGTCTTCTACCCAACTTGAGCTTGTTACTTGTTTCTTGCCTTGTTTTTCTTGCCTTGTTTTTCTTGCGATGTTTGTGCATGTATATGCCTGCTTTAATAATAATGATGAGTAATCAAGCTGAGGTTAAGGGAAAGATCTACTAGTGGAAAATATAGAAATGTGTACTTGGAAGGGGGCCCGTGTTTCCCACCTGTTACGTGTTTTATGATTACATGATACATGATCCTAGTTACCTGATTACCCTGGCTACATACTTTCCTATAGGAAGGTGTACTCAGAAGGGGACCCGGAGGTCCTACCTGATACCTGATTACCTATTATATGATTATATGATTACATGATATATGATCCTGTTTACCTGTTTACCTGATACCTGAGTACACGGCCCTATACAATGCACTACGAATTCTAAATGTAACTTATTTGAATGTAGCAACCATGTGCTAAAATTTGGGACGCATAAAGTGCTACCTAGATAGGACTAAATATAAGACTTGAAAATACCTGATCACTTACACATTCTTGTTACATGTTTACCTGTACATGCTACCTGACACCTGTTACTTGTTTACCTACTTGCATGCCACTTGATACCTGTTATATGTTATCTGTACCCTGTTATCTAATCATGTCACTTGATCCTGCATCTTGGCTTAAGAGTTAGTTGCTCTATTTTTCTGTCACATTCCTCCCATGCTTATTTCAGTACTTACTTTTTGCTGCTACTCTGTATTTTCTTTATTTGTTTTTTGTACTTGTTGCCTGCAGTACATGTGGCCGTTAACTTGCACTAACGAACGTATTGTTTTCTGTTTTCCTTTTCCTGCAAATTGTCAAATTTGCAAATTTCGGTAATTAGCTGCCCGAAGGAGCAAGTGACCAAGTGTTCTAGGCTTGGCTAAAGTTCTTGCTTGAGTTTATTTTCTGTTTTGAATAAATTGTATTTATTGCGACTTGGATCTTGTATTGGGCATTTTTGTCCCAGAACTTATTACTTGTTGTTTTTAGATCTGGTTTATTTGAGATTAAGTATTTTGTTTCAGGTAAATTCTGTTGATTTAGAAATTTATTCATGCATGCGTGGTTGATTATTTCCTGCTTATGTCTTGTTTATTCTTGTGAACTGTTGAAAAGATCTTTACAGCTTATGAATGGTGAAAGCCATTCACTGGACTTTGTCGCGTATCCATATTCCGTATTTCTTTTTCGAAAGCAGGGCGTGATATTTATGCTTGGAACTTGTTAAAGATTGGTAATAGGAATTGTTATAAATTATGAGGAAATAATTTAGAATAATTTTAGGAGGAATTTATAGGCTTAAAACCTAGTTAATAGAATTGTGAGCGTGTGCATATGTATAATGCACACCTAGCGTTCGATGAAATGCTTGTAAGAACTCGAAGTATTTCTAGCTGTAAATTTGTACTGGTTTGGGAGTTTTTAACACTAATTGATATTCAAACATGGTAATAAGCGGTGGTAGTGACCTCGAATATGTCGCGGATGAGTTGTATACCGCGTTTTCGCGTTTTGACAAGTGAGTATGATCGTACTGGCTATACTTTATGTTGTGATAAAGTTTTTGACCTATTCCATGTGAATTGTGATAGTTAAGGCCGGGTAATGAATTTATGGAAAATATGGATTTTTGATAGTTGAAATTGTGCTTATGTGGGTCTTTGTTCGATTTTGAATTTTTGGTGCTATTAGTGACATATTGGGTTTATATATGATAATATGAAGTGATTTAGGACATGATGCATATAGGATCTGTAGGTGATAGACAGAAATTATATATATGATATGATGATGTGACATGTGAGTGATAAATGAGAATTAGAAATGATAAAAGATGAAATTAATGACTTGGTATATGTATGATATGCAGGTGATTAAGGTGAAATAATATGCAATAATATGATGTGATAGTATGAAAAGATAAATAGCATGGTGTAAGTATTATGTGTGTTAATAGGATGAGATAATATGGTGAGATAAAGGACATGATGTTTATATGATATGTGGATGATAAATGGGAATTTTGTGATAATATAACATGATAAATGGCATGGTGTACGTAAGACATGTGGGTGATAACGTGATAAAACCCAATTTATATACAACTATATATACTTCAATTCAAGTATACCTTCTAGGATTTAGATTATAAAATTTAACCCAAAAAATCAGTGAATAAAACATCAAAATCTCATCTTTAAATTAATCAAACATGGTGAAGATCTTATAACAAGTTCTAATCAACTACAACAATATGCATGATCATTCAATCAAATCTATAGGTTAAAAGCTCAATCTTTTCATACCCTAACATCAAGTAATATTGTAACCCCTGGTTTTCCTAAAAACGTATTTTTGTGTATTTTAGGTATTTTAAAAAATTTTGCGAATTATTTTTCCGGTTTTTAAATTCTTTTGTCAAAAATGTATTATTGGATTTTCCAATTTAAAATCTTTTTTTGATCCATAATTTTAGCTGTAACTATTTTTCTATAATTTTGTATTTAATACAGATCTTTTTTTTTTTGATGAAATGGATAGAGTCCGAAGTCTCCAGCCATAATATATCATAAAAATAATAAGTAGCAGGGTCTTACAAGTCGTAAAACGAAAAGAATTAAAACAATCTACTACAATACTGAACCTACAAGACTAAAATCTACAGATGAGCAGCCAAAGAGCTGAGGAAAGGACGCCACCCCCCCTCCTCGATGCAAGCTGAACGGGAAGAAGCTTCAGCTGCCGATGGTAAGGAAGACAAGCGACGAGACTAAATCAGCCAAATCGCCCGCAAGCACTCGCACCCGCGATCAATCGACAGCCGAAAGACCAGCCACTCACAAAAATGAAAGCCGTGAATGAGCAGATCTCCTATCCTGTTGCGATCTCCTATCCTGATCGGCCAAAGGAAGAAGAACACCATCACGGCAAACCAGCAGAAGCAGGAGCACACTCCACCCAAACACAGAACTCTGAAACAGCTAAAATAAGAAAAAAGAAACTATTCCACCAGAACCAAGATCTCAATGCTAATTAACCAATCGTATGAATCAAATAACAGCAATACACTGATAAATCAAGAGACACAGCACTATCATGGTAAAAAGATAGAACAATAATAAGACTGAAACCAAACCATACAGCCAAACATCCACAGCTGGAAACGGATACATCCGCTGAGAAGGATTAACATAGTAATGAAACCAACCAAAAAGCTCTAAACATATGAGCTCAGAAAGCAGTAATAAAAACAGAACGAAACATTCTAGCTATTAGCGAAACCCATGAACATCAGTGCCATCCCAACCTCAAAAGACCGACGAGAGAAGTAGCATACCCGCTACAGAGGACCTGGGCCAAAAAACCAACCAGGGAAGCTCCAGTACGGAGGACCAAAAGTAAACCCAGAACAATATAGGATAGGACACACTACCCATCAAATCTGCAAAAGAACATCATCAAAGAGTAAATATAAGATCTCGCCGGTAAAACAGTGAGCCATCTGCACCATAACCATAAGTTAAGCAGCAACGATATAATCTAGAAGAAAAACAGATCACAACCATGAACTACCCAAAAGCTAAAGAAGAGAAAACAAACACTCGAAGATGAAAGAGAATTAGAACATTAAATAGCATTGAGATTAATAAGACAATTGTAAGCCTTCTCCAACCTATCTCCTTTCATATTATCTCTCACATCCGATTTTAAAGAAGAAGACCAAAAATTAAATAAATAAAGAAACTCTTTAGCTAATGAACGCGATGGAGTGAAGATATGCCGGAAAATTCTTTGATTTCTTTCTTTCCAGATAATCCAAATGATAATCTGGAAAGAGAGAATCCAAGAGTTGTGAAGATTACGGTTAGGGGGTCGTTTAGACCAACACTCAACTAGACTGATCGGAGTGACCGACACATCCCAAGCCAGAACGGTAATTTTCCATAGAGGAAGAGTGTAGACACAGCCAACAAACAAGTGATTCGCATCCTCGGAAAGCGACTCGCAAAGAGGACACAGCTGTCCCATTGCCAAATGTCTTTTGTTGAGAATTTCGACGGTAAGAAGTTTATTGTTGAGTGCTAACCACACTAGAATCTTGATTTTCAATGGAGCACAAGATCTCCAAACCAAGTCGTAGAAAGGCGACTTGATCCCTCTAAAATTGAGGAAAAGATAGAAAGAACGGACTGAAAAATTTTTAGAAGAGTTCCATCGCCAGAGAAAATCATCTTTATCATACCAATCCACATTGTTAATGATCTCTATTAATTTATCAAATTCGGGAGCTAAATAGGGCGAAAGATTAGATAATAGGGGAATCGTCCAAACCCTATGTTCGTCAATGATGCTATAGGAATCAGCTACTAAAGCCAGGGGGTCGGCAGCCATCCTAAATAACGCGAGAAAAGCGGTAGCTAAAGAGGAACTACCGATCCAGATATCTGACCAGAATCTGGTCATGGTACCATCCTTACAAATGTGATATAAACCACACTTGAACGCCGCTGCCGCTTTCCAAATACCTTTCCAAAATGGGGAAGATTTCCTGTGAGGACGACACGGAAAACTCCACCATGGATTAGTTACAAAGTAATTAGCTTCGATGCATCTAATCCAGGGGAGGTCCTCCTTTTTAAGGAAACTCCAGATCCATTTGCCTAGCAAGGCTAGGTTTTGGTGCCTAAGGTCTAACACACCTAAACCACCCGCCGATTTAGAAGAACAGACGAGTTTCCAATTGCAAAGATGTGAACTGGGATTGTAAATAGAAGAACCTGACCATAGGAAATTACTTCTAATACGATCAATTCTTTTGATGACCCATGCTGGAATAAAGTAGAATGACATCATGTACAGGGGAATAGAGGAAAGAACCGAATTGAGAAGAATGAGTCTACCGCCACGAGACAATTGTCTCCCAGACCAAACCGACAGTCTGGATTCGACCTTGTCGATCATCGGAGACCAATCCGATCTATGAAGTTTGCCCCATCTCAGTGGGATCCCTAGGTACGTAATGGGGAAATAAGCGACCGGGCAGTTAAAGAACGCGGATATTTCATCCTGTCTATTGGGAGTACCACCCAACCAGACAACTGATGATTTATGAAAATTGATAGAAAGACCAGACGCTAGTTCGAAGCAATAGAGGAGAAGTTTCAGGTTTCTGAGAGTATGATGATTAGGTTTGGCCAGAATATTTAATACAGATCTTATTATTGTTATTATTACCTTCATTAGTTTTTATCATTTTATGATTATTAATATTGTTAATATCCGTATTATTTTGATAGTGTGGTTATTTGCATTATTATTTTATTTTTATTGTTAAAATCATATTTTTTTATAAATTATATTTATTAGTTATTGTATTAATTTTCTTATTGGATTATTTTCATTATATATTATTCTTCTTGCATTTTTGACCTCCTTGTGCTGATTGTGCGTCATTTGTTCGTTTTTCGCCATTTGGAGATCTTTTTCTCATTTTCTTGGCCCCATTCATATTTAGTATTTATTTTTGGGTTGTGGTGGATTTTTAGAAGTGTTTTGATCAATTTGAGTTTTGGGCCCTTAAGGAGATTTTTAGGAGCCATAGGATTCATTGTATTTTGTATTCCCATTTGAAATCTACCAAATACCCATTACCCAATTGTATACCTATTAATTCCTATTGATATCCACTACCCATTAACCCACAATTTACCCACATAAATACTCCCTAATATCTATTAATCCCTAACCCTAATCTATTTTTGCCCTCTCTCCTATTCATAGTCGGCTTCCCTTCCTCAAGCAGTCCCGGCCTGACCTTTCCTCTCCCAAACCGACCTACTTCCACCCTCATATCCGGCCACTTCTCCACTACAAACCCTACTCCATATACAACCCTTCAAGCCCTCCACCTTGTTTGATCTCCTCCATTGGCCGGCCCCTTCTCCAACAGCACCCACCTCTTCAAAACAGCCCCCCTTCATCCCTTTGCTGATTCGGAGTTGTGGGCATCGTCCGTTTGAGTTCGTGCTTCAAGGAGACAATCGTAGGCAAGTTTCGGCTCGTGGGTTCGCTTGATATCGTGCGTTGAAGGACTTTTGCTCGTGGTTTTTCATTGCTAGGCTTCGTAGCGTTGCGTGCATCGTCAAAGAGGCAAGTAACTTGTACATAATTTCATTAGGTGGATACAAGTCGAAAGTTCACACATAGGGTAGTTTGAGACTAGAGACGGCCAAATATTGTATTTGTATTTGTGGGTTTCATCTCTATTGTGTAAATCAGGTCATAGATGACTTAGAACATGAGTTTTGATAGGTTTATGCCGTAGGTTTCACCCAAAGCGCGATTTTGATCGCATAGGTCAAATAGCGCATGAACTATGTTTGATGGATTGCCCACATGAAAATATTAGATTTTGACATGTTAGAAACCCTTAGACATGATATTTAGATAATGGGTAGGCTGCGTTTCGAATTTGGTTGAGTTTGATTCATTTTTGTAGAAGTTATGACGTTTTGAAGTTTAGTTGTGAAATCTGGAAATTTGGGTTGTACTGAATCGATTGCTGTTTTTGCCTGGCTTAGAGTCCGAATCTCAACATGAACATTTCCAAGTAATTTGTAGAGGACTGAAGCTATTTTCTGGCCCCACTGGTTTCACCCTGTTTGGAGTTCGTATGAATTAGTTATGATTATTTTAGTGACTATGTGTCGGTAGTTTACTGATTCAGTACGGGGTAGATTTTATTATCTATTTATTTTCAAGATCATGTTATAAATGATATCATGCCACAATATTTTGTCCAGTGTTTCACCATGATGTTAGATAGTTCCCAGATTTATGTGGTATTTTAAAGATAAGTTTTGAGCGATTTCTTGTACCCTTTTCTATAATGCACTTTTGCTGTAAACTGCGTATTGCTCTATGTTGAATGCCGTGTTTGCCCCATTTTTATTTACTGTATGGAAATTTTACGTGAGAGATAAAAGTTGGAGAATTTTGTCTACTTTCACTACGTTTGGGCGAAAGTGGATTTCGATGCGCTGTTTGTGAGATATGGTTGATTTTGTACAGCAGTGTTGAGAAATTCCAGATCCATCAAAACCATATTTTGTGTTAATTTTCATTTTTGAGAACATATCTATATTTTCTGGAAAAATATGAAAAATTATTATTTTGAGTCTACATATATAGGGGATTTCCCCAGAATTTTCATGGATTTATTTGATGACTTTGCATGTTGTTTATATGTGTTGGAAGTCATTCCCCTGTTTTCTGGCTGTACATGAAAATTGTGTTGAAATGACTTTTAAGCAAAGATGTTGTGAACTAGTCTATACCTTTATTATACTCGTTAGAAGCGTGTGGATGTCTAGTTTCCAGATCCTTTGACGGATCATGATTGCATGCCTGTAGCTCCTTGAATCACAGTTTTAGTGCTGACTAGTCTTGCTGACCTGATTATAAACCTAGTCTATTTTGCTCGTATATGTGAACCTTTATTAACCATGCATGCTGATTTGATAACCTGAACTCGTACCTGATCTTACCATGCTTATTTGACACTAGTTTACACGTATACATGCATGTTGGATATTAATAACTAAAAGTAATCAAGCCGGGGTTTATGGGAAAGATCTAATAGTGGATAGTTCAGAAACGTGTACTCGGAAGGGGGCCCGTGTTTCCCATTTTGCTGCATAGACCTGTTGGTTCATGTACCTGTTACTTGTTTCTGCACGTACCTGTTGGTCGTGTACCTGTTGCTACATGGACCTTTGGTTCATGTACCTGTTACCTGTGGCTGCACGTACCTGTTGGTCGTGTACCTGTTGCTGCTTGGACCTTTGGTTCATATACCTGTTACCTGTTGCTACACGTACCAGTTGGTCATGTACTTGTTGCTGCACGGACCTTGGTTCATGTACCTGTTACCTGTTGCTGCACGTACCTGTTGGTCGTGTACCTGTTGCTGCATGGACCTTTGGTTCATGTACCTGTTACCTCTTGCTGCACGTGCCTGTTGGTCGTGTACCTGTTGCTTTATGAACCTGTTGCTGTATGAATCGGATGATTCGTGTACCTGTTGCTTCATGAACCTGTTGCTGTATGAATCGAATGATTCGTGTACCTGTTGCTTCATGAACCTATTTTCTGTTTCCTGTACCCGAGTATACTGCCCTCTATAGTCCACTATGAAATCTAAAGCGAAATTGCTTTGTTATAGCAACCCTGTAGAATGGGATGCATATCGTGCAACCTAGATAGTAATCACACAAGACTTGAACTTAATACATGAACCTGACACTTGCCATGATACATGCGTGCTTAACTACGTGATACATGAGACATGATATATGAGATATGAACTACATGAAACATGATACTTGATACAAGATTACACGACACTTGACACTTGATGCATGTTTATAGGATACTTGATTTATGCCGTGACCCTTGATACTTTTACCATGCTAGTTTGTCTAGGTTGACATTATACCTATACCATGTGCTAGTTAGTTATCCCATTCCATGTGCTTGTATCCTACTCTATTTGTGACCCTGACTTACCATTGACGGGTACTTGTGTTTTCTCTTTTCTCTTTCCTGCATTCATTGTATTGCAGATTTTGGAGGACAGGTTCCTGAAGGTATTGGCAAGATGATGGGCTAGAGGCTAAAATTCTGCTTATTATTATTCCTGGTAGTTGCTTGAACGATATTGTATTTTGAGACTTGTATTATTTCTTGTATTTGGGCGATGTGAACCAGGATTATTTGTGTTATTCAGATCATGACTATTTAAGATTAATGCATTTTATTTCAAGTATTCTTATTGGTATTTGGTTCATAAGTACATGTGGTTGATTTTTCTGGCTTCCGACTCTGATTTTATTGTGACATGTTGTAAAGATTTCTTGAAACATCTTAAGGATGATAATAATCATTCGCTGGACTTTTGTTACGTACTCGTATTCCGTATTTTTGGAAAGCGGGGCGTAACAGGGTTTTTAGTGGTATCAGAGCATCAGGTTTGGCTAATGTATTAGTTGACTAATATATTAGACAAGCTTGGGTCGAACTGGGATCTGCGTAACATTTCACCAACCATACATGCATAAGTGAATTATTACCAACAGTGATCAGGATACTAATCTTATTCCTTTCTTTTTGATCCCTTCTTATTCGATTTACTTAATTCCTTGTTTCTTCCGTATCTTTTAGTCATTTTCATTGGTTGATTCCTTGTTGGGTATAGTTTCGTTCTTTCCGTACCCATATTTCTTTGATTTTTAAATTCATCTTTATTTTTTTTTGACTCATTTTGAGTACCAAGCTAGTTATTCTTTTCCTGTTATATTCTCTTTAAATTCTGCTTGTGCCTCCTTGTTCCTCTTCCCTCATATGCAATTCTTTGATTTCTTATTTTCTTTCGTCCCTTGTAGTCGTCCTCCTTTGTTGACTCTTTATTGAGTATAAAAATTCATTCTTCTCCTGCCTATCTTTTCTTTATATATATATATATATATATATATATATATATATATATATATATATATATATATATTCGAATATTTTGTGTATTTTGATTATTAATTATTATATTTTGGATCTTCTATAAAATTGTTTTCTAAAATTTTATTATTTCGAATAACTGTGTATTTTAATATCACAAATTTTCAAATCGTATCTTCGTACTTAAATTGAGAAATCAATATCTAAATACGTGTGGAAGATCGCATCATTTTGTTCATCGTTTTGTTGCAACTGGATGTCGAGATGGCAAACATGCAACTAGACATCAATGGAGACAAATTGCAACTGGATACTGGTGAGGCAAAATGTGCAACCGTATATACAGATGGTAAGCTGCAACCTGATGTCTTGGAGGCAAACCTGCAACTTGATGTCGAGGAGGTAAGACTACAGATGGATATAAATGAGGCGAACCCACATCAAAAAAAAATTTCTACTACTACTATTATTGTTTTCCTTATTGTATTAGTATGATTATTATTATTGTGGTTACTATTACTATTATTATTATTGTATTTTCTCACTATTTTATTTTTGATGTTGATATTGAATTACTTTCACCAAAATGATGAACCCCAAATTATTTTCTGTCTTGTATTATTATCCTCACCAGTATTGTTAATATTTCATTATTATTTTTTTTTACCAGTATGTTTATGAAGATGATGATGATGATTATTATTATTATTATTATTATTATTATTATTATTATTATTATTATTATTATTATTTTGTTATAATTATTTTATTATTATTATGTGTTGATTTTGTATTATTAATATTATTTTTGTTAACACACATTAGTTTTGACCTAATTATTTAAATTAAAGTCCTCCTCTAAATCCCAATTTTATTCTGGTGTCTCATTCTTTTCTTCCTGCTCGGATCGTCGCTTGTTTTCGCGGGGTCTACAACGACATGTCTGCAGCTTGGAACGTCACCATCAGAGTGGCGCAGCGGAAGCGTGATAGGGCCATAACCCACAGGTCCCAGGATCATATTGGTAGTTCTCCTTCTTGCATTGTTTGGTTTCCCCTATCTCTTACATTGTTCTCATCTGATGACTTATTGTTTGACTCAATTCTTCTCTGTCTTTTCTCTCCTTTTGATACTATTTGTTCTCTTTCTTGCACTCCATTTGACCACATTGTTACCCCCTTCCTTCTATTTCTGATTTTGCCTCTGCCTTGTTTCTTCCCCATTAGCACTCTGCTTTGTTACCCTTTCCCTAGTTAGTTTGCTTTTGTCCTGTCCTATGTACCGCCTAAACAAATTTCGAGGACGAAATTTTGTTGTAAGGTGGGTAGGATTGTAACCCCTGTTTTCCTAAAAACGTATTTTTGTGTATTTGGGTATTTTAAAAATTTTTGGTTTCTGGTTTTCAAATTTTCTTGTCAAAATATATTATTGGATTTTCCAATTTAAAATCTATTTTTTATCCATAATTTTAGCTGTAACTATTTTTCTATAATTTTGTATTTAATACAGATCTTATTATTGTTGTCATTATCTTCATTATTTTTATCATTTTATGATTATTAATATTGTTACTATCCGTATTATTTTGCTAGTGTGGTTATTTGCATTATTATTTTATTTTTATTGTTAAAATCATATTATTTTATAAATTATACTTATTAGTTATTGTATTAATTTTCTTATTGGATTATTTTCATTATATATTATTCTTCTTGCATTTTTGACCACCTTGTGCTGATTGTGCGCCGTTTGTTCGTTTTTCACCATTTGGAGATCTTTTTCTCATTTTCTTGGCCCCATTCATATTTAGTATTTATTTTTGGGTTGTGGTGGATTTTTAGAAGTGTTTTGATCAATTTGAGTTTTGGGCCCTTAAGAAGATTTTTAGGAGCCATAGGATTCATTGTATTTTGTATTTCTATTTGAAATCTACCAAATACCCATTACCCAATTGTATACCTATTAATTCCTATTGATATCCACTACCCATTAACCCACAATTTACCCATATAAATACTCCCTAATATCTATTAATCCCTAACCCAAATCTATTTTTGCCCTCTCTCGTATTCATAGCCGGCTTCCCTTCCTCAAGCAATCCCGGCCTGACCTTTCCTCTCCCAAACCGACCTACTTCCACCCTCATATCCGGCTACTTCTCCACTACAAACCCTACTCCATATACAAACCTTCAAGCCCTCCACCTTGTTTGATCTCCTCCATTGGCCGGCCCCTTCTCCAACAGCACCCACCTCTTCAAAACAGCGCCCCTTCATCCCTTTGCTAATTCGGAGTTGTGGGCATCGTCCGTTTGAGTTCGTGCTTCAAGGAGACGATCGTAGGCAAGTTTCGGCTCGTGGGTTCGCTTGATATCGCGCGTTGAAGGACTTTTGCTCGTGGGTTTTCATTTCTAGGCTTCGTAGCGTCGTGTGCATCGTCAAAAAGGCAAGTAACTTGTACATAATTTCATTAGTTTGATACAAGTCGAAAGTTCACACATAGGGTAGTTTGAGACTAGAGACGGCCAAATATTGTATTTGTATTTGTGGGTTTCATCTCTATTGTGTAAATCAGGCCATAGATGACTTAGAACATAAGTTTTGATAGGTTTATGCCGTAGGTTTCACCCAAAACGCGATTTTGATCGCATAGGTCAAATAGCGCATGAACTATGTTTGATGGATTGCCCACATGAAAATATTAGATTATGACATGTTATAAACCCTTAGACATGATATTTAGATAATGGGTAGGCTGCATTTCGAATTTGGTTGAGTATGGTTTATTTTTGTAGAAGTTATGACGTTTTGAAGTTTAGTTGTGAAATCTGGAAATTTGGGTTGTACTGAATCGATTGCTGTTTTTGCCTGGGTTAGAGTCCGAATCTCAACATGGACATTTCTGAGTATTGTAGAGGACTGAATCTATTTTCTGGCCCCACAGGTTTCACCCAGTTTGGAGTTCATACGAATTAGTTATTATTATTTTAGTGACTGTATGTCGGTAGTTTTCAGATTCAGTACGGGGTAGATTTTATTATCTATTTATTTTCAAGATCCAAGTTATACATGATATCATGCCACAATATTTTTTCTTGTGTTTCACCATGATTTTAGACAGTTCTCAGATTTATGTGGTATTTTAAAGATAAGTTTTGAGCGATGTCTTGTACCCTTTTCTATAATGCACTTTTGCTGTAAACTGCGTATTGCTCTATGTTGAATGCCGTGTTCGCCCTATTTTTATTTACTGTATGGAAATTTTACGTGAGATATGAAAGTTGGAGAATTTTGTCTACTTTCACTCCGTTTTTGCGGAAGTGGATTTTGATGCGCTGTTTGCGAGATATGGTTGATTTCGTACAGCAGTGTTGAGAAATTCCAGATCCATCAAAACCATATTTTGCGTTACTTTTCATTTTTGATAACATATATATATTTTCTGGAAAATTATGAAATTATTATTTTGAGTCTACATATATAGGGGATTACCCCAGAATTTTCATGAATTTATTTGATGACTTTGCATGCTGTTTATATGTGTTGGAAGTCATTTCCCTGTTTTCTGGCTGTACATGAAAACTGTGTTGAAATGACTTTTAAGCTGAGATTTTGTGAACTAGTATATACCTTTATTATACTCGTTAGAAGCGTGTGGATGTCTAGTTTCCAGATCCTTCGACGGATCATGATTGCATGCATGTAGCTCTTTGAATCACAGTTTTAGTGCTGACTAGTCTTGCTGACCTGATTATAAACCTAGTCTATTTTGCACGTATATGTGAACCTTTATTAACCATGCACGCTGATTTGATAACCTGAACTCGTACCTGATCTTTCCATGCTTATTTGAAACTAGTTTACACGTATACATGCATGTTGGATATTAATAACTAAAAGTAATCAAGCCGGAATTTATGGGAAAGATCTAATAGTGGATAGTTCAGAAACGTGTACTCGGAAGGGGGCCCATGTTTCCCATTTTGCTGCATGGACCTGTTGGTTCATGTACCTGTTACCTGTTGCTGTACGTACCTGTTGGTCGTGTACCTGTTGCTGCATGGATCTTTGGTTCATGTACCTGTTACCTATTGCTGCACGTACCTGTTGGTCGTGTACCCATTGCTGCATGGACCTTTGGTTCATGTACCTGTTACCTATTGCTGCACGTACCTGTTGGTTGTGTACCTGTTGCTGCATGGACCTTGGTTCATGTACCTGTTACCTGTTGCTGCACGTACCTGTTGGTCGTGTACCTGTTGCTGCATGGACCTTTGGTTCATGTACCTGTTACCTGTTGCTGCTTATGCCTGTTGGTCGTGTACCTGTTGCTTCATGAACCTGTTGCTGCTTGAATCAGATGATTCGTGTACCTTTTGCTTCATGAACCTGTTTTCTGTTTCCTGTATCCGAGTATACTGCCCTCTATAGTCCACTATGAAATCTAAAGCGAAATTGCTTTGTTATAGCAACCATGTAGAATGGGATGCATATTGTGCTACCTAGATAGTATTCACACAAGACTTGAACTTAATACGTGAGCCTGATACTTGCCATGATACATGCGTGCTTGACTACGTGATACATGAGACATGATATATGAGACATGAACTACATGAAATATGATACTTGATACAAGATTACACAACACTTGGCACTTGATGCATGTTTATAGGATACTTGATTTATGTCGTGACCCTTGATACTTTTACCATGCTAGTTTGTCTAGGTTGACATTATACCTATACCATGTGCTAGTTAGTTATCCCATTCCATGTGCTTGTATCCTACTCTATTTGTTACCCGAACTTGCCATTGACGGATACTTGTGTTTTCTTTTTTCTCTTTCCTGCATTCGTTGTATTGCAGATTTTGGAGGACAGGTTCCTGAAGGTATTGGCAAGATGATGGGCTAGAGCTGAAATTCTTCTTATTATTATTCCTTGTAGTTGCTTGAACAATATTGTATTTTGAGACTTGTATTATTTCTTGTATTTGGGCAATGTGACCCAGGATTATTTGTATTATTCAGATCATGACTATTTGAGATTAATGCATTTTATTTCAAGTATTCTTGTTGGTATTTGGTTCATATGTACATGTGGTTGATTTTTCTGGCTTCCGATTCTGATTTTATTGTGACATGTTGTAAAGATTTCTTGAAATAGCTTAAGGATGATAATAATCATTCGCTGGGCTTTTGTTATGTACTCATATTCCATATTTTTGGGAAGCGGAGCGTGACAAATATTCAAGAATCATTCATTCATGCTCAACTCATATAAAGATTTGATTTTTACTTCATAACAACAACTAAACTTCATATATTAATCAACTCAACAATTCATCTCATGACAATATAATAAATACATGCTATATACATCCATATATCCACAAATAAATTTCCTAGCATTATACTACATCATCATGAACAAAATAACACATCAAGAGAGTTAGAGATGACACCCATCTCAAAAAGAATTATTAATGCAACAAGTAGCCTTCTCCTCCAATCCAGAAAGATAAAAAACTCCGAAATCATCAAAACCCAAGCAAACCAAGAGGGAGGTCGAAATTCTTCCCCTCTCTAAATAGCCCGGGATCTGAATTATTAGGGTTTCATCGCAGTTTTGCAAATTAGTCCTCCAATAATCTCATTGCACACACACACACACACACACACACACACACACACACACATATATATATATATATATATATACTCAATAAAATCAAATCAAATCAAATTAGAGGGATAAAATCTCTCCCCCCAATCTCTCCACTGCCAAACCGGCCTACCAAAATAGCCCAACCAAAATTTGAATTTGAATATTTGCCTTTAAACGATATTTTGCACAAAATCCCTTTCTTTCAAACTATTTACAAAAATAGTTTCTTTATTCAGAAAAATCCCAAAATTTAAAATATACTCCATTATAAATATGAGAATTTATTCAGAAATTCAAACGTAAAAATTTGCAGCTCAAAAATATTTGCACGTATTTTGCCCGTGTGAAAATGTCAATTTTACAAAAACTTAAAATAATTGAATAAATTAATTTAAAAATTATTTATTAATAAAAAATATTGTTTTGAAAATTATGGGGCATTATACTTTAGGGTTCAGATGAGGGGCGGGAGAGGGAGGCAAGGCGAGGGAAAGAAGATTTGGGGGATCGAGTGAAATGTTTACGCATTGGATTTATGGGTTTTATAACCCAGAGCCTACCCCGGCGTTTTCTAAAAAAATGCCAATGTAGTGTACATATACCCCGGCGTTTGTTTAAAAACCGCTGGTGTAGAGTATATATACTCCGGTGTTTTTAAAAACACCGGGGTAGCTTACAAAATTTTCAAACCTGGTTATCTTTCAAACCTACCCCGGCGCTTCTACTCAAATGCCGGGGTAGACTTAAAATGTTGTAGTTTTCTCTTCGGAAAATTTTGACAACCTTTTCTTTGATCATGAAAGAAGATATTTTTGTTTGTTGGACGAGATATTTAAATATGACATTGTTAACAAAAACAGATCTATAGCTCAAAAAATTAGCAACGCAGGTTGTAGGACACAAGAAAAGAAGAGTAATTAAATAGTTTTCATCCAAGAAACTATTGTCATTTTTTGCGATTGACTATTGAAGTAAAATCGCAAATAATTTACGAGATTATATTTATGAGTACCACAAGTTTACATACTTCTTACTTGCTCTGGTCACAGTCGATAGCCTCAATTCCTCCAAGTAATAGGGGTTATTGTTTTTTCCTGGCGCCAATAAGGTTTTCCGCCCCAAAGGTTTTCTTGCTTCTTAATTTGGAAAGAGGCACATTAGAGGCTTCATTCTGGTAAGGATAGTTGATGTTGCAGGCTATGAAACACATGTACTAAAAAACGGGCTTCGTATCACTACCGGATGCATATCCGGGTTGGGTACGCTTGGATATTGTCATGCCCCGCTTCCCAACATACGGAATACGAGCGCATGACAAAGCCCAGCGAATGATCTTAACATCATTCATAAGCTGTAGGATCGACTCAGTATCACAACAAGTATATTACAAAAGAGATATATAAAACCAAGCATGCATGAATACTTTATTAGCAACAGAAACAATTGAAAACAAATAATAATGTCCACATAGTTTTCAAGTCTGGATCAAATGTAAACTCGGAAACATCAGCCCGTTACAAGTTCTCAATTTGCAAGAAATAATAATCCAAAAATAAACAAATAATGCAGGAAGTAAATATTCTAATCAAGTTCTTCTCCTTGAAGGCTAGAACCTTTGCTCACCTATTCCAGCGGGCAGCTCGTCTCCAAAGTCTTTTTAATAAATATAAACAGAAAAACAAAGAGGAAACAAGAGAAAATGCCCTTAGTGCAAGCTAGGGCCACAAATAGTAAAAACAAGTACAAGTAAGGGAAACAAGAATTGAAATCAAGAATATAGCAGAGTTATAAGAAGTAGTGGACAAATTCAAGGACTAGCTAGCAAGAGGGAACATCTTAAATACTAGGTTGGATAACAACTGCTAGTGGTGATACACATGTCAGGTGCACCTATAGGGTTATCTAATATCAAGCGCCAAATCTCAAGTCTAGTGTCATGTGTTATTTAAATGTCAGGTCTCAAATGTCAAGTTGTCAAGTTCAAGTATCAAGTTGTCTAGTTCAAGTTATTAAGTTCAAGTCTAGTTCAAGTTATCAAGTTCAAGTCTTGTGGTGATTACTATCTAGGTAGCACTTTATGCATCCATTTTTTTACTACATAGTTGCTACAATCAAGGCAATTTCGTTTAGACCTAGTAATGGATTTTATAGGGCGGCGTACTCAGGTATCAAGTATCAAGCAAGCCATGGTTCATGAATCGGAAATAAATAACAAGTTCACGAAGCAAGTTCGCGAATCCACAAGCAAGTTCAAGAACCGCACAATGGGTTCAAGAATCAAACAAGTTCATGAGCCAAGTAACTGACTCCATGAATCGAACAAGATACAACAAGTTCATGAACCAAGTATTTGGGAAACACAGGCCCCCTTCCGAGTACACTTACCTATATTGTCCACTCTATAATCTTTTCCAAAACCCCGGCTTGTTACTTTTATTAATTCTCATCAAGCAAGCATACATGTGTAAAATATTGTGATTTAATTCTAGAAAAAATTGGGGATATCCTATATGGTGTCCAGCAGCTACATATAAAATTTCGTGTCAAACGCTCACTGTCTACACAGCTAAATTAATTTGCAAAGTAAATGTATACAGCAGTTTTGCAAAACTGCGTCTACTGACACAGCTGCAGTATAACTGCCATAACTCCTAGACCGTAACTCCAAATTCGAAAATTTCGGAGTCTATAGATATCTACACATCCAGATCTACAATTTCTATTCAGGGCTCAGGTTCAGATTCAAAAGATAGGGGGGTCAAAACAGCGAAAGGAAATTCAGGACAGCAACTCGTAGAAATAATTTACTAGCGTAGGTTACATGGAAAAATGTGTAACGCCCCGAATCCCAAATGCACTGAATTCGAGATGTTCTACAGGATCTTTTCACTTTCTTCAGTACAACTTTACAAGGAATTTAAACTTTTCACTTTACATCAGAGTTTACATCATATTTTACACTTTTCATTTGCACAGCGGAAGTAAAGAATATACAACATTTACATAAATGTACAACAACATGGTAAAATCTTTATGCATCCTTTCCTCTTTAACATGTAATTTATCCTGCATACAAAACTGTGGGTACGTCAGTTTATTCAACCGACGATAATTATACATGGCCATCATCTCTATGCCAGAAACAGTATAACGATTCTCATTTCTTAACAAATCACAAACTTGTTCACATTCAAAAATAAAAGGAAAGAAGGAAATCTTAATGATGTCGTGTTGTGATTGTGCACTTAATCCTTAATGCAATTATTTAATTTACATGACACTAATGCACACTTGTTCGGATTCTATGCATCCCATACTATATAGGTCCGAGTGCAAGCCTCTTAATCGTTCTTCATTTTTGTAGGGTTCAATCCCTCGCCATGATTTAATCTACTACTGTAATTACGGTAAGTATCCTAGATATTTTCCGACCTACGAACTCATGTCTAGGCACTCTGGAGGGAATCCCATCGCTGACATGACTCATCATGCAGACATCCTGTGGTAATTCAGCTCTCACCATAGACATGACACCACCCGTAGTCTTCAAACATCCCACGAGCGTCGCCACTGGGACGGTACTCTGGAGTAGTATCCGCACCCAGACTCATCATGGGAATTCCTGGGATACGCTCTCGCCGCTACCCAATAGCCCTCATACTCAGTGTTTTTCTCTTACTTTCATCACATCTCCACTATGTACTAGTCTTTACTTTAATAGAATCATGAACAAAAATGAAAGCTCTAGAGTTAGCCTCTCCACTAAACCGGACTTATACATTTATTTCAATACATGACCAACCTTGGTCTTTCAATTCTTATTTCATTTCATTTCATTTCATTTCCAATGCCGGGGGAGACTTAGCTACTCTTTAGTTTCAATTTCTAATTCACAACTTCCAATTGAGCAATTTCCAACTCATGAAATTCATTTTCATTGCCTCAGCATATCATGTTCTGACTTTTCATATTCTTGTAATTCTCAATTTAGAGTACGACCCATTTCATGTAAATTTCTCAATTCAAAATATGATTCATTTCATGTATACTCATGCAGCAGCAAATAGAGTTTAGCAACATCAATCATAAAATTCACAACTCTTGATAGTAATCAAATGAAACCTCTGACATATCAAAATACACTCTGTATAGTCGACTTGAAAAAGACCAGTCGACTTGTACAGTCAATTCCAGTTCTTCATAATCACTCGGAAGAGTCGACTGCTGCACGTGACCAGTCGGCTGTTCTGCAGCCTTCTACGTTCAAAAATCGTTCATATGACAGTCGACTGTTATTCCATCAGTCGTCTGTCCTGGGGGGTTTTTTTTAACAGTACATTTCTATGTTCAGCTCAGTCGACTTTCCACTCGCATTAAGTCGACTGGACAGATTCACAATTCAAATTAAGGGATTATCTTCCTTACAGTTCTTACATGCACTTGCATCATGATGTCAATTTACAGTATACATACATTCATGTCTCATAAATACAAAGTTTCTTACTGTTCAGTAACATCGCAACATGGAATCTCAAGTCGCTAATAATGTCTTTTCTTCAAGGAAGTGTTTTAAACATGCGTTTATACTTATTCATAACTTTCTTGCAGAGATGAAAATATTAATCTCAATCCATTACACTAGAATATCACAATAGAAAAGAATACTTCATTTCATGAAACTACTGGATTATTCATAGTTTAAGCAAAGCCTCGGTCGACTGTTCTTAACACCAGTCGATTGCACGGATCATTCTTAGTTTTGTTAATCATCGCTAGTTCCTTTTTCCATATGTTCATGTCTCCTCAGTCATGTACATCATGACGGATAAGAGTTAGCCTTCCTACTTCATTTTAATGGTACACATATATGTCGATTAAACCTTCTAACAATCATGGAACAGATGTCTCGTACCAGTCGACTTATCCATACGGCAGTCGACTGTACCGACCCAAATCGTCATTGATTGCAGTGCTATTATTTCACTAATAGTCTTCCACAATTATCATCATAAACATACTCAAGCAATTCTTGTACGTTTGAATTTACTTCTCATGAGCATAGCAACAATCATCACAAATATGGCATATTTTCTACTTTAGAAGTCCTGAGAAACACCCACCTTATTGACGAAGTAATCGAAGTCCAGAAAAGCTCCTTAATGCAACGCACCTTCCTTGTTCCTTGCTCCTTGCTCCTTGCCGAAGATCTCCAGATGATGATGCCCGGTCTCCACACACAACTCTCTCACAATAATCATCTCATAAAATAATCTTAGTGTAAAGAACAATGGATGAGAGGGGGGGGGGGGTATTTATACACCAAAAGGAGTGAGATGGAAGGTCAGGATTTAGTAGATGGTTATAGGATCAAAGGCTAGGATTGACTAGGGGGTGGTGATAACCACCCACACTCCAAATAACCACCCACAATCATGCCCACTTCTCAACCCAAAACCGGCCAAGAATTGTGCTTTATGCACGTGTACATAGAGTGCACGTGCACACACAAACCACCCTACAAAATTTTGTACATCAAATAACAAGTCTTTTTAAAAGAAATGTTACACATACAAGTTGTAGAAAAATAGTAAAAGGGTTTAATCCATGGGCTTAAATTAATTGGGCCAAAATAATTATTTAAAAGAAAGATAAGTAAATTAACATTTGGGCTTTGGTAAAAATGCTTTATAGAAAATAATATTCTCATTCATCATGTTGAAAATAATAGCCAAAACATTACACGTGCACACCCTATATAAAAATAAATAATCTTTCATATATTCGAAAAATCAGGGTATTACATCACTCCCTCCTTAGAATAGTTCCGTCCCCGGAACTACAGTCAAGAGCGAGAGAAAAAAAAAACAAAAATACAATACAACACAAGAACAAAAGAACACAAAGATACAATCAAGCAAAAAGCTCAGGATAGTCCTTCAACATCCTCTCCTCAGATTCCCAAGTAGCCTCTTCAACCAAATGGTTTCTCCAGACCACCTTGACCATCGGTATCGTCTTATTCCTCAAGACTTTCTCCTTACGGTCAACAATCTCTATAAGAGACTCGATGTAATTCAGATCCAACTGCAAACCTTCCGGCACTTCAGGCAAATGATGACTCGGATCTGGAATATAACCTCTTAGCATAGACACATGAAAGATATTGTGCACCTGAGACAACTCTTCCGGTAATTCAAGCCGGTAAGCAGTTTTCCCGATCCTTTTCAATATCTTGTACGGGCCTATAAACCTCGGGGCTAACTTCCTGCCTTTGCCAAATCGAACCACACCTTTACTGGGCGATACCTTCAGAAAGATGAAGTCACCAACCTTAAACTCAAGGTCCCTTCTCCGGTTGTCTGCATAGCTTTTCTGCCTGCTCTGAGCTTCCACCAATCTTTTCCTGATCAGAACAATCTTCTCAGAAGTTTGCTGTACAAGCTCAGGACCAAACAACAGACGCTCCCCAACTTCATACCAACAAACAGGAGTCCTGCACTTCCTGCCATACAAAGCTTCGTACGGCGCCATCCCGATGCTAGCCTGAAAACTGTTGTTGTAGGCAAATTCTACCAAAGGTAAATGTCTTTCCCAACTGCCTCCAAAGTCTAGTATACAACACCGCAGCATATCCTCAAGAATACGGTTGACTCTCTCGGTCTGACCATCGGTTTGCGGATGAAAAGCAGTGCTGAAATCTGTCTTGGTACCTAAAGCTGTCTGAAGACTCCTCCAGAAATGCGAAGTAAACCGCACATCTCGATCAGACACAATAGTTGACGGAACGCCATTAAGCCGGACAATCTCACCAACATACATCTCAGCTAACTTGTCCATCGAAGCAGTGAGTTTCATCGCCAAAAAGTGAGCGGACTTGGTCAGTCGATAGACTATAACCCAAATCGCATCATTGCCTTTAGGGCTCTTAGGCAATCCCGTGATGAAATCCATACTGATGTTATCCCACTTCCATTCCAGAATAGGTAACGGCTGTAATAGACCTTCGGGTCTCTGATTTTCGGCTTTGACTTGCTGACAAACCTCACACTTCGCAACAAAATCAGCCACATCCCGCTTCAAACCTGACCATCAGAAATGCTGTTTGATGTCTTTGTACATCTTAGTGCTCCCAGGATGTACCGACAAAAGAGTAGCATGCGCCTCCTAAAGAATACTCTCTTTCAGGTCCGCCTGATTTGGAACGCACAGTCTCTCTCCGAACCACAGCACTCCATCCCTGGTTTGAAATCCGGGCAACCTGCCAGCCCCAACCTGCTCTTTCATCTCCAGAATATCAGCATCAACCTCTTGACTTGCAATAATCCTTGCATTCAGAGTAGGCTGAAGCCTTAACTGAGCCAAAGATGCTCCCAATCCTTGCAAGACAACCTCAATACCTGCTCGATCCAACTCCTCAATCAGATGCCTCTGAGTTGTAATCAAACTGGCCAAACTGCTCTTGCGACTAAGTGCATCAGCAACAACATTAGCCTTTCCAGGATGATACTTGATCTCAGGTCGCATGTCCTCGAGCACTTCCAACCATCTCCGCTACCTCAAATTCAGATCCCTCTGCTGATATATATACTTCAAGCTCTTGTGATCCGTGTACATATTCAACTTCTCACCGTACACGTAGTACCTCCATTGCTTCAGGGCAAAGATAATCGCAGCCAACTCCAGATCATGAGTCGGGTAATTTTTCTCATGTGGTCGTAGTTGCCTAGACCCATAAGCGATTACTTTTCCTTTTTGCATTAAGACACAACCAAGCCCACGATGTGAAGCATCGCTATAAACATCATACTCAACACCTGCTCTGGGAAGAGCCAAAATAGGTGCAGTAGTCAACTTTTCTTTCAACTCCTGAAAGCTCGCCTCACAGTTCTTGGTCCACTTGAAGCTCACATTCTTCTTGGTCAGTCCAGTAAGCGGCACAGCTATCTGAGCATAACCTTGAATGAATCTTCGGTAGTAGCCAGTCATCCCAAGAAAACTTCTGACTTCCTTCACTGTAGTAGGCCTAGCCCAATCTCTCACTGCCTCTATCTTCTGAGGGTCAGTTGCCACTCCCTCCTTAGAAAGGATGTGACCTAGGAATGCCACTTCAGGTTTCCAGAAATCACACTTGGATAACTTGGCATACAACTTCTGCTCTTCCAGCTTTTGCAAAACTGCTGCCAGATGCTCGGTGTGCTCCCCCTCTGACTTGGAGTACACGAAAATATTGTCGATAAACACCACGACGAAAGAATCAATAAACGGCCACAGAACTCTGTTCATCAAATCCATGAAGATTGCAGGTGCATTCGTCACTCCAAATGGCATAACTAAGAATTCGTAATGCCCATGTCGAGTTCTAAATGCAGTTTTGTGCACATCTTCGGCTTTCACTCGCACTTGGTGATATCCTGATCGAAGATCTATTTTGGAGAAAACAGCTGCTCCTTGTAGACGATCGAACAAGTCATCAATTCGAGGAATAGGATACTTATTCTGAATAGTGACCTTATTCAGCTCTCGGTAATCGATACACATTCTCATCGATCCATCCTTCTTCTTTACCAAAAGCACTGGTACTCCCCAAGGTGACGCACTAGGTTGAATAAAGTCTTTCTTCAACAGTTCCTCAATCTGCCGTTTCACCTCATCCTGTTCAACTGGAGCCATCCTATACGGTGCCTTAGAAATTGGTGCACTTCCCGGTTGAATAGTGATGCTGAACTCTACATCACGATGCGGGGGTAACCCAGGAAAATCTTCCAAGAACACAGTCGGATAGTCCCGAACCACAGGAATCCCTTGCAATTCCACAGGAGTCTCTTCCTTGCGGATAGTTGCCACTAGCTTAGAACACTTCTGCTTCCCTTGGAAAGTGACTTCAGGTCCACCTGGAGCCTTCACTGTTACCATCTTGGTTTTGCACTCGATGCTTGCACTGTACACCGACATCCAATCAATGCCAATGATAACATCGACTCCCAAGATAGTCAGCTCGATCAGATCAATGCCAAAGACTTGATCTCCAATCACAATCTCGCAATCAGCATAATACCGATCAGTGGTTAAAGTTTCCCCTGACGGAGTAGCTACTGCTAAGATCTTGCCTGGAAAAATCTTTGGTTCAACTCCCAACAATTTAACAAATCTAGGAGACATAAATGTATGAGAGGATCCGGTATCGAACAATACAACAGCTTTCATTCCATTAAGATAGAGTTCTCCTGTTACATAATACACACCATTACATAACAGTTTCACAATATAAACGGGAAGAAGAAATGACGAAAAACCACTAAACATCAGCCCTCGTACCAGCGATGACCTGATCTGCTTCCTCAGCATCTGCTTCCGTCAAGGCAAATACTCGCCCTGGTTGGTACGGCCTCTTTCCAGTCTGCTGTATTGGCACATTGTGATTGCCAGCCCGTGGTTTGAGACATTGAGATTTGTAATGTCCCGTCTCACCACAGTTATAGCAAGTGACTGCAGAAGGTCTCACCACATGGTTCCCGGGCCCTCCAGCTACACTGATAGCGTTCGCCCCTGTCGGTTTGAACCTCTGTGCAGATGGTTGCCCCTGAAAACTACCCGAATGTGCAGGCCTCTTTCCGGACTGCCAGTTGTTCCTCTGGTTCTGAACAACATGGAACTGCTCCATATCAACCTCTGTCGCTGCCGCCCTCTTGACCAACTTGTCGAATCGCCTGATACCAAGAGGTATCATCCGGGATCTCAAGCTTGGCCTCAGTCTATGCTCGAACTTACGGGCCTTCTTCGCCTTATCTATCACCAGTTCAGGTGCATACCTAGAGAGCTGAGTAAACTTAGTCTCATACTCCCTCACTGACATGCGGCCTTGCTGAAGTGACAGAAACTCCATTGCCTTCTTCTCTTGAACATCGGAGGGGAAATAGTGACTGCGGAATTCTTCCAGAAATTCTTTCCAGCCAAGCACTATGCCTCCCATGGTCCTCTTCATCGACTGCCACCAAACAGCCGCATCCTTCTCTAGTTGCAAAGTCGCCAACTTGACCTTGCTGCCCTCCGGTGTCTCCAACACCTCAAAGATTGTCTCCACTTGCCGAATCCAGTTGTCAGCCGCATCTGGGTCTGACTTTCCCTCAAATACAGGTGGTTTCATTCTCTTGAATGATTCCACTAGCTTAATTGCTTCGGGCACTGGATTCACCGGCCCCTTCCTTGGTTCATAGCCACTGCATTCAGCATCTGGTAGACCCTTACAAGTTCGGTCTCCAGATCCAAACCTTCCCCATTCCTAGCTTCCCTTCTCGACATATTCTGATGCAAAAGATCCATTAAATTCGAAGTATAAGACAAGAACTTAAATCAACTTGCATTTCATTGAATTCCAAACTTTATATTAGAATTAAAAACATTTCTTGACATCAGAATAAAAGAAATAGCAGCTACAACAATCTAACTCCTACGGTTCCTCTTCGCTTCTCGAAGTTCTCCCCGTAGTTCATCAACCTCATCCTTCAGCACATCAGTCAGGTTCTTTCTCTTCTCAAGTTCCCATACTCGGTGACTGAGAACAAAAAAATCGTCCTTTCGCTTCGCCAGTTGAGCTTCCAATACACCAACTCTCTCTCACAGGGTTTCTACCTGCCTCTGAAGAGAAGCCACAGTGCTACTCAGAACTGGTCCCTCTTCTTCATCGGAAGAAGAATCGTCAGACGAGTCTGGAGGTGGGGTAATCTCTCGAGATTCAGGTCACTCCTCCTCATCAGAATCTGCTTGCCCAGGGTGATACTCATCCTCAGAATCAGCCTATCCAGGATGGTACTCTTTCTCAAAAATATGCCAGTCGTCACGTCCAGGAGGGTCGAAGTGATCAGCCATCTTAGAATAGAGAGGAAGAAGCATAAGTCATAGAGAAACACAAATGTAAGTCACTTACATTTAAATCTCTAAACTCAAACACACACTCTAATGTCCACTTCTAGGGTGTCGTTCCTTATAAATTGTACAAGTGTAGAAAGCGTAGAAAGCGTGGCTCTGATACCACTCTGTAACGCCCCGAATCCCAAATGCACTGAATTCGAGATGTTCTACAGGATCTTTTCACTTTCTTCAGTACAACTTTACAAGGAATTTAAACTTTTCACTTTACATCAGAGTTTACATCATATTTTACACTTTTCATTTGCACAGCGGAAGTAAAGAATATACAACATTTACATAAATGTACAACAACATGGTAAAATCTTTATGCATCATTTCCTCTTTAACATGTAATTTATCCTGCATACAAAACTGTGGGTACGTCAGTTTATTCAACCGACGATAATTATACATGGCCATCATCTCTATGCCAGAAACAGTATAACGATTCTCATTTCTTAACAAATCACAAACTTGTTCACATTCAAAAATAAAAGGAAAGAGGGAAATCTTAATGATGTCGTGTTGTGATTGTGCACTTAATCCTTAATGCAATTATTTAATTTACATGACACTAATGCACACTTGTTCGGATTCTATGCATCTCATACTATATAGGTCCGAGTGCAAGCCTCTTAATCGTTCTTCATTTTTGTAGGGTTCAATCCCTCGCCATGATTTAATCTACTACTGTAATTACGGTAAGAATCCTAGATATTTTCCGACCTACGAACTCATGTCTAGGCACTCTGGAGGGAATCCTATCGCTGACATGACTCATCATGCAGACATCCTGTGGTAATTCAGCTCTCACCATAGACATGACACCACCCGTAGTCTTCAAACATCCCACGAGCGTCGCCACTGGGACGGTACTCTGGAGTAGTATCCTCACCCAGACTCATCATGGGAATTCCTGGGATACGCTCTCGCCGCTACCCAATAGCCCTCATACTCAGTGTTTTTCTCTTATTTTCATCACATCTCCACTATGTACTAGTCTTTACTTTAATAGAATCATGAACAAAAATGAAAGCTCTAGAGTTAGCCTCTCCACTAAACCGGACTTATACATTTATTTCAATACATGACCAACCTTGGTCTTTCAATTCTTATTTCATTTCATTTCATTTCATTTCCAATGCCGGGGGAGACTTAGCTACTCTTTAGTTTCAATTTCTAATTCACAACTTCCAATTGAGCAATTTCCAACTCATGAAATTCATTTTCATTGCCTCAGCATATCATGTTCTGACTTTTCATATTCTTGTAATTCTCAATTTAGAGTACGACCCATTTCATGTAAATTTCTCAATTCAAAATATGATTCATTTCATGTATACTCATGCAGCAACAAATAGAGTTTAGCAACATCAATCATAAAATTCACAACTCTTGATAGTAATCAAATGAAACCTCTGACATATCAAAATACACTCTGTATAGTCGACTTGAAAAAGACCAGTCGACTTGTACAGTCAATTCCAGTTCTTCATAATCACTCGGAAGAGTCGACTGCTGCACGTGACCAGTCGGCTGTTCTGCAGCCTTCTACGTTCAAAAATCGTTCATATGACAGTCGACTGTTATTCCATCAGTCGTCTGTCCTGGGGGGTTTTTTTTAACAGTACATTTCTATGTTCAGCTCAGTCGACTTTCCACTCGCATTAAGTCGACTGGACAGATTCACAATTCAAATTAAGGGATTATCTTCCTTACAGTTCTTACATGCACTTGCATCATGATGTCAATTTACAGTATACATACATTCATGTATCATAAATACAAAGTTTCTTACTGTTCAGTAACATCGCAACATGGAATCTCAAGTCGCTAATAATGTCTTTTCTTCAAGGAAGTATTTTAAACATGCGTTTATACTTATTCATAACTTTCTTGCAGAGATGAAAATATTAATCTCAATCCATTACACTAGAATATCACAATAGAAAAGAATACTTCATTTCATGAAACTACTGGATTATTCATAGTTTAAGCAAAGCCTCGGTCGACTGTTCTTAACACCAGTCGACTGCACGGATCATTCTTAGTTTTGTTAATCATCGCTAGTTCCTTTTTCCATATGTTCATGTCTCCTCAGTCATGTACATCATGACGGATAAGAGTTAGCCTTCCTACTTCATTTTAATGGTACACATATATGTCGATTAAACCTTCTAACAATCATGGAACAGATGTCTCGTATCAGTCGACTTATCCATACGGCAGTCGACTGTACCGACCCAAATCGTCATTGATTGTAGTGCTATTATTTCACTAATAGTCTTCCACAATTATCATCATAAACATACTCAAGCAATTCTAGTACGTTTGAATTTACTTCTCATGAGTATAGCAACAATCATCACAAATATGGCATATTTTCTACTTTAGAAGTCCTGAGAAATACCCACCTTATTGACGAAGTAATCGAAGTCCAGAAAAGCTCCTTAATGCAACGCACCTTCCTTGTTCCTTGCTCCTTGCTCCTTGCCGAAGATCTCCAGATGATGATGCCCGGTCTCCACACACAACTCTCTCACAATAATAATCTCATAAAATAATCTTAGTGTAAAGAACAATGGATGAGAGGGGGGGGTATTTATACACCAAAAGAAGTGAGATGGAAGGCCAGGATTTAGTAGATGGTTATAGGATCAAAGGCTAGGATTGACTAGGGGGTTGTGATAACCACCCACACTCCAAATAACCACCCACAATCATGCCCACTTCTCAACCCAAAACCGGCCAAGAATTGTGCTTTATGCACGTGTACATAGAGTGCACGTGCACACACAAACCACCCTACAAAATTTTTTACATCAAATAACATGTCTTTTTAAAAGAAATGTTACACATACAAGTTGTAGAAAAATAGTAAAAGGGTTTAATCCATGGGCTTAAATTAATTGGGCCAAAATAATTATTTAAAAGAAAGATAAGTAAATTAACATTTGGGTTATGGTAAAAATGCTTTATAGAAAACAATATTCTCATTCATCATGTTGAAAATAATAGCTAAAGCATTACACGTGCACACCCTATATAAAAATAAATAATCTTTCATATATTCGAAAAATCAGGGTATTACAAAATGTTATTTGGTGTCTAAGTCATTATGTGGCATCAACACATGATAATGGAGGTCAACAGCAAATAATAAATGTTTTTCAAGTTATAGGGTTGCAAGTTCGTCAAAAATTGAATGTGACATGTATCTCCAAATTTAGGGCTCCTTAATTCATATGTCTATGTGTTCATGTGTTCAAGGGTAAAAGAGTCCAATAATTATAAATTAAATACAAGGAAATTTTGTGACTCTTAGAATTTTCAATTTGGAGGTTCAATATTGATCCACAACGATATTTCAAAGAGGAGTCACAATCTAACTATTTGTAGTATTTCAAGGGTGCTTGTACTAGAACGATAAAATGTACAAGGATACTTGCCTTAGCTTGACGATGACTAGATCCACTTGCTGTAGAAATTTGGGTTGAAAAATCCCGGAAGAAGTCCTTAAAAAGCGCGTGCAAAAAACTACCGAAGATCGAGTTTTTTCCCCACACCGGATCAGCCCAGAACAGCGTACAGTGATCTGGATCTGGTGCGGCACGAACACGGGACAGCGGTGGCAGCCAATCGGATGGTTTCGACACAGCGGATCTGGCCGAACAGCAAACAGCGACTCAGATCCGCTGTGGCAAAACAGCGAACACAGATCAGGGGGCACGGATCTTGGCGCGATCTGATGGCCGAGATCAAATCCCGCCCTTTTCCCTTTCTTCTTCTTCTTCGTTCGCTGCTTCGAAACGGGGAGAGAGAGAGAGAGAGATTGGGACGGCGACGTACGGCAGTGCTTCGACGGTGGCACTACGTCGGGGAGCGACGCAGCGACTGTGGCACGGCGGAGGCGCGAGGGTGATGGGAGGCGACGACGGCGGTGTCCTCTGTTCGGTTCAAGAAACAGGGGAGGAGTTCGGCTGTTGCTGGCGAAACGGAGGGGATGGTGTTGGAGGCGGCGAGGTGATGGGAATATGGTCGGAGTCGAGAGTGATGGTGAGGGAGACGTCGAGTTTGGGTGCAGCGAGTTTGGATGGGTTTCGGAGCTTTGGGGACAACGGTGGGGGGTTCTGTGGTGGTGGTGGCGAACGGCGGTGGAGTTTGTGGAGGTGGTGGTGATATGGGGTCGACGAGGCGAAGGTCGAAGGTGGTGAGGCGATCGGAAAAGGAATCGGAAATGGGTTGGTTGGCGAAAAAGATGGAGACGAAGGAATCGGTGAAGGAGAAGATTAGCGGCGGTGTGTTTAGGTTAAAACAGTATTAGGGTTTGATTAGGGTTAGGGTAGGGTTATATAGTAGGGTTTGCGGGTTTGTGGGTTTGTGGGTTTTGGGTATCCGCTTCAAAAAGAGCCCAACAGAAGAAATGGTCAAAATGCACAAAAATGGGGATTAGAGAGATAAATGAGAAGAATCGGTCCATTTCTCATAAAGAACGATACAAATGGCACACAATTGAATTTGATAAAAGGACCTACAATTTGAGTTGAGACAAAAACAATAATTTTATTCAATCTGAACAAAATACATGATCTCAAATAGACGAGAGAGTACAATGAGGCACAAAACAGTACAAAATATAAATACAGGGAAATAGGAGTTACAGATATGTTCCGAGTACGTATCGGGTGCGTATCCGAGCATTTAATTAATTTAAAAAATAAAAATATATATTGGGTGCGGGTTGGGTGCAAGTGGGTGCGCCCGTTTCTATTATTGTTAAAAATAATATTTTACATAATATCTATTTCTCTCTCATTTCAGATCGGAGTTCTCTCTCTCTCTCTCTCTCTCTCTCTCTCTCTCTTCTTAAACAAATCTCTCCAATCGAAACCTGAGTCACCGTCACCATCGAAGCATGAGCCTGTCGTCGCTTTTCTCGCCTGCCTTTGCCAATGCTCTCTCTGTTGCCAATCCGTCATCGCCAATCGAAGACTGAGTCGCCGTCGCCATCGACGCTTGAGCCCGTCGTTGACACCGTCACCTTCCTCGCTGTGCCACTTCTTCTCTCTCTCCCAAGGTTTGTTCTTGTTTTCCTGTATACAAATTAGATGAGAATGAATGAGAAGTATGAAATATTGAGTTAATATGGAATGAGTAAGAAATATGGAATGAATGAGAAATATTTAGTTAATAGTAATGGGTTAATGGAGTGGCCATGGGGCGGTTGTTGCGAGGTGGTGTCATATGGGGAAGCGCTCGACGGTTTTGGGGGTAGTGGGTGCTGCAGTGGAGGCATGCGGGAAAAGGCAGTGAGAGATTCGGTGGGGAAAAATTGATGCATTTGATTTGGGAGTGTTGTCGTAGAGGGGAGATTTGAATTTCAAAGTGATTATTGATTTTTGAATCGACGTTGAGGAGCCCCTAATATCCAAATATTTTTCCTAATATCCAAATTACAACCGATTACAATTAGCAGTGAAATGTATCATAGTTGGTGTGGGCGATGACAATCAGACAATTTTATAGTTTGGTTTCTATTTTGACCTATTCAGGTCAAAGTGAGGGATGCCTAAGGTTTGTCTCATGTTAAGGGGCTTGGAGAAGGTGGTGGCATTTGTAGAATTGTCAGGGGCGACGACAACCTTCGTTGCAAGGTAGCGGTGAGAGTCAATGAGGGTTAAGCGAGCGGATGAGAACGATGACTCAATCTGTACAGGGAGATATTAGATTGGTGGTGGAGTGCATGCGGTGTCTCTCATATGGCGCTGGAAGTTGATGTATGGGTCATTGATGGGGGCTACAGAGGTGTTGTTGCGAGCGACGACGAGGATAAACGGTGTACAAGCGAGGGATTGAGAGAGAATGAGCTCAAATTGGCACAAAAAATTAGTTCTGGCGAGGTCTGCCGATCAGTATGATTAGATTTCCCTGTATTTTATTTGTTGGCTGGGGTGTATGAGATCCAGGACCCAGTCTGTTGGGATATGAATACCATAAGTCTTAATTTTTGTTGTATGTTTTGTTAAATTTTTTTTAATGAAATGCTGGGGATATTCAACCCACCGTTGACGATAGAAAAAATGTATACAGGGAGATATTAGATTGGTGGTGGAGTGCATGCGGTGTCTCTCATATGGCGCTGGAAGTTGATGTATGGGTCATTGATGGGGGCTACAGAGGTGTTGTTGCGAGCGACGACGAGGATAAACGGTGTACAAGCGAGGGATTGAGAGAGAATGAGCTCAAATTGGCACAAAAAATTAGTTCTGGCGAGGTCTGCCGATCAGTATGATTAGATTTCCCTGTATTTTATTTGTTGGCTGGGGTGTATGAGATCCAGGACCCAGTCTGTTGGGATATGAATACCATAAGTCTTAATTTTTGTTGTATGTTTTGTTAAATTTTTTTTAATAAAATGCTGGGGATATTCAACCCACCGTTGACGATAGAAAAAATGTAATGGGTTAATGGGTTAAAAACTTAAAATGAAGAACAGTGAGATTGTCTGTTTATTTTTTTTATAGTTCTTTATGAGTTTATTGTTAGCCTGTTAGTTCTTTTTGGGTTAATGGGTTAAAAATAAAGAGCACCTCATGCACTGATAGTGATAGTAAGTGTAAGTTTGTTAGTTTTTAATTGTTAGGTCACTATAAGTGTACTATAAGTGTACTATTAGTTTGTTAGTTTTTAATTATGAGTTGATTGATGCTGAGATAGTTCACTGAGATTAATTGTTAAGTGTTGTTGGTTTGTCAGTTTTTAATTGTTAGTTCTCTTAGATGTTAAGATAGTTCACTGAGATTGATTGTTAATTGTTAATTTTTTAGTTGTTTTTAATTGTTAGTGATATCAAAATTTTTATGTTACAGATTGACGTTAAGATAGTTCACTAAGATATTTGCATTTAATTCTCATGCATGGTTCATCAATTATTTCACAAATAATTGATATCACTTTTCCTATTTTCCTGGTCATATTAGTATCATTATTTTGGACCAGCTTAGAGTATTGAATGAGAAGGAAGAACTAGCATTACTGTTAGAGAAGCAGTATGCTGCCGATATCGGAGTAATATCATCCTTTTTCTCCAATTATGTGAAGCTTAACCTGGGTGAAGTACTGTATCTTGCTGCTAATGAACCTCATGCATATCTTTCTGGTGAATGTACCGAATGTATGGCAACATCTCACAATGCTGTTCGAGCTGGACTTACTCCTAAGTATTGAGATGTGCCAAGTGCCAACACTCTGTTCTATGCTTACATACAAACAGGTCAGTTTTTTGTGAATTTAACTTGTTTCTTGTCATTTTTGTTATTAGAAGTTCCTTATTTAATTTCCCCTTCTAGTAATTTTCATGAATATTGGTTTTGTCATGCTCCCTTTTAGCACTGTAACTTATTTGTGCAAAATGGAGGTATGATTACATTTACAATTTCTAGGTTATAATTATTTTTCTAGTTATTATAATTTTTTGGAATTTTGTATTTTTAAAATAATATATATTAAATTTATTATTTTTATATTCAACGAACCCGTATTTTAATTTTTTGAGAAATCACGTATCCGCGCGAGTCATCCGTACGAGTCGTGTCGTACCAGCATCCCGTGTCCGTGACACATAGGTTCGAGATAATTTCCCTTTGTGTGCACCTTTTACCAATTCTAGTTTTCTTGCTTTCTTTTTCACTTACAACCATGTAAGTGTCTATAACATGGAAGGTATAAATAAAATATCTGTATGCTCAAATAAATATAGGATCCAAAGCTCTTACCGAAAGTTTCACTTTGAGTCTCTGATGACGAAAAAGAGATATATGATGATGACAATGAGCACAATAAAATCTATGTTTTTTTAATCTAGCCAAAGAGTTTATTTTATCTGCAGGCTTCAACTCTGCAACCGTTTGTCTCAACTTACTAAACAATGCATTCCAACTAGAATTTAAACACAAATTGCAAGAAAAATATATACCTTTATGTAGAATATAAGATTTGCTTGAAGCACATTAAAATACACTTTTTGTTTGCTTAGTGATGCAATGGCGGTTAAGAGAGCAAGTAGAATTGTCACGCCTCACTTTTCAAAATACGGAAGTACGGACAAGTAACTAAGGCCCAGCAAATAATATAAGTATACCAACTCATATCATCCTTAAGATGTACAATACCAGTAAGCTCAATAACACAGGTAATAATAATAATCACATGAACAATAATAGAATCAATAACCAATATATAAAATATAATCACTTCGGGTCAAAATGCCCGAGAATATACAGTGCAATAAACGGTTTCGCTACAACTAGTAGTGATAGAAAAGTAGAGCAATAGCAATAGCAATTCCATGATGCCCATCTAAAAGTCCGATCATCAAGTTCCTTCGGTATCTCATCGTCTGTACATGTATAAACATTAAATAAAAAGAAGGGGGTTGTCCATTAGAGCAAGTTTCGTATTTACGTATGGGTAAATTTCAGAAAATCCTACCGAGTTTTACTCTCTTGGCAGAAAACCATACTGGATTTTTTTCTTGGCAGAAAACCCTACCTAACTTTGTTTTCCGTTAGGAGCCACTAACGCTGCTATCTTTAGCATGAAAGGTCTAAAATGCCCCTAGTGACTTAACTATTTAACAAAACTACCCCCTCTTAAGTAAAACTCAAACCCAAATCCCATCTTCTCTTCTTCCTCCTCCTCCTCCAAACTCCAATATCTCAAACCCTAAATCAAATAAATAAAAAAAAAAAAAAAAAAAAAAAAACTACCCCAAAATGGTCCACCACCACCACCAAACCATAGCTCCGCCACCCCCACCAAATCTTCAACTCTCTCAACCACGTGGCCTCCGACGGAATTGAAGGATACGTGGCGCACCACCAACGACGGCTTTGAGGTCTTCACCTTCGAAGCCCGATGAGCCGCCAACCACATTAATCATTTAACGTGCCTCCCCTCTCATTATCCTGCTCCGCGAATCACCACACCCTTCAGTCAACAACCTCATAACAAATTCAACCTCTAACCTCCTCTCTTTTTCTCTCTCCTCAAATCTCAACAAATCAATGGCGAGGGGAACTTCCCAATCGCAATCTGTACGTTTCTTGAATTTGTTGGATATATAGGTATATTCTTACTATATGAATAATATTATGTGTAATATTATTCAATGGATAACACGTGTATTACACGTACAAATTGTATGGATATCGGAACATGGGTTGAGTGGGTTGAGAACCCAGTACCCAAACCAGTATTTATCCTATAAATACTAGCTTGTGATAGTAGTCTAGGTATTCCAATCTTGATCCCTAGGGTAAATATCTCAAGTACCTTTGTCACGCCCCGCTTCCCACTATACGGAAATACAGGCACGCAACTGAGGCCCAGCGAATGATATACATCATCCATAAGCTGTACAATTATAAACTCAACAAGATCTTTATAACACATTCACGCAGGCAAATATAATAATCACATGAGCAGAAAATAGAATAACCATCATTTGGATAATACATCAACATCGGGTCAAGATGCCGGGAGTACAAGGTGCCAGAATTAAAATAATATGATAAGCAGTTCGCTATAACAACTAGATAAAATAGCGACTGAAAGAAAAAACAATATGAAGTAGTAAGGAAACAGCAATGATCGTCTAAAGAGTCTGCTCGTTGGGTCCATCAGTAAATGTATAATTATTAACTCAAAGAAAAATAAAAAAGTTCCCGTTAGAGCAAGTTTCTGGCAGCAAGTAGCAACAAGCAGAAAAAGGGGTAATCTAACAAGTTATAACATGGAAAAAATAAGAAGTAGAAATACAAATACAATATGGAAGTAAGCAAGGAACAAGGACAATATGATCATATAAGTAATAACTGTAACTAGTGTATTCTAGAATTCAAGGTATAAGCAATTGATAACCTAGGCTCAGTTAATCGATAATCATGTAATCAAGGATCATGTAATCAAGAATCCTGTGTCCCATACCATAAGTTCGGTGCATATCAATCATGTGACGTTTAGACTTAAGTAGTGAATTCTATATGATTATGTACTCGGGTCTTCCAGTGATAGTATCAAGACATGTAATCATGAATCATGTAATCGAGAATTATGTAATCAAGAATTGTGTAATCAAGAATCAAGAATCAAGAATCACTATTTCGGGAAACACGGGCCCCCTTCCGAGTATACTCCTCTATATTATCCACAATTAAGTCGTACCCTTATAACCCCGGCTTGTTATTCTTTTATAATTAATTATGAACATACAGTTGGTACGACTAGTAGAACGGTATAATCAAATAGTTTAGTGAAGAAAAATATCAAGGGCAGTAATCATGGACATGAGACGTAGAACGAGTACATGAATCGAGAGTAGTTATTATAAATTATCAAGTGATATAAAACGCATTCTATCAAACTATTATATCTATACAAGTTATTATTACAAGAACAATAATACACTCAATTCATTAATTATGAAAAATAATGGGTTTATATGCAAAAACATAGAGATGAATTTTTTAGACAACTTGACATATCTGCATTCAAATTCACTTTCCCGTTGTTACAGAAAAGCAAATCCAATTCCGTCAGAGATTCTAGAAAGTAGACTCTCTTCCGGTTCCAATGCATATTTACACGATACATTCTAGAGACAGTAGCTATGCGTACAAATTCATTCTTCGCTGGTTTCGATGTTTCGCGCGCATTCTGAAAATTCAGAGTTACAATACTAGAACTGCGGTATCTCACAATCTATATATCGGATTGAGAAACTGTAGGATGTTTCGGATATTTAGACTCGAAGGGCTATGATTTTCATGTAGAAAGTTTTTCGATCCGATGTCGGAAATATGGTCGAATTCTCAGTACAAGATACCGGTTAGTAATCCCGTGCAGGTTCAGAAATTCACGATATGCCAGTACTAAAATCTCGACATCTCACAATCTAAACATCCGATTGAGAAACCATAATATGTTTCGGATATCTAAACTCAAAGGGCTATGATTTTCATGTAGAAAGTTTTTCGATCCAGGGTCGGGAACATAGTTGAATTCTCAGTACAAGATACCGGTTAGTAATCCCATGCAGGTTCAGAAATTCACGATATGCCAGTACTAAAATTGCGATATCTCACAATCTATGCATCCGATTGAGAAACCGTAAGATGTTCTGGATTCGGGACTGATAGGATACGATTTTCACATAGAAAATCTTCAATCCAGTATTGGGAACATGGTCGAATTCCTAGTGCAAGGTTAAGAAATTTTAGAGATAGTAAGGTTGAATATTCGATATTCGATAACACGATTCGAAATGTGTTAACGGTTCACTCTTGAGTTGATATAGCATGGAACAAGTGAGTAAAACAGAGTTTGACAATAAACATGATGATAACTAGACTACTTGCCACGAGTCCAAGAAAAATGCTTGTACGAGAAAAAAATAGTGTACAAGGTACTTGCCTTATAACGTGACGATTTCGGTGGTGGTGTTAACCACGGAAAGAAGAAGCGACGTCGGCAACGAACGGCGGCACAACGGCAGTAATAATGGCGGCCAGACGGTAGCTAGCGATCAACGGTTGCAACGGTGAGCGACGACAACAAAAGGGTGGCGCGACGTCGGGTTGTTTTTCGGAGTTCACGGGATCGTAGAAGCGGAGTCGTTGGCTTGAAGGTGGAAGGTAAAGTGGAGCTCGGTGTTGCTTGAGCTCTCGGGTGTGATGAAGGCAAAGGAAGAGAAGAAGGGAATGAGGTGGTCTGCATGCTTGTGTGTATATATATAGAAAGGAAAGGAGATGGACATTATGGTGCATGCAAGGTGTATGCATGCATGGTGTGTGTATAAAATAAAGGGAGAAAGAGATGGGTGTAGAAAAATTAGGCATATGTGTGGAAAAATGAGAAGGAGTTAGGCGTAGAATGAGAAAAAATGAGGGGGAGAGGTTGGCTTATGCAGAAATGGAAAAGTAGGGAGGGAGAAAAATAAGGTGTAGGGAGGAAGAAAATAAGGTGTAGGAGTTAGGTTAGCTGTTGATTAGGTTTGGGATTAGGATTAGTATTAATCAGGATTAAAGTTTGTATTTAAACTCCGATCGAAAAATCACAAAATTATGAAATTGATCATAAAATATTCTGACTTTAGATAAAGAGTCGAAAGAGAAAAATAAAACTTATCTGAAAATTGAAGTACAAAAATTCACGTAATAAAATACGTACAACTGGAATAGGAAGTTACAATCCTACCCACCTTACAAAAACAATTTCGTCCTCGAAATTTATCCAGGCGAGATATAGGATAGAAAAGCAAGACACCTACTCGAAGATATGGGGGTACTTCTTCTGGATTTCTTCCTCGAGCTCCCATGTCGACTCACCTGGAGAGTGAGGATTCCAAGAGACTCGTACAAACTTGATGACTTTATTCTTCAGCACTTTCTCACGCCTGTCTAAGATAGAAATTGGTTGAGCTTCTCATGATAAGTCTGGACGTACAGATAACTCTGAGTAGTCGATGATATGGTTGACATCTCTGATGTACTTCCTGAGTTGGGAAGCATGAAATACATCATGAACTCCTGATAACACCTGTGGTAGCGACCCTGCCCACTCGTTCCACAATATCGAATGGGTCGATGAATCGGGGACTAAGCTTGCCTCCGCCTTATAAACGGATGATGCCCCTTGATGGTGATACTTTGAGGAACACATGATCACCTGCCTCAAACTCCAAGGGTCTGCGCTGAGTGTCCGCCCATTTCCTTTGCCTGTCTTGAGCTGCCCTCAGGTGTTTCCTGATCTGAGACACTACGTCCACTGACTTCGTAATCAACTCTGGTCCCAAAAGTTTCCTTTCGCCGATGTCGTCCCAACAGACTGGTGATCTACACTTACGACCGTAGAGTGCCTCGAATGGTGCCGCCTTGAGGCTTGCCTGGTAACTGTTATTGTACGAGAATTCAACCAAGTGCAGAGGATCTTCCCAAGAACCTCCAAATTGAAGAACACAAGACCTCAACATGTCTTCCAGAGTCTGAATCGTCCTTTCAGACTGTCCATCCGTCTGAGGGTGGAATGTTGTACTATAATTCAACATGCTTCCTAGACTTCTCTGGAGGCTCTCCCAAAATTGGGACCTGAACCTCGTATCTCTATCCGACACAATACTGACGGGAACTCCATGCAACCGTACAATCTCCTGTATGTACTTCTCGGCCAGACTTTCTGTGGACTGACCCAAGGTATGAAGTGGGCGCTCTTCGTCAAATGATCAACGATCACCCAAATGGCATTATGACCCTTGGGACTCCTCGGAAGCACCGTCACGAAGTCCATGGTGATGTTCTCCCATTTCCACTCCGGGATCGGAAGAGGCTGCAACAGTCCAGCGGTCCTTTGATGCTTTGCTTTCACTTGCTGGCAAATCAGACACTGTGATACAAACTTCGCCACTGCTCTCTTCATGCCGTGCCACCAAAAATGCTGCCTCAGATCTCTGTACATCTTTGTGCCTCCAGGATGAATGGAATAGGGTGAATGGTGGGCTTCTGCAAGCAATTCTTGTCTGACTTCTCCCTTAGGTACACACAATCGTGCTCCGAAGCGAAGTGATCCATCTGCATGAATAATCAAGTCGGTTCTCGAGCCTGCCTCGACTTGACTTCTGAACTTCTGCAACTGCTCATCACTTGCTTGGGCTTCTTTGATCTGCTCCACCAATGAAGACTGCAACTGTAACATCATAAACTTTTGTATTGAACCTGGAAAAATCACTTCCATGTTCAATCTCCTAATTTCTTCCAATAATATCTTCTGCTCAGTGAGAAACATAGCTGCTGTTCTCCTACTTAGTGCGTCTGGTACCGTGTTCACTTTCCCCGGGTGATACTGTAGGTTGATGTCATAGTCTGCCATGAATTCTAGCCATCTCCTCTGCCTCATGTTTAACTCTTTCTGCGTGAATACATACTTGAGGCTCTTATGGTCAGTGAAGATTTCAACTCTATCATTGAGCAAGTAGTGCCTCCATAGCTTCAAAGCAAAAATCACAGATGCGAGCTCTAGATCATGAGTAGAGTAGTTCTGCTCGTAAGGCCTCAATTGTCTGGATGCGTAAGCAACAACTTTGCCCTGCAGCATCAGTACCACTCCCAAGCATTTACCAGATGCATCACAATAAATCACGAATCCTCCTGAACCATCTGGTACAGTTAATACAGGTGCTGATGTCAGTCGATCTTTCAACTCCTCGAAGGCCTGACCACATGCATCATCCCATACGAACTTCTGATCCTTCCTCGTCAGTTTTGTCAGTGGTCCAGCAATCCTTGAGAAGTTCTGAACAAACTTCCGATAATAGCCTGCTAGTCCGAGAAAACTACGAACTTCTGACGCTGACTTGGGTACTGGCCATTCCTTGACAGCAACAACTTTCTCTAGGTCTACTGAAACTCCTGCTCTTGAGATGATGTGGCCCAAAAATGCAACACGATCCAGCCAGAACTCGCATTTACTTAGCTTCCCGCAAAGGCGATTCTCCCTCAACGTCTGTAGAGCAATCCTCAGATGCTTAGCGTGCTCCTCCTTGTTCCGAGAATATACCAGGATGTCATCGATAAATACTACTACGAACTCGTCCAAAAATGGTGAAAACACCATGTTCATCAGACTCATGAAAACAGCGGGTGCATTGGTAACTCCGAATGGCATTACAAGGAATTCATAATGACCATATCGGGTTCGAAACTCTGTCTTCTCAATATCCCTGGTCTTCACCCTAATTTGATGGTACCCCGAATGAAGATCCAACTTTGAGAAAATAAAAGCACCTCCATGTTGATCAAATAGGTCGTCAATCCTTGGTAGTGGGTACCGGTTCTTCACAGTCACGTTGTTTAGTTCCCGATAATCGATGTAGAGCCTACGACTTCTATCCTTCTTCTTAACAAACAATACAGGAGCTCCCCAAGGTGAAACACTCAGCCTGACAAATCCCTTATCTAGTAATTCTTGAACTTGCACCTTCAGTTCGGCCAATTCCATGGGTGCCATCTTGTAGGGACTTTTCGATATTGGCGTTGTACCTGGTTGGATCTCGATACTAAACTCCACATTGCGGTCTGGCGGCAACCCAGGCAATTCATCAGGAAAGACATCTAGAAAATCTTGTACGATCAAAGGTTCCACTTCGCCATGAGTGCACATTGATTTCAGCATTCCAGCCTCCTTGACATGCCCAAACGGTGTATCGGCAGCATGGAACTCGAATTCCTGGCGACCTGGAATTCGGAACACTACCTTCTTCTTTCGGCAGTCAATTACGGCATGAGTAGCTCCCAACCAATCCATTCCAAGTATGACATCAAACCCGGAGTTGTTGATGACGATAAGGTTTGCCTTAAAATCCATACTATGGATCAGTAAGGGACTCTGCTTGCATTCTTTAGAACAAACAATGACACATGCTCCCGTGGTGATATTCCAAGCAACTGGCATATCATCACAAGGCAAATGATGCTGATCGACGAATCGAGCAGAAATAAAGAATGGGTAGCACCGGAATCAAAGAGAACATGGGTAGGAAATGAGTGAACTAGGATGATACCTAATAATGAGATAAAGAATAAAGAAGAATGCAAAATAAAAGAAAATGCAAGAACTGAATATGACTCAAATGTAAGAATACCTGCAACTACTCCTTCGGCAGTCTCTGCCTCTTCTACCGTCAGATTGTAGGCCTGACCACGTCCTCCAGTCTGGCCTCCCCTAGGAGCTATGTTCCTCTAATCATAAACTTGCCTCTGTGGTGGAAGCGGTGGCCTGCCCAGACCACGAGCTGGTGGTCCCCGTTGTGTGGATCCTCCAGCTGGTGCACCATACCTGTTCCTTGGGAAATCTCGGAGCATGTGGTCGCTTGCTCTGCATGCAAGGCACAGGTGATTAGCAGCCCTACAGTCCCTTCGTACATGGCCAATCTTGTGGCAATAGTCACACACCAGGTTCTTCTTCATAGCAACTGGTGAGTAGGGTAGTGTTCTAATCGTTGGGGTCTGAACTGGCCTTCGTATCGGTCCTCCCGATGGCCTCATGACGGTGACAGGTTGTACTGTCCGCTGAGCGGCGTTCCTCCTCCGGTGGGTTTGCTCCTGAATCCTTACTACATCAAGCACGACAGTGTAGGTACGGTGCTGGTGGGTGGCTAGACGATCCTAAATATCATAGTCTAAGCCCAACAAGAATCGTCGAGCCTTATCCTCATCATTTGCTACCATGGCTGATGCAAAACGACTCAGCCGAGTGAACTCTGTGGCATATTCATCAACTGACTGCTTTCCTTGAGTTAGAGAAATGAACTGACGCTCCATCTCTACTTTAGTAACACTAGGGAAGAACTTAGTTAAAAAGCTTTCGGCGAAGGTGGCCCAAGTGATAGGCTTCTCTAATCTTTCGGTCTCCGCCTTCCACCAGATGTGGGCAATGTCTGCCAGCTGAATGGTGACTACAGCCACACGGTCCACATCAGAGATTCGTGCATTCTGTAGCAACTGCTCAGTCCTAATTAGCCACTGCTCAGCTTCCAGTGGTGACTCAGTTCCTGCAAACTTCTCCGGACGCAGTCTCATGAAATCTGACACGGTGCCAGGTCTTGGCGGTAATGCTCCTAGGATTGGTCCAGCTCGGTTGGCAGCTTCTTGGGCTATTTCTAAACTGCCTCTCATCCGCTGGTTTTGTTCCTGCTCGAGCTCCATCATTCGCTGCATTGCTCGGAGAACTGCAGCGTTCTCCGATGGTGCATCTCTGGGTCGAGAAGTTGAAGATCCTCCGCGAACCATATTCTGCAAAATCGAGTAAGGTCATTATCTGGGTTATTTAAATGTTCATGTGATCAATGCGGTGTGCATACTTGTTGAGCTTAACATGGTTCGAGCCTAGGATCTGATACCACTAAAAACCTGTCACGCCCCGCTTCCCACTATACGGAAATACAGGCACGCAACTGAGGCCCAACGAATGATATACATCATCCATAAGCTGTACAATTATAAACTCAACAAGATCTTTATAACACATTCATGCAGGCAAATACAATAATCACATGAGCTGAAAATAGAATAACCATCATTTGGATAATACATCAACATCGGGTCAAGATGCCCGGGAGTACAAGGTGCCAGAATTAAAATAATATGATAAGCAGTTCGCTATAACAACTAGATAAAATAGCGACTGAAAGAAAAAACAACATGAAGTTGTAAGGAAGCAGCAATGATCATCTAAAGAGTCTGCTCGTCAGGGTCCATCAGTACCTGTATAATTATTAACTCAAAGAAAAATAGAAAAGTTCCCGTTAGAGCAAGTTTCGAGCAGCAAGTAGCAACAAGCAGAAAAATGGGTAATACAACAGGATATAACATGGAAGAAACAAGAAGTAGAAATACAAATACAATATGGAAGTAAGCAAGGAACATGGACAATATGATCATGTAAGTAATAACTGTAACTAGTGTATTCTAGACTTCAAGGTATAAACAATTGATAACCTAGGCTCAGTTAATCGATAATCATGTAATCAAGGGTCATGTAATCAAGAATCATGTAATCAAGAATCAAGAGTCATGTAACGAAGAGTCATGTAATCAAGAATCATGCTTAGTGAAAATCTCGAGTTTATCTGTTTTATTAACTTATCTAATGCACGTAATCCTGTGTCCCATACTACAAGTTCGGTGCATATCAATCATGCAACGTTTAGACTTAAGTAGTGAATTCTATAGGATTATGTACTTGGATCTTCCAGTGATAGTATCAAGACATGTAATCATGAATCATGTAATCGAGAATTATGTAATCAAGAATTGTATAATCAAGAATCAAGAATCAAGAATCACTATTTCGAGAAACACGGGCCCCCTTCCGAGTATACACCTCTATATTATCCACTATTAAGTCGTACCCTTATAATCCCGGTATGTTATTCTTTTATAATTAATTATGAACATGTAGTTGGTACGACTAGTGGAACGGTTAATCAAATAGTTTAGTCAAGAAAAATATCAAGGGCAGCAATCATGGACATGAGACGTTGAACGAGTACATGTATCGAGAGTAGTTATTATAAATTATCAAGTGATATAAAACGCATTCTATCAACCTATTATATCTATACAAGTTATTATTATAGGAACAATAATACACTCAATTCATTAATTATGAAAAATAATGGGTTTATATGCAAAAACGTAGAGATAAATTTTTTAGACAACTTGACATATCTGTATTCAAATTCACTTTCCCGTTGTTACAGAAAAGCAAATCCAATTCCGTCAGAGATTCTAGAAAGTAGACTCTCTTCCGGTTCCAACGCATATTTACACAATACATTCTAGAGACAGTAGCTATGCGTAGAAATTCATTCTTCACTGGTTTCGATGTTTTCGCACGCATTCTGGAAATTCAGAGTTACAATACTAGAACTGCGGTATCTCACAATCTATACATCGGATTGAGAAACTGTAGGATGTTCCGGATATCTAGACTCAAAGGGATACGATTTTCATGTAGAAAGTTTTTCGATCCAGTATCAACATGGTCGAATTCTCAGTACAAGATACCGGTTAGTAATCCCATGCAGGTTCAGAAATTCAGGATATGCCAGTACTAAAATTGCGATATCTCACAATCTATACATCCGATTGAGAAACCGTAATATGTTTCGGATATCTAGACTCGAATGGATACGATTTTCATGTAGAAAGTTTTTCGATCCAGTGTCGGGAACATAGTCGAATTCTCAGTACAAGGTACCGGTTAGTAATCCCTGTGCAGCTTCAGAAATTCACGATATGCCAGTACTAAAATCGCGATATCTCACAATCTATACATCCGATTGAGAAACCGTCAGATGTTCTGGATTCGGAACTCGATAGGATACGATTTCCACATAGAAAATCTTCAATCCAGTATTGGGAAACATGGTCGAATTCCTAGTGCAAGGTCAAGAAACTTTAGAGATAGTAAGGTTGAATATTCGATATTCAATAACACGATTCGAAATGTGTTAACGGTTCACTCTTGAGTTGATATAGCATGGAACAAGTGACTAAAACAGAGTTTGACAATAAAACATGATGATAACTAGACTACTTGCCACGAGTTCAAGGAAAATGCTTGTACGAGAACAAAAATAGTGTACAAGGTACTTGCCTTATAACGTGACGATTTCGGTGGTGGTGTTAACCACGGAAAGAAGAAGCGACGTCGGCAACGGACGGCGACACAACGGCAGTAAGAATGGCGGCAAGACGGTAGCTAGCGATCAACGGTTGCAACGGTGAGCGACGACAACAAAAGGGTGGCGCGACGCCGAGTTATTTTTCGGGGTTCACGGGATCGTAGAAGCGGAGTCGTTGGCTTGAAGGTGGAAGGTAAAGTGGAGCTCGGTGTTGCTTGAGCTCTCGGGTGTGAAGAAGGCAAAGGAAGAGAAGAAGGGAATGAGGTGGTCTGCATGCTTGTGTGTGTATATATAGAAAGGAAAGGAGATGGACATCATGGTGCATGCAAGGTGTATGCATGCATGGTGTGTGTATAAAATAAATGGATAAAGAGATGGGTGTAGAAAAATTAGGCATATGTGTGGAAAAATGAGAAGGAGTTAGGCATAGAATGAGAAAAAATGAGAGGGAGAGGTTGGCTTATCCAGAAATGGAAAAGTAGGGAGGGAGAAAAATAAGGTGTAGGGAGGAAGAAAATAAGGTGTAGGAGTTAGCTGTTGATTAGATTTAGGATTAGGATTAGGATTAAGATTAATCAGGGTTAAAGTTTGTATTTAAACTCCGATCGAAAAATCACAAAATTATGGAATTGATCAGAAAAATATTCTGGCTTTAGATAAAGAGTCCAAAGAGAGAAATAAAATTTATCTGAAAATTGAAGTACAAAAATTCACGTAATAAAATACGTACAACTGGAATAGGGAGTTACAACCTTAGTCTAGGATATTAACCCTAATTTCTATTGTTATTATCTCTTATAATCTCTAACAATCTTGAGATATTTCTAATTTAATTTGGAGAGATTAAGAGAGATTGTTGTAGTCGTCGAAATCACCGTTAGTTGGAATTTCGTCGTCGTCGTCACCTGCCGCCAATCGCCACCGTCGTCGGAGGCCGCCGTCGTTGCCGCTATCGTCGTCGGAGGTCACCGACCCCAGCCTCTGGTTGCTGATGATGCTGCCACTTCCTCCATTTTCTTCTCCAATGATCTTGATAAGATATCGAAAGAGAAGATCAAATCAGATCTATTGTGATATTATTTTTTTTGATTGGTTCATTTTTGGGTGTTCCGTGTTCGGGCTTTAAGAGAGGATCAAAGTTGGATTTTGTTTGACTCAGATCTGGCTCCAAAACAGATGCTCATTGGTTGAAATCTGGTGTTGCATGTTCGAGGTGTGTGATCGGATCCTTGGTGGGATCAGGTTTGACTCACACCCACAGTGAAGCTGAAGCCTCATTTTTGGAATAAGTGTTGGTGTTTGGTGTTTTGGATGGAGTACGGGTTTTTCTGTAGTAATATTCCTATTCAGATCCAACCCTCAACTACTACATGATCATATCATGATACGGTCCACTCTAAACTTTATGATTTGTGCTGCTGTATTAAATTTAATTTTCTGTATTACTGTTTATTATGCAGTTTTACAGAAAAACCCTTCATTTTACTATAATTACGCAAGTAGTAATTATCCAAAATAAACCCTCTAGATTTTGGAATTTACTATTTATTCCTTAAGATGGAAAAACTTATTCGTGTGTAAAAGATTCCGAAACTAGTAATATTTGATAATTATGAATTTAACAGTTTGAAAGTGAAAGCACAATAAGAGATGCGGATGTAGTTGTTGGAAATAGTTTGGGAAGTGAGGATGTTACTTGGAATAGATCCAACTGTGAATGGACTGGATTAGATCCAAACTGAAGATAAGTTCTTTAATTTCTTATACCTCATTAAAGTCATTTGTTAAAAATTTTGCTATGTGCCGGAAGTTTAAAACATTCATGTTAAGTTTATATTTTGAATTATAGAATTACTATGATGCTAAGTGGTTAAGTTCAAGACTGTATTAATCATTTGTTTAATTAAATACAAGTTGAACAGTTATTTTGGCTATGTGCTAAAATCAAAGATTTATTTTGATAAGTTAAATTATAAGTTTTGATTACAACATTGTACCTCCAATTAAATTATTCTTAGAATTAAATAGAGCTAATAATTTGTTTAATTGGATAATCTTTAACAATTTGATGAATGTAGAAACTTCAAAGTTACTTCCAAATGTTGTGTATTGGAGACGATGGATATGCATCACAGTTGAATAAGTCTGCAGTACGCAGGCTTCTCCATCAAATTTGGAAAACACTTCTAACTTGAAGTATTGGTATGATCTACTCTAATCTTTCTTAGTATTTTCATGTGATGAATGTGTTAACGTTTTGTGCGTTTGATCACATGATTGAGTGTTTTAGATTATAATTATTCACATTTTGAAACTAGCATGTTTAGGGTTGTCAAATGTGCATTGTCATATTATATGTATAGACTTATTGGCTAAATCCATCGTTTGCAGTTTGTGTGAGATTGTATGTTTGCTTCTCCAATAAAATTTAATATATAAGGTGTATAACAAACGTCTATAACTTAGGAGAGAGAATTTTATAGTGCATGATATGACTCCATTAGTTACGCTTTGTTCTTTCTCGTTCATTGTACTGAGTGTGCAAAATGGAATTATAAAATATTGGTCATTATCTCGTTTAGCGTCTCGAAGAAGATGAAGAACGAATAAAAGAAAATATAGCTCAATCTGTTTGAACAAGTGAACATTGTTAGAATCACTAGAGAAAGCAAATAATTTGTAAAATGTGGAAGAGTAATTTTGTATTAACTCTTATATTGTGCATATATTGTCAATCTCATGTATAAGTTGAGTTTAACAAATGTGAAAATTAATAATAATAGTTCTAAATGTGTATAGCTCCTGAACATAGCATAATTGGCTAGGATTTGAGAACTATATATTAAATTATTTGTTCTTGTTAAAACTCATAACTTTGCTAAATGACACTTCATTAAATATGACAAATATGAAAGTTATGCTCAGATTATGATCACTAGAAAGTCATTTAGTATGGTCTCTAAGACCACACAACTTCTTAAGTCAATACATCCAAATATTTGTGATCTCAGTAGCTTTGTGATTAGATGAGACGAAAATTGGTAAGAAGTATTTAATCATCTTTGTAGATGATTATTGAATGTTTTTCATATATATATATATATGGAGAATGAAGCACTTGTTATTTTAATGAATTGAAATCTAGTTAAATGCTAAGATCAAAAGGTTTCAGATTTGATAGAGGTGGTGAATATGTTTTAACAATTTTAAGAGAAGTTTGCATTTGGCATAATCTCTAGTGCACTATATTTACAACAGTCAAAACGGCATTGACAAAAGTTAGAATCAAACACTTGGTGAAATGTTGAATTCGATGTTATTGACTGTTATTTGCTTTGTGTAACTGTGGGTGATATTGTATTGTTAATCATATTTACAATATGTTACCGCACTCTAAATTATTTACACCTTGTAGACTATGAGATAGAAACACAAATAATTTTGTTAATGTGAAAAAATGTGGTGTGATACATTTGTTAGAGTACATGACCCTAGGAGTCCTAAAGTAGGACCTATACCAAATATTTTGTGTACTTAGAGAGTGCAGAATATGGTTCTATGAACAGATTTTAGATCTATCTAATTTGTATTAGTAGAATCTAAACAAACAAAGTTCTTTGAGGATGTGCTCATACTGACATAGTCATTGATTCACTGTTGGAATCAAGAACCAGTCATACTGACACTTAAACTTGAATGGCAAATGAGCTAAGAAGAGTCTTTAGTAGACAATGAGATGATTTTGTGTCATACAATAATACTTTAATTTAGTTGATCTGCCGAAAGGGGCTAAAACTATAGTAAGTTAGCGGGTTTTGTAGAAGAAACTTAATTTTGATTGTTTGGTAGCAAAATTTTGATTCATTTTAGTAGCTATCGGATTGACTGAGAAAAATGGGGTAGATTTATTTGATGTCTACTCACATGTTTGTCATATTGCTACAATAAGTATTCTTCTTACCTTTACATCTATTGAAAATTTTGTTATTCATAAAGGATATGTAAACAATTTCGTACTAAAAGTTTTGTACTTGTTGTTTTGTACTGAACAGTTTGGTACTGGAAAGTTTTGAATTAATATATTTAGTGAACAAGATTTACAATTTAGTAAAATCATTGTATGTTCTTAAAACATGTATAGCCGACGAATAAATAATTTGACAAATTTCTTAAAGAGCATAGTATATGAATCAAGTAATTCAGATCAGTGCCTTTAACTTTGTGGTGTGTCAAATATAATGGTTATTATTTACTTGTTCTGTTGACATACTTGTTCTTGGAAGTGACCTCTCTTCAACAAATGAAGCTAAAATTATGCTATCCAAAGAATTCAGCATGAAACACCTAGGTGTTGTGGACACCATAGGTATAAGGCTGAGTTTCGGTTGGCAAGGGATAACCATTACTCAAACTCATCAAATCAAAAAGTGTTTCAAATGAAAGTATGTTTTGAAATACCTTATGATTATGATAAAAGGTTGACAGGTAGATCATTATAAAGGAATTGAAAGTCTTATGTATACAAAGATCTGCACTAGAATAGACATAACCTTTGAGATAGGTATGATCTGGAGATTCACTAATAATCTCATACACATTTGAGTACACTTAAGAGGCTAATAAGATACCTGAGTGGTACTCAAGAGTTTGCTTTGTGCTACTCTAGTCATTCTTCGAATGCATGGCTGATCTGATGCATTATGATTCTCAGAATTTAGTGAAAGTCGATAACTAGTGAATATGTGTTTACACTAGGAGGAACGGAAATGTTATGGAAAATAAAAGGAAAACAGGCACTGTGCCATCATCCATAAAATCAGACCTCTATGTGTTATCGTCTGCAGGGAAAAAGGCTGAGTGGATAGAAGAATTTGTTACTAGTCATCCACTAAGAAGTTTAAGTAACTCTCTAATTCTGTTATGCGACTATCAAGCTATAATGCACTGTAGCTCATAACTCACTTTATAATAGTTAGAAGAATATATTAAGACTGAAAGAAGACTAGTTGAAATTTCTCATAAATAAAGTGCAATTGAAATAAAATATGGCTAATGCTCTTTCTAAGAGACATGAAAGTAATCTAATTATCAAAACTGTGAGGGAAATAGAGTTAAAAGCTATTGACTCAAAAGCTTTAACATTCTAATTGTTTTGAAATTTGGAATCCACTTGGAGCCATAGAGAAGTTCAAACTTACAATTTTAGGCAATTGGCATGCTTTAGATAATTTGAAAAGTTCAATGTAAATTTTGTCAATATATAATTTCATTCCAATTTTGATGATGCTATATATTTTCATAATTTACTTAGAATCATCTTATTATTCCAAAAGAAAGTGTGAAAACTTGTCGATGTGTTTCCAATGTTTAGAATGTCGTTATATCATTCCAATTTTGATGATATATCTCTTTTATGGATTCTTGTTTCATTCCAATTTTGATGATTCAGAATTAACCATAATTCATTTGACTATTCTATCATTTCAATATGAAACTATAATATTAAGTTCTTGTGTAGAAACTATAATAGTTCTTGTTCTTTATTTTGTTAAAAAAACTTGATTGTGATGCCTGCGTTACATTTTGCTAAGCTACGTTGAATTGTACTAAGTTCTTTAGTGGAACTAGATACTTTATAAAATTCGCTAGAATTCTTAGAGATGTGTCTCTTGATATTCTTGTTTGTAATAAGCTAGAAAAAATGGAGGAGTTGAATTTGACAACATAGATTTCAAAATAATGATTTGCTCAAAATGGAGGAGTAAACATAAAGCAGTGTGCAAGGATAGAGTTTCAGTTTATTTCTTACGAGAATAAATTAGTCACTTGCTTGATAAAACTTCTGTTGAGTTTAAGACTCTTGTATTCATTGAGCTTAAAACTCTTATTTTGTTCATGAAGTTTATTTGCTTTGTTTGATTTTGAAACTATGACAGATTTCTCCAGTTGGTTTAGTCATTGTGAACTATTCTATTGTGATATGATTTGGGAACTATTTAATTATTTTGGTTTAGTATTTTTTTAAATACTTGGATTTATAATTGACTTAGTCCTTATGAACTGTACATTGAGTGATGCTTTTCTTCTATTTAAAGACTGCTATCACCCAGTCAGCTTCATGTTGAACTGATGAGATAATCCAGTACGTCTATATATTGAGAATATAGGAGGAGATTGTTGGATATATAGGTATATTCTCACTATATGAATAATATTATATGTAATATTATTCTATGGTAACACGTGTGTTACACGTACTAATTGTATGGATATCAGAATGCGGGTTGAGTGGGTTGAGAACCCAGTACCAAACCAGTATTTATCCTATAGATACTGACTTGTGATAGTAGTCTAGTGATATGGCTAAAAATAGGATTAAATCGGGACCGTTCACATCGGACACGAATCTTAAAGCTCAGGGGTAAAACGGTAATTTCACATACAAATGGGTCCGAAACGGGTACTGGGTCTCCTTCTCACATATCCAATAACCCACGAACGGATCCACCTCAACTGGGTACGGGTCCCAACCCGAAACACACCCAGTCCAGAAAAGATAGAATTAGGGTTTCTGATTAATCCTAATCAACGACTCTGATTCACATCTATCTTTTCACCGGGAATTAAGGGATTACATTCCTAATCTGTTTACTAGGAGAATATTCCTTATCAGATCACAGGAATCACATTCCTTATCTGATCCCAACGGCGACTATAAATACCCCACACTCATCTCCATTAAGAGGTAATCAATCTTTTTCTAGTTAAACGCTCTTTCATAATCATTTCCGGTTACTGACTTGAGCGTCGGAGGGTGCATCGCCGGGATCAACCCCGGTGTATCGCACTTCCTTGCAGGTGAACGGCGGGAGTCAACGGTCAAGCTCCGGCGGAACAGGTTAGGTGTTTGCTATTCAGGTTTTCCACGAACTCACAAATTCATCTGCTTGCCCCCACACCGAAATTAGCGGCAACAGATTGGCGCCGTCTGTGGGAACACCAAACGAATAGCAGCCCTCTTCCCGTTGGTCAGATCTTCTCCAGCCATGCCTCCTAGGAAAGTAAGATCTAGAGGGTCCAACCGTGGACCCAACCCCGCCGATCAGCAAGAGGTAGTCCCCGTCCAACCCGCTCCGCAGCAGGGACAACCCCCGCTTCAAGTAGAGGACCCTCTTCAACAAGATCAGCCTCTCCCTCAGAATCAACAACCCCCCAAGGGTCCTTCTGGTCCACAGAATGCCGGTGCGGGGGGCTCCCGCATGAAGCAACCTCTCCATCAAGACCACGTCTCCATACACAACGCCTCTACGGATTCCATGGCCTCTCACAATCCTCAAAACCGGCAGAAGTTGGAGGACTTACGCCACCGTCTGGACGAGAAGCGGTCCTGAGAGGGAGCCTCCCGCCAGCAACGTCCGGGTGAGCAATCCCCACACCGCCGAGACTACAAAAGGTCCCATGTCCGAAGGGGAAGGAAGGAATCCCCCGAGCATCACAGAAGAAGACCACGCTCCCCCGCGGGTTGGCAGCAGCCTAGGAACGATGAGGTGCCAATCACCCGTGCCGAGATCCAACGAGTTGGAGCACAACTCTCTCCTAGAGTTCCTCCTCACACTCGTCCCGCAAACAGCTCTTTCCCAGAGCCGGGCTCTTCCGCTCCGCTCGCCTCCGAAGCGGACCTCTTCTCAGACAGTTCGGAGCTCACAACTCTCTTCTAGAGTTGCTCCTTAAACTTATCTCCCGAATGGCTCTCTCCCAGAGCCGAGCTCTTCGCTCCGCCCACCTCTAAGGCGGACCTCTTCTCAATGAGTTCGGAGCTCACAACTCTCTCCTAGAGTTGCTCCTCAAACTCATCTCCCAAATGGCTCTCTCCCAGAGCCGAGCTCTTCGCTCCGCTCGCCTCTGAAGCGGACCTCTTCTCAACGAGTTCGGAGCTCGCAACTCTCTCCTAGAGTTGCTCCCCATACTCTTCTCCCAAATGGCTCTCTTCCAGAGCCGAACTCTTTGCTCCGCCCACCTCCAAGGCGGACCTCTTCTCAACGAGTTCGGAGCTCACAACTCTCACCAAGAGCTCCTCCTCGCACTCGTCTCACAAACGGCTCTCTTCCAGAGCCGAGCTCTTCACTTCGGTCACCTCCGAAGCGGACCACTTATCAACGAGTTCGGAGCGCACAAAACTCACCTAGAGTTCCTCCTCAAACTCATCTCACAAATGGCTCTCTTCCAAGAGCCGAGCTCTTCCCTCTGCTCTCCGCCGAAGCGGACCTCTTCTCAACGAGTTCGGAGCTCGCAACTCTCTCCTAGAGTTGCTCCCCAAACTCTTCTCCCAAATGGCTCTCTTCCAGAGCCGAACTCTTTGCTCCGCCCACCGCCAAGGCGGACCTCTTCTCAACGAGTTCGGAGCTCACAACTCCCACCAAGAGCTCCTCCTCGCACTCGTCTCACAAACGGCTCTCTTCCAGAGCCGAGCTCTTCACTTCGGTCACCTCCGAAGCGGACCACTTACCAACGAGTTTGGAGCACAACTCTCTCCTAGAGTTGCTCCTCAAACTCATCTCGCAAATGGCTCTCTTCCAGAGCCGAGCTCTTCCCTCCGCTCGCCGCCGAAGCGGACCTCTTCTCAACAAGTCCGGAGCGCACAACTCTCTCCTAAAGTTGCTCCCCAAACTTGTCTCATGAATGGCTCTCTTCCAGAGCCGAGCTCTTTGCCCCGCTCACCTCCAAGGCGGACCTCTTCTCAACGAGTTCGGAGTCCAGCTTCTTCTACATGGCTGCTCCCACAACTTGCTAAGCACTTCACAATGGTTCGGAGTCTAGCACTCGGCTCGACTCTTCTTCCTCGGCTCGCCCACAGACGAGCCGGAAGTAGATCGCCGTTCGAAATTGCTCCTGCAGCCGTTGAATGGATCGGAGTACAACACTTGGCTCGATTCTACTTCGCAAGTTCGCTCCTAAGCGGACTAGAAGTAGCTCGCCATTCGAAACTGCTCCTGCATCCCTTAAACTAACCTCACAATGGTTCGGAGTCCAGCACTCGGCTCGACTCTTCTTCCTCGGCTCGTTCATAGACGAGCCAGAAGTAGATCGCCGTTCGAAATTGCTCCTGCAGCCGTTGAATGGATCGGAGTCCAACACTTGGCTCGATTCTACTTCGCAAGTTCGCTCCTAAGCGGACAAGAAGTAGCTCGCCATTCGAAACTGCTCCTGCATCCCTCAAACTAACCTCACGATGGTTCGGAGTCCAGCACTCGGCTCGACTCTTCTTCCTCGGCTCGTCCTTAGACGAGCCAGGAGTAGATCGCCGTTCGAAATTGCTCCTGCAGCCGTTGAATGGATCGGAGTCCAACACTTGGCTCGATTCTACTTCGCAAGTTCGCTCCTAAGCGGACTAGAAGTAGCTCGCCATTCGAAACTGCTCCTGCATCCCTTAAACTAACCTCACGATGGTTCGGAGTCCAGCACTCGGCTCGACTCTTCTTCCTCAGCTCGTCCTTAGACGAGCCAGGAGTAGATCGCCGTTCGAAATTGCTCCTGCAGCCGTTGAATGGATCGGAGTCCAACACTTGGCTCGATTCTACTTCGCAAGTTCGCTCCTAAGCGGACTAGAAGTAACTCGCCATTCGAAACTGCTCCTGCATCCCTCAAACTAACCTCACGATGGTTCGGAGTCCAGCACTCGGCTCGACTCTTCTTCCTCGGCTCGTCCATAGACGAGCCGAAAGTAGATCGCCGTTCGAAATTGCTCCTGCAGCCGTTGAATGGTTCGGAGTCCAACACTTGGTTCGATTCTACTTTGCAAGTTCGCTCCTAAGCGAACTAGAAGTAGCTCGCCATTCGGAACTGCTCCCACAACCTTAAACTAATCTAACGATGGTCGGGGTCCTATGGCTCGACTTTACTTCACCGGCTCGTCCTTAAACAGGCCGGAGGAAGATGGCCATTCCGAACTGCCCCCACGACCATCCGAGCCGAGCTACCCATCTACCGCCAAGCAAAGCAGATGAAGAGCGAGAAGAAAAAGCGGCTAACGGGTCAGGGTCGGATCCAATACCCTCGGTCCGACCCATACCCTTCTTAGCTCCTTCATTCTTCTCCTTCTTCAGTCTTCCCGCCAAAAGTACCCAACACTTCTGCTCTTCTTCACTGTGCGAAAGAACGAGGCAGGGGAGAGAACCCGAATGCCTCTCCTCCCCTTCCTCTTTCTTCTCAAGGCCAAGCTCTTTACTTCGCTAACCTCCAAAGCAGAGCTCTTCTCAGCGAGTTCGGAGCTAAAACTCTCTCCTAGAGTTGCTCCTCAAACTCCTCGTCCAGATGGCTCTCCTAGAGCCGAGCTCTTCACTCCGCTCACTTCCAAAGCGGAGCTCTTCTCCACAAGTTCGAAGCACAACTCTCTCCCAGAGTTCCTCCTCAAACTTGTCCCTCAAATAGCTCTTCTCGACGAGATCGGAGCTAAAACTCTCTTAGAATTGCTCCTTGTGCTCACTTCAAAGAATGGGTCTTCCCATGGCTCTTACGAGGATCTTCCTAGCACCTCTTCTCCACCCCTAGGAGTGGAGATCCTCTTCAAAAATCTCCAAAACCAAACAGAATAAAGGCAGAGCTTCAGAGCCCCTCACCTCTCCCATATGCCGACCCATCCTCCCGAGCCGAGGAGTAGAGCTTCATCGACCCATCCCCTTCATCAACTCACCGAGCTTCTCCTCACGCTCGAGCCGTCCGAACTCCGAGCTCTACTACACCGAGCTACTTCGGGCAGAAGGTGAACTACTGAGTTACCGAGCCGAGCAAACAAGGAAGAAGCCGATCCGATCCGAGGTGCCGGGGTACCGACCCTCGTATATGGAGAAAAATTCGGCCGACCCCATATAACCGTTGGATCATCTCAAAATTCACACTCAAGCGTGATGAACGGATCAGATCGCACCACATCACCGCAAAACGACAAGATAACGTTTTCTCGAAACTCGTGCTTCTTGCCTCGTGATTCGCGCCACGATCGTGATCAGCCGTCCAGATGGCTCTTCTACAAGTCGAGCTCTTCACTCTGCTCGCCTCCAAAGCGGTGCTCTTCTCAAACGAGTTCGGAGCTAAAACTCTCTCCTAGAGTTGTTCCTCAAACTCCTCTTCCAGACGGCTCTTCTACAAGTCGAGCTCTTCACTCCGCTCGCCTCCAAAGCGGAGCTCTTCTCAAACGAGTTCGGAGCTAAAACTCTCTCCTAGAGTTGCTTCTCAAACTCCTCTTCCAGATGGCTCTTCTACAAATCGAGCTCCCCACTCCGCTCGCCTCCAAAGCGGAGCTCTTCCCAACGAATTCGGAGCTAAAACTCTCCTAGAGTTGCTCCTCAGACCCCTTCCAGATGGATCTTCTACAAGTCAAGCTCTTCGCTCCGCTCGCCTCCAAAGCGGAGCTCTTCTCAACGAGTTCGGAGCTAAAACTCTCTCCTAGAGTTGCTCCTCAAACTCCTCGTCTAGATGGCTCCTAGAGCCGAGCTCTTCGCTCCGCTCACCTCCAAAGCGGAGCTCTTCTCCACAAGTCCGGAGCACAACTTTCTCCTAGAGTTCCTCCTTAAACTTGTCTCTCAAATAGCTCTTCTCGACGAGATCGGAGCACAACTTTCCCCTAGAGTTGCTCCTTGCACTCACTTCACAGAATGGGTCTTCCCATTGCTCTTACGAGGATCTTCCCAGCACCGCTTCTCCACTATGCGAGAGAACAAGGCAGAGGAGAGAACCCAGATGCCTCTCCTCCCCTTCCTCTTCTCCTCTTCTCCGAGCTACTACGGGCAGAGGGTGAACTACTGACGCGCCGAGCTGAGGTACCGGGGTACCGACCCTCGTATATGGCAAAAAATCATCCCGAGGCGAAGTCACCGTCGGATCTCTCCAAAATTCGCGTCAGAATTCGATGGACGGTTCAGATCGTGCCACGCTCACAAAACGACAAGATAACGTTTTCTCGTGATCTGAACCCAATCCTCGTGATGCGCGCCATGATGAACGGCCCAGATCCGGCCACGCGTATCTTCCGAGACGCCTGCCACCGGCTCGCCCGGTCGAGCTACCGAACAGCTCAGCCGAGCAGCCGAGCTACTGGGCACAGGGGAGGAACCCTCAAGAGATACTTCCCTCAAAACGTCCAACTCAGCACCTCGGCCAAACAGCCCTGACACGCCGAGCCGAGGTACCGGGGTACCGACCCTCGTATATGGCAAAAAATCATCCCGAGGCGAAGTCACCGTCGGATCTCTCCAAAATTAGCGTCAGAATTCGATGGACGGTTCAGATCGTGCCACACTCACAAAACGACAAGATAACGTTTTCTCGTGATCTGAACTCCATCCTCGTGATGCGTGCCATGATGAACGGCCCAGATTCTGCCACGTGTACCTTCCGAACTGCCTTCCATCGGCCTGCCCGACCGAGCTACCGAACAGCTTAGTCGAGCAGCTGAGTTACTGGGCACGGAAGGGTGGAACCTTCAAGAAACGCTTCCTCCAAAATAGCCAACTCAGCACCTCGGCCAAGCAGCCCTGATGTGCCGAGCCGAGGTGCCGGGGTACCGACCATCGTATATGGCGAAAAAACTGGCCAACCCATATCAGCCGTTGGATCTTGTAAAAAAGTGTGCTCGTCATGATGGTCGGATCAGATCGCACCACGTCACCACAAAACGACAAGATAACGTTTTCTCGAAACTCGTGCCTCTTGTCTCGTGATTCGCGCCACGATCGTGATCAACCGTCAAGATTGAGTCGCGTAGCTTGGATCTGCCAATCGACCAAACTGCGGAGCGGCGAAAAATGTACCTCAAAATCCGTGCTCGGATTCGCCGAACAAAGCAAGCAGATGAAGAGGAAGAAAGAAAAAGAGGCTAACGGTCGGGGTCGGATCCGATACCCACGGTCCGACCCATACCCTTCTTAGCTCCTTCATTCTTCTCCTTCTTCCCCAACACTTCTCCTCTTCTCCACTGTGCGGAAGAACAAGGCAGAGGAGAGAACCCAATTGCCCTTCCTCCCCTTCCTCTTCTCCTCTTCTCCACTGTGCGGAAGAACAAGGCAAAGGAGAGAACCCAATTGCCTCTCCTCCCCTTCCTCTTCTCCTCTTCTCCACTGTGCGGAAGAACAAGGCAGAGGAGAGAACCCAATTGCCCTTCCTCCCCTTCCTCTTCTCCTCTTCTCCACTGTGCGGAAGAACAAGGCAGAGGAGAGAACCCAATTGCCTCTCCTCCCCTTCCTCTTCTCCTCTTCTTCACTGTGCGGAAGAACAAGGCAGAGGAGAGAACCCAATTGCCTCTCCTCCCCTTCCTCTTCTCCTCTTCTCCATTGTGCGGAAGAACAAGGTAGAGGAGAGAACCCAAATGCCTCTCCTCCCCTTCCTCTTCTCCTCTTCTCCTCTTCTCCACTGTACGAAAGAACAAGGCAGAGGAGAGAACCCAAATGCCTCTCCTCCCCCTCCTCTTTCTTCTCAGAAGATCTACCGACCTACCGAACAGCAAAGTGGGAAAAAATTCTCCTCAAAATCCGTGCTCGGATCTGCCGAACCAGATTCATTTGCCGAACAAACCAGATGCTCCCAGAGAGGATCCGAGGTGCCGATCCGATCCGAGGTGCCGGGGTACCGACCCTCGTATATGGAGAAAAATTCGACCGATCTCATCTCACCATCGGATCGTCCCAAAATTTGCGCTAAAACATGATGAACGGCTCAGATCTCGCCACGTCACCACAAAACGACAAGATAACGTTTTCTCGAAACTCGTGCCTCTTGTCTCGTGATTCGCGCCACGATCGTAATCAACCGTCCAGATTGAGCCACGTAGCTCGGATCTCAAATCCGAGCTACCGATCTGCCGAACAGCAGAGTGGGAAAAAATTCTCCTTAAAATCCGTGCTCGGATCTGCCGAACCAGATGCATTAGCCGAGCAACAAAGAAGCAGAGGAGAAAAGGAGAGGAAAAAAAAAATGCACATGGGCCGGGGTCGACCCGTTAATGGATCCGAACCCATCAAGCCACGTCAGCCCAACTCCTTCTTCTCCACTCTCCCGCCAAAACCAAAAAACCAGCTCAATTCTACACCGAGCGTCCATGCGAAGCAAACCCATCGAAGACCTCCATCTTCATTGCCGAACTCACCCCCTCCGACGTCTAGCTCCGGCGTCGAACTCTCCGTCCCGAGCTCGCGAACACCTCCTTCAACCTCCGACCTCGTCGACATCGAGCTTGATACCGAGCTCATTCTGCCGAGCTCGTCTCCACACGCCGTCAGCTCCCTCCTCGAGCTCCGCCATGGCTGACCACGATGCCGAGCTCTGAGCTCCGTCATCTCCTCAAGCTCCGTCGAGCTCGAACCACGAACGAGCTCCGAGCACAATGTCGAGCCGAACCCATCATGTCACTGCCGAGCTCTCCCTCTCTCCGAGCTCCACGTTCGCCACCTTCCACGCCCGTTCGCCGAGCTCTTCGTCCAAGCTCCGAACCCATCGTCGGAGTTCTCCCGAGCTCCGCGTACGACGAGCTCCACGAGCTCTCATCTCCAAGCTCCAACTCCAACTGCCGAGCTCACCTCCGAGCTCCAATGGTGCCGAACCCAACTCCAAACGCAGCGCCACTCCAAGCTACACCACAGTGCCGAACTTCGCCACCAAAGCTCCTCGCCGAACCCATGCCGAGCTCACAGAGCCCCGAAGTGCCGAGCTCCACATCGCCAAAACTCCGCATCACCGAGCGCTTCGCTGAGCTCTCCTTCATCTCCCATCGAAGCTCGTCTCCGCCCGAACTTCATCGCCAGAATGCAACCGAACTTCTTCACCACCTCTGAGTTTGAGGAACCCATCATGGCCAAGCTCGTTGCCGAACGCCATCGAAGCTCCGGTGCCAAGCTCGAAGCTTCGTCGAGCTTCAAATCCACTTCGTCACGAGCTCAACCCATCACCATGCTCTCCACCTTCGTCGCCGAGCTCGCAACAATCGCCGGAGCTACCCCACTATCGAGCTCACGATGGCGAAGACGAAGGACGAAGAAGAGTTCGGTGGAGAAAGAAACAAAGAAGAGCCGAAGAAGGAGCGGAGAAGAAGTAGAAGAAGCGAAGCGAAGCGAGGAAAAAAAAAAAAAGCCACGTGGCATGCCACGTGGCGGCATCTGGCATGGTCAGCTGATCCGAGGTGCCGCGCCGAAGTGCCGAGCCGAGGTGCCGGAGTACCGATCCTCGTATATGGAGAAAATACTCGCCGACGCACACGATCCGTCCGATCGTCTCAAAATTCGCGTCACGACACGATCGACGCTCAGGAACGCGCCACGTGTCCCGATCGTGATCTGCCTCACGATGCGCGCAGATCTGATCATGATGGATGGCCAGAAACGTGCCATGTGTCCAAATCGTGATCTGCCTCACGATGCGTGCTCATCTGGTCATGATGGACGGCCAGAAATCTGCCACGTGTCCAGGTAATATTTAAATTATTTATTTATTTATTTAATTGTTTTTTTTATTTAAAAAATCCGAAAAAATAATTAAAAAATCGAAAAAAATTAATTAAAAATTCTAAAAATAATTATTAATTCAGAAAAAATTATTTTTAAATTCTGAAAAAATAATTATTAAATTAGAATAATTAATTAATATTTTTGATAATTAATTATTTAATTCGAAAAATGAATAAAAAATTCAAAAAAATGAGAAAAAATTCAGAAAAATCTGGAAAAATCACCAAAAATTCAGAAAATTCTGAGAATATTTTTGGGCATTTTACAAGCCCATAATAACACTGTTACACCCCGAGCAAGATTCCAAACTCCCTTAAGAACACCGATAAAATCCCGTACGCCATTAAAACAGTAAAACTACTCCTCAAAGGCTGATCAAACTCAGTCTTCGGGAGTGGGGGGCTCTTGATATGGCTAAAATAGGATTAAATCAGGACCGTTCACATCGGACACGAATCTTAAAGCTCAGGGGTAAAACGGTAATTTCACATACAAATGGATCCGAAACGGGTACTGGGTCTCCTTCTCACAGATCCAATAACCCACGACGGATCCACCTCAACTGGGTACGGGTCCCAACCCGAAACACACCCAGTCCAGAAAAGATAGAATTAGGGTTTCCGATTAATCCTAATCAACGACTCTGATTCACATCTATCTTTTCACCGGGAATTAAGGGATTACATTCCTAATCTGTTTACTAGGAGAATATTCCTTATCGGATCACAGGAATCACATTCCTTATCTGATCCCAACGGCGACTATAAATATCCCACACTCATCTCCATTAAGAGGTAATCAATCTTTTTCTAGTTAAACGCTCTTTCATAATCATTTCTGGTTACTGACTTGAGCGTCGGAGGGTGCGTCGCCGGGATCAACCCCGGTGTATCGCACTTCCTTGCAGGTGAACGGCGGGAGTCAATGGTCAAGCTCCGGCGGAACAGGCTAGGTGTTTGCTATTCAGGTTTTCCACGAACTCACAAATTCATCTGCTTGCCCCCACACCGAAATTAGCGGCAACATCTAGGTATTCCAATCTTGATACCTAGGATAAATTTCTCAAGCACCTTAGTCTAGGATATTAACCCTAATTTTTATTGTTATTATCTCTCATAATCTCTAGCAGAATTTGGATATGGTATTTTGTTGTTCCCAATCTTAGATTTGTTTATGTGTTTGTACGTTTGTTAATTTCATGCAAATGATTTTGATATTGTAGATCTGAGGTTGGTTCATTTGATTTTGTTTATTTACTATAGTCTTTAGATTGAATGAATGATAATTAGGTAACCGAATCGTGTCATCTTCGCATTAATTGTTTTTGGCGTCGTTTATGGCTGTCGTAAATTATAGTGTGTTATTCATTGTTGTTAAGTTTTCTTTCGAGTGATTGTATGTATATATGATTATTAGGCGTGGTTTACTGGTAAGGAAGGAGGTTGAGAGTTCGAATTCCGCTGGCACCATAAAATCCCCAGTTAATATATACATGGGATAAGTGTGGAGGATGTGTGACAACTTAGTATGTGGGTTTCAAGATAGTTTTATAGGCAATGAGAATGTATCAATCCTCTAAATTGGATGATAAAATTAGTGAAAGGAAATTAGGCTATTGCATGTAGGAATGAGAGTTGTATACTTATTTACATCTTATATCATTGTAGTGGGGATTTTTTTTTTTTTTTTTACTTAGTTAAGATGTTATATGTAACAATGAAATGCACCATTTGAATTCAAATGTATAGTTTAACCTTTTAAGAAAACCTCGAGAGTAAGAAATCAGCTATTTAGTCTAAAGTACAATATTGGATCTTTTGATGTCCAACTAGAAGAAGCATGGATAGGGTTATATGGACTCATGATGCAACAAGACACACTGACATAGCGAAATTTCTGGAGAGCTTCTAAGTAAGTGTGGTTTGTGAGTTCGTGTGTCCAATATGAAAAATATTTTCTTCTTTTGATGAAAAATACAAAAAACTATTAGTACAATCTATGATAATATATAAACTCCCCTAATCCACCAACAAAGAGATTGTTAAGTTTGGTTAGCCCCCAGTGATAATTTTCTAGAACACATAAGATTGTAAATTGTCGCTGAGGTTAAAGACTTTGTTGGGACGACATGATGAAAATCCAAGCTAGTCTGTATTGTTAAGTTCTCCACAAGCTTGGAGTTACAAGATCACCCTAATGTACAAGCTGTAGACAAGGAGTACTACATAATCTAATGTTAGGTTTTGTTTGTGTTATCCAATGCAACCAGAGTGTTTTAGGTGTCTTTGTAGTTAGTTTGTTAGATTCTTATAGCATTGAGATAAGATCACTCACTTCAGAATAAGCTAGTTTATTCTTATGCTTCATGATAACTAAGGAGTACCTACAAGTGAGTTTTTTCATCGTAGTATTGATTGCTTATCATGATTGATGAGGAAATTGTGTTAGATGGTGGGGGAAATGTCATGCCCTGTAGAACCCCGTATTTTCAAATACTATTTTAAATATTTGAAAATGAATTAAAATAATTTTCTGGAGATTTAATAAATATTTTCTAAAGATTTACCTTTTACACGTGCGAAACACGTGCAAATATTTTTGGTGTAAATAACCAATTTTATATTTTTAGTAAATTCTCCTAATTATAATGGAGTATATTCTGAATTTTGGGATTTTTCTGAGTAGAGAAACTATTTTTTTATAAATACCTCGAAAGGGAGGGGCTTTTATGTAAAGGTCGTTTGGATCTTAAATAAATTATGGAAATTTTTTTTACTGATATTTTGGTTCTCCATGGTTATATTTGAATTTAAATATATTTAGATTTTATTTAAAGTCGATTTGGTGAAGATTTAAACAAAAAGGGTGTTTTTGTAAATATGGAATTCATGTAGAATTTGGTGCAAATGTTTTTCTGGAAAGTAAAAGTCAAATATTTTGATTGGAAAATATAACATGTATTATTCAATATTATTTCTGATTTTTCTGAATTTTTATGAATATTTTATGATATGTTTGCAAATATTACAAAAGGGGGGGCTTTTGTGCAAAATCGCCACCCTGAGTTGTAAATCCGGATTTTTCTTATTTACTGAGCTGTGCTGGACAACTCAGTGATAAGAAGATTTGATTTGGTTTTGATTTAGTTAACCTATTTTAACTAAAAAAGGTTATATATGTAAAGTTATATTTTGGAATGACTATTTTGCAAATGTATTTCTAAAACCCTAAATCCTTATTCCGGCCTATATAAGTGGGTGTGCAGCCGTCATTCGCTGCACAACATTATATTTTGTGATTTTTTAGGATCAAGAGGAGGATTTTGGATCTCGCAAAAAGGGAGACTTTCTTGTCGGATCTCTTCATTTCTAAGGTGAGTGATATGAACTTTGTTTTGTTGTTGATTTATGTGAATGATTGTTTTTTTGTTTGTTTTGACATGCTTGTTTATTTAGTGTATCTTTGTATGTGAGCGATGCAATGGTTATTGTTGTATTATGTATGTGAAACCTATGAACGTTTAGTAGATCTTGATTAATGAATTCTTTATTGCTTGAAAACATGTTTAAGATTTGAGTATGGTTATGATAATAAGGGATCGGATGAATGAACATCTGGATCTCGTGAATACAAAATCATATTTGGTTTTGAGTTGTGGAAGAAATTCAGTATTGAGGAATCCTAATGGAAGAATTAGGAATTCAGAACATGAGAATTAAGTTTTGAGATATTGGTTGATTTGAGGAGCTGTATCTATAATGAGGATTATTTGAGATTGTCGTTTTTACCTGAATACAAATTATTTTAGTAAACAATGATTACTTTTGGAAAACCCTAATTTTGATTATCATGTACAACCAAAACCTTGCAATCTGTAGGCCGACAGTCGACTGGCAGACCTTTCAGTCGACTGGTATAACCCGGCTGCTAGATCTTTAGTTTTCTTGAAATTCCGTTCTGGACTTTCGACTTAGACCCTTTTCAGTCGACTGGCACACTTAGAATTTATTTTTCATAGTTATTGTAGATTTTTCTCTGGTAAGTCGACTTATGACTTTTTAAGTCGACTTATAATCTCTTTTAAATCGACTTATGACTTTGCAAGTCGACTTATAACACTTAGAATATTTCTTAAAGATTTCTGGAAGTTCTCTCTGGTAAGTGGAATTATGTTTTTATAAGTCAACTTATGATCTGGTAAGTCGACTTATGTTTTTTATAAGTCAACTTATGATCTGGTAAGTCGACTTATGACATTTATAAGTCAACTTATATTCTCTGGTAAGTCAACTTATGATTTTTATAAGTCAACTTATAATACTTAACTTATTTTTTCAAAATTACTGGATTTCCCTCTGGACAGTCGACTGGTGAGTTTTGCAGTCGACTGTAGACACTTAGATCTTACTTCTTAAAGATGTTAGTTTTCACTCTGGACAGTCGACTGGTGACCTTTTGCAGCCGACTGGTACTAATACTTTTCTAAGGTGTTTTGATGTTCTTTAAACGACTATTTCTTTAAATGTTTTGGGTCTATAACCTATCCTTATAAATGTCATTCTTCTATAAAACATACGTTTTCAATATATGATATGGTTGGATTTGGATTATGGAATTTATTAAAGACTTGAGTTTTGTTGAGTGGAGAGATTTCTCCTTTGATCGTTTGACGATGGAATAGTGAGTTATGGATTTATTGAGGTCTCTAGGAGTTGAGTGGGAGTTCTGCGAACCAGCAGGATACACTAACTCTAGAGATAAGAATTTTTGGTGTATTTGATAATAATCGACGTAAGTATAGACTCATGATATGTTAGTCCCATTGGAGGATATTTAGATGTTCGCGTGTCGAGGGTCTACGGGCCTATTCACGGAGCATGCAGGGTGCATTTGCGTGTCGAGGGTCGGCAGACCTATTCACGGAATGTATCAGGTGTATCTGCACGTCGAGGGTCTTGAAGGCATATTCGTGGGGTACATAATATTTAGGTGTTCGCGTGTCGAGGGTCTACGGGCCTATTCACGGAGCATGCTGGGTGCATTTCCGTGTCGAGGGTCGGCAGACCTATTCACGGAATGTATCGGGTGTATCTGCACGTCGAGGATCTTGAAGGCCTATTCGTGGGGTACATAATATTTATGTGTTCGCGTGTCGAGGGTCTACGGGCCTATTCACGGAGCATGCAAGGTGTATTTGCGTGTCGAGGGTCGGCAGACCTATTCACGGAATGTATCGGGTGTATCTGCACGTCGAGGGTCTTGAAGGCCTATTCGTGGGGTACATAATATTTAGGTGTTCGCGTGTCGAGGGCCTACGGGCCTATTCACGGAGCATGCAGGATGCATTTGCGTGTCGAGGGTCGGCAGACCTATTCACGGAATGTATCGGGTGTATCTGCACGTCGAGGGTTTTGCAAGCCTATTCGTGGGATACACAGTAGGGAGATGATTATCCGGTTGTTGTTATTGAGTTATCTTACTTGATGCTTGCGCATCGAGGGCGGTGACGCCTATTCGTGGAGTATTCTGAATCTTGTTTCCGTCACCGTAGTGGGATTAGTTGCATATAGAATTGTGTTTTTTTAACTTGGTTTTATGCATGTGTTTTCCAGTTTTCCTATACTTGACACTTAGACTAGATTCACTTGTTGTTCTCATTTCATGATGTTTTCATGCTTTACATCTTTTGTTATTTCTCATTCATTTATCCTTGTTGTTAATACATGCTGTTGATGACTTTATGTTTTATGATTAAATTATGTTGTTTTGTTTTTATATCACTCACACCATTTATGGCTGACCCCTTTAGTTTGGGAGTTAGGGATCATCTCTAGCCTCATGTGTTGCAGGTTGTTGCTCAGAGTTTGGGGGTTTGGATGCTTGAGTTAGCTTTGGAGATTTTAAGTGATGTAATAGAGCCTTGTGTAAATTTTGTAAAGAGAAGTGTTGTAAAAGAAAGTTGTAGTTCAAGGTGTTTGTATTTCCGCTGTGTTTGAAAAAAGATGGTTGTAATAAATGTTTGGAATAAAATTATTTGTGTTTTTGGGCTATGTGTACTATTACATTGAAGTTGATGCTGGGATTGTGCCACATATTTTCTAAGATATTGTATTAGAAATTCGGGGCGCTACACGCCCCGCTTCCCAAAATACAGAATACGAGTACGTAACGTAGGCCCAGCGAATGATGTAAACACCATCCATAAGCTGTACCAGACTAACTCAACAATATGAAAGAACAATCACAACTATGCAAGAAGATATAATCACATAAACAATATCAACTTCAAATATAAATGGAATAATCCAATAATAATAATATCCAATATCTGGGATAAAACAAACTCCGGGATCATAAGCCCAAAAACAAAGTAATATCAAGACAATGTTCACATAAAACTAAGTCCAGCAATAAAATAAATCAAGCAATCTAATGTTGGGCTCCATCTTCTAGAATCATTCCTCACTAATTCCATCTGGTATAGTTCCTCCAGTACCTGTAAATTCTTGATCTAGAAGAAAGAAAAGAATGTCCTTAGAGCAAGTCATGGACAACAAAGTAGGGTAAAACAAAGAATAATAGGAACATGATATATCAAGAAAAGGGACGGGATCAAAACCAAATAGCAAAGTCAAGGCACGACAATAATGTCAAGGGTCCATGTTTAATCATGCATTTAATTAATAATTCCAATTCAAGCTCATTATTGGTGACAGTATACGGGATCAAGCATGAAATGTCAAATGTCGGTTATTAATCATTTTATTAGCCTATTTAGTGCACGTACTGCTGCATCCCATTCCACAGGTTCGGCGCAAGCACACAGTGTATGCTTTAGACTGATGGTGAATTCACGGTTCGTGTACTCGGCCCAGTAATCAGTGTTTCAGTATCAGTGATCATCAATCATTAATTTATGGCCATCAGTACAGTCAAGCAGTAGGGCCCGACTGAGTACAGTTTCCGATTGTTCACTACCAAGTCATCCCATAATACCCTCACTTGTTATCATTTTATTTCATTCTATGTGAGCATGCAAGAAGGTGTCAATGTTGTATAATACTAGGTGTGACTAATTCTATTCGTTATAGACAAATCAAGAAGCAAACATGTCAATTATACACAATTTACATAATCTGGACAGAATGACCTTGATGTACAAAAACACAGATTACTACTACTATAGAAAAGCAAATCTGCATCCATCGGATATTCTAGAAACTAGTCTCTCTGCCTGTTCCAGCGAATATATATACGACATATAAAAGCTACATAAACTAGGGTGAAAACTCTATTCTTTCAGATTTTATGTTCAGGCAGCAAGTTATAAATTGTGTTCACCTATTTGTTTCAGATCAGAAAACTCATCAAATAAATCTAAAAAAACTCAGGGTCATTTTTACGCATGTCTAGTCTCAGCTAAATTTATTTCAGATTTTTATTTTACTGTTAACATGCTCAAATAAATTATGGAATAGCAAGATACACATGCATTTGTGAATCTGAAAATTCTGACACAGCTGTAATAAAATGATGATATCTTACAGGTTACACATTTTAAATCAAATCCGTAAAAAGGGTAGTAAACTAGAAATCTGGGGCTAAATTTCATGTTCAGAAAGTTATTTCAAAATGCGACTGCAACATGGTCGAAAATCTGATTTCAAAGGGTACAAACGGCAGTCCAGAATTTATTTTGATGTGAATAGGCAACCATTTAATCATACAATCATACAATTCATGCTAGTTAATGATCAAAGTGATGCTAGATGTTTAACATGCATATTTCCAGATTTAAGATGTAATTTCACAGGCATGGTAATCAATTCAACAACTCACCTTTAATTTAACATGTTCAAATCATTAAATAATCTACAACATGGATCTAGTTAGTTTTCATGTAAATGTGCATATGCAAGAAACAATAGGGACTAGATTTTAGATCAAAGAAGTAAGCACGATGTTAAGAGTACATCGGGTTAGCTCGTGTAAACCCTCAATAAACTTAACGGAATTCAAATAGCAGTACGATAAAGGAAAGGACTGGATCTACTTGCAGAGATCAAAGGAATCTTGAACAAAACAAAATACTAGTTCAAGAAGAGACTTGCCTTTTATTTAGTAGATTCGAATATTTTAGAATAACAGGATAAGGATCCCGGGTGACGAACCGAAATACGTGCGAGTCACGTGCAAAACCAAAATAGCAAGACACCAACAGCACACAACAGCAACCAACTCCCTTCACCGAGAACAGCAAACACCGAGTACCGGATCCCTCTACACACAACAGCAAACACCTTAAAAATTCCACTGTTCTTCCTCCTCAACTTCGGCAAAGAGAGAGAGAGAGCGGGAGACTGCGATGGCGATTGCGGTTGGGGAGCGATGGCAGCAGCGAGGGCGACGACAACAGGCAGTGGCACTGCGGTCAGGAAGCGATGCAGCAAACAAGAACGACGGCATTGAGCAAGCTCTGTTTTCACTCCAAAACAGGGGAGGCAAAAACAGCGGGGGGGACGGGGCTTGGATGGCGACGACGAGGGGCGAGGGGTTCAGCGGTGGTTGCGGGGGTGCATGGAGGGGCGAAGACGAGACGGCAACGAGGAGTGGTGGAGCGGCGATGGGTTCGACGGGTTGAAAGGTGATGGGGATGATGATGACACGGGGATGAGAGGTCGAGGGTCGTGGTCAGAGATAGGATCAGAGATCGGCTGAGGGCGGTTGGGTTTAGATGAAAACAGAGAGAGGGAGAGAGAGTCGGGGGTAGGGGAGAGAGAAAGCAGCGGAGAGAGAGGGAATTAATTAGGGTTTAATAATCGGTATTTATAAGGGATTAAGAAATTGGGGTTTTGGGTTGCGGGTTTATCGGTTTAGGGTACAAGTTTAAGCTCCAAAAAGAGATAAACAAGCATAAAATAATCAGATGAACCTATAGCGGAACAACTCAAACTCAAATCACGAAGAGCAAAATTTGCAATGAGCCACAAATAGAAGAAAAGATAACGTAATGATCAAAGAAAAATAAATAGACCCAAGAAAAGCAACAATTATATAATAGAAAGAATCCAGATACAATAATCAAGAAAGAAAATAAAAATACAATAAAAATTCAAAATAGGAAAAATAAGGGTTACAAATCCTACCCACTTTACAAGAAGAATTTCGTCCTCGAAATTTATACAAGAGGTACATAGGGCGAACCCCGAAACAAAACAAAACAAAGCAAAACAACTACACAAATAAATGAGGAAACCTCTCCCGAATGTCCTCCTCCAACTCCCAAGTCGACTCACCTGGCGAGTGAGGATTCCAAGAAACTCGAACCAACTTGATGACTCTATTCTTCAACACCTTCTATCGACGGTCTAAGATAGAGACTGGTTGAATTTCACAGGATAAATCCGGCCTCACGGACAAGTCTGAGTAGTCAAACACATGTCTGTCATCCCTGATGTATTTCCTGAGCTGAGAAACATGGAATACATCATGGACACCTGCTAAAGCTGGCGAAAACGCGAGCCTGTAAGCTACTTGCCCACACGTTACATAATATCGAATGGACCAATGAACCAAGGACTTAACTTGCCCCCACGTCCAAAACTGATAACACCTTTCCAAGGCGATACCTTGAGGAACACATGGTCGCCTGCCACAAACTCTAGAGGTCTACGGTGAAAGTCAGCCCACCTTTTCTGCCTATCCTGAGCAGCCTACAAGTGCTTTCGGATCTGAGCCAGGACATTAACTGTCTTTGTGATCAACTCAGGAACCAAAAGATTTCTCTCGCCAGTATCATCCCAACAGATCGGTGATCTACACTTGCACCCATACAAAGCTTCAAATGGAGCAGCCTTAAGACTCCCCTGGTAACTGTTATTATAAGAGAACTCGGCTAAGTGGAGATGATCTTCCCACGAACCTCCAAACTGAAGAACGCTGGATCTCAACATGTCTTCTAGGGTCTGAATCGTCGTTTGTGACTGCCCATCCATCTAAAGATGGAACGTTGTACTGTAGCTCAACTTAGTACCCAGCCTCTTCTGCAGACTCTCCCAGAACTGAGACCTGAATCTCGTATCTCTATCCGATACGATGCTGATAGGGACTCCATGCAGACGAAAAACCTCCTGAACATAATTCTCGGCCAAACTCTCCGTGGACTGGCCCACACGAAAAGGAATGAAGTGAGCACACTTCGTCAGTCGATCCACTATCACCCAGATAGTATTATGACCCTTGGGACTCCTTGGCAAAGCTGTTACAAAATCCATCGTGATATTCTCCCACTTCCACTCTGGGGTTGAAAGGGGTTACAAAAGTCCCGCAGTCTTCTGATGCTCTGTCTTCACTTGCCACCAGAAATGTTGCTTCAAGTCCCTATACATCTTGGTACCCCCAGGATGAATAGAATACGGGGATCAATGAGCTTCCTCAAGTAGCTTCCGCCTTACTTCTCCCCTAGGTACACACAACCTAGAGCCAAAACAAAGCGAACCATCGGCATGAATGACCAAATCAGGCCTCAAACTGGCTTCCACTTCACCTCGAAATTGCTACAACTGCGGGTCACCTGCTTGGGCTTCCTTAATCTGCTCAATCAAAGAAGACTGCAACAGCAACATCATGAACTGCCGATCTGATCCAGGAAGTAGCACATCCAACTCCAGCCTCCTCATATCCACCACTATTTCCTTTTGCACGGTAAGGAACATAGCGGCAGGACTCCTACTCAAAGCATCATGCACCAAGTTTACTCTGCCCAGGCGATACTGCAATTTGATGTCAAAATCTGCCATCAATTCTAGCCATCTTCTATGCCTCATGTTCAACTCCTTCTGCGTGAACACATACTTGAGACTCTTGTGATCTGTAAATATCTACACCCTATCCCCAAGCAAATAATGCCTCCACAACTTCAAGGCAAAAACCACGGTCATGAGCTCCAGATCATGCATAGGATAGTTCTTCTCATGAGGTCTCAAATGCCTTGATGCATAAGCGACAATCCTGCCTCGCTGCATCAGCACTGCTCCCAGACCTCTACCCGATCATCACAATGGATCACAAAACCACCCAAACTATCTGGCATAGTCAGAACAGGCACTGATGTCAACCGACGCTTCAACTCGGCAAAAGCTTCATCACAAGCTTCATCCCAATCAAACTTCTGCTCCTTCTTGGTCAAACTAGTCAAATGCCCGGCAATCTTCGAAAAATCTTGAACGAACTTCTGATAATAGCTGGCCAAACCCAAAAAACTCCGCACCTCAGGAACAGACTTTGGGATAGGCCGATCCTTGACCGCAGAAATCTTCGACAGATTCGCAGAACACCAGCACCAGAAATAATGTGGCCTAGAAAAGCAACCCGATCCATCCAAAACTCACACTTATTGAGCTTCCCATACAACTGGTTCTCCATCAAGGTCTACAAAACCACCCTCAAATGCTCAGCATGATCTTCTCTATTCCGAGAATACACCAATATGTCGTCAATGAAGACCACGAAAATCTGATCCAAGAACGGCGAGAACACCGGGTTCATCAGACTCATGAACACTGCCGGTGCATTAGTCACTCCGAAAGGCATCACCTAAAATTTATAATGCCCGTACCTCATTCGGAAAGCCATTTTCGGAATATCTTCTGACTTCACTTTAACTTGATGATACCCAGAACGAAGATCCAACTTCGAGAACACCGAAGCAACTCCAAGTTGGTCAAACAAATCGTCAATCCTCGGCAATGGATACCGATTCTTGATAGTGACATTGTTCAACTCTCTGTAGTCAATGCAAAGCCTGTGGCTTCCATCCTTCTTGTTGATGAATAGAACTGGGGCTCCCCAAGGCAAAACACTAGGCCGGATGAAACCTTTATCAAGCAGCTCCTGAACTTGCACCTTCAGCTCTGCCAATTCAACCGGTGTCATACTATACAGACTCTTGGAAATAGGCATCGTACCAGGCTGAACATCAATGCTGAACTCCACATCTCAGTCTGGCGGCAAACCGGACAAATCCTCGGAAAAAAACATCAAGGAAATCCCGCACAACTAAGGGTACAACAACCCCATCAGAGCCAATGACACAAGAGAAACAGCCTTGGGATCCATCGTGTTCTTGACATGCCCTGACGGTGCCTCACCCGCATGGAACACAAACTCTGGTTGACCAGAAAGCCTGAAAGTCACCTTCTTCTCCTAGCAATCAATTGCGGCACAATTAACACCCAACCAGTCTATGCCCAAAATGACATTAAAACCGAAATTGGGAATCACAATCAAATCATCCACGAAATCCATACTACCAATCTGCAACGGACTTTGCTTACATACCCTAGAATAGACAATGACACCTCCACCTGTGAGGATGTCCCAAGCAGCTGGCATAGCATCTCTTGCCAAACTATGCTGATCAACAAAACGGGGGAAAAAAATGAAAGAGTGGGTAGCACCAGAATCAAACAAAACATGAGCTGGAAGGGAGAAGACTAAAATAACACCTAGAAGAATAAGATTAAACAAAAGAATAACGTGCTAGCAGGATATATGCACGAATAATTGTATAATGAAGGAAAATAACATGTAGAAAACTGAAAAGAAGACAAGAAAAGTACAACTACTGTGATCTACCTACAACCACTCCAACAGCTACCTCCGCTTCCTCAGCTGTCAGGTTATAAGCCTGACCACGACTCCCAGTCTGACCTCCTCTAGGAGCCACACGCCTCTGCTCAAAGGTCTGCCTCTGGGGCGGAAGAGGCAGTCTAGCCTGACCACGAGCCAGTGCTCCCTGCTGAACGGTACCTCCATCCTGAACGGCTGCCCTAATCCTGGGCAGCTCGAATCATATAATCACTGCTGCCACAAGCAAGGCATAGTCGACTAGCTACCCTGCATTCCCATTGTAAATGCCAAACCTTATGACAATAGCTACAAGTCTCGACAGTCCTCGGAACAACAGGTGCGTACGGCTGTGACCTTATGGGAGGAGGTGGAACTGGCCTCCGAATAGGTCCTCCGATAGCCGAACTACAACAAGGTGGGGAACAGTCCGCTGGGGAACACCTGATCTGTAACATCCCGTAATTTCTAGAACTATACTATAGTATATATATATTAAAGTAGATAATGGCATAATTAGTTGAATTTAGGGGGGCCCACCTGTGGAGAAACAAGCACAACGTGCTGTGCTTGTGAGGGTGATGTCATCATGACGTCACCATGTAGTCGGGGCCACCCGGTTGCATAAAAGAAACAACTATGAGCGCTCATCTTGTTGACGTGTTGCATGGGGACCATCGAGGGAGGGATTTCCTGTGTGTGCACGGGAGAAAAAGAAGAGAGAGTATTGGATTTAGTCCCATATCGGAAATATACTAGAATAAAATAATATTAAAATAATAATGCCTATGATCAAGAGTCACCAATCCGATTAACCACCTTTTGAGAGGCAGCCTGTGGTGGGCAGTTGTACTATACTATAAATAATTTGTCTTCTAAAATTGTATAAATTGTCTGAGCTAGGGGCAGGGGCGTTATAAATGGTATCAGAGCCGACTTTCGACACTGATTGTGGGTAAGATTGGGTGAGATGTATGCCTAGAGGGAGCTGAGGTCAGTACGCTGGTAGTATGACCAGGGGTAGTACGCTAGCAGAATCAGGGACTCCACTCCACATCGGCTAGAAAGGGATCTTGTGCTAGATTGCAAGCTCCGGGCTCAGCGAGGATGCTGAGTTCTCAAGGTGGGGTATATGTAATACTCCGTACGAGATGGACCTTCATGGTGAGCTTAGTAATTAATTCATGATTAGATGGATCTATAGATTTGGTAGTGTGTGTATAGAGCCTATAGAAAAAAAAATTAATTACTATGGGACCATGGTGTTCATGGTAGGTGGTGGTGACTTAGTCCCACATGGAAGGTGAGTTAGGATTGTGTGTGTACATATAGAATTGCTTATGATCAAGAGTCACCAACTAGTCATGACACCTTTTGAGAGGCAGCCTGTGGTGGGCAGTTGTTAGAATTTGATTGAGCAGGGGCCCGGGGTGTTACAGAGTGGTATCAGAGACGCTTCAATAAGTAGTACAAATTTATAAGGACGACACATTAGGGTGGACATTAGAGAGTGAGTTCAGGTTATAGAGATTTAAATATAAGTGATTTACATTTGTGTTGCTCTATACACTGATGTTTCCTCCCCCCTTTCCCTATTAGATGGATGGAGTCATGAATGCAAGATTCATTAACTACTTTCATTCATGATGTTCTCCTCATATACATTGATGTGAGATTGTATGCGAGCACATTTTCCTTGGGTATCAGAGTGGCGCAGTGGAAGCGTGGTTGGTTGAACCTACATTCATGATACCTTACACATAGACTAAGTTTTTCTCTCAAATTTATCTTCGTGAATTTTTATCATAGTACTTGTCAACATTCTATATTTTTCAAATAAATATTTTCTTATATTATTAAACCAATTGGATTTGTATTATTTTGTCTATCTTCCTTAGTTGACCTTTTGAACTTGTTTTATCTATCTTTTAGTCTTAAAATTTTGTCTTTCATATTTTTATGTCACTTTATGTTTATCCGTTTATATTGCTATTACTTTACGTATTTTATTGCCACTTATTAAATTAATATTGCAACTATTATTTTCTTCATATGTATTTTGCATATGAATTTTGCATATGAATTTTTTCTTATTTACATTCATTTTATATGATTTGATTTTGTGATACTATATTTTTTATTCTTATATTATCTTGTATATTTCAATATAATTTTAACAAGATTGAAATATTCTACCCATATAAATATGACCTACCATTTTGTTTTATTATCTACATTCGATACTATTGTTGTTGCATATTATCTACTAATTTGTTTTGTTATATTTACTTTTACTATTAATCGCTACAGATAAATTTTGTAGTTTTACGCTTCTTCAATATAATACATACAATACATAATTATCGTTTTCATTTGTATTTTCATCTCGTGCATATACTTTACATCATTCTTGTCTGAATGTTATAAATCATTTTTATTACTACAAATTTTGATACCTTATATTTAAAGTCTAAATATCTATTTTAATATTTTTTTCATTGTGATTTCCTACTTCATTTACAACTTTTTCATCCACTTTTATATCACTGATTTCAAAATTGTAACCCCAATTTTTCCTTTTTGTGTATTTTTTTGAGAGTATTTTTTCGTTTTGGTGTATTTCTCTCTTTGTATATTTCTCTCGAACCGGATATTGGACCTTCTGTTTCAATATATTTATTTTTATTGTTTATCATATTTTTATTTGAATTCTTGATTCGGTTGTCTCCTTTTGTTTCGTCTCTATTTGATCATGCCAGTATTTTTGATCCTCACTATTAAATTGATTTTTTTTTTCCATTTTGTTATTTTAATTCATTCTTTGGCTCTATCTAAATTTTTGGATCGTTATTAACCAGTTAACTCCTTTATCCAAGTTATTTTACCCAAACCACTACCTAATTATTTGAACCCATTTAGATATCCATTTAGCCATATACTAAACCCATTTAATTAACTAAACCACACACCTGTTTGCTAAAACCCATACCCATTTAATTTAGATATCCATTTCGTTCTGTTCGTGAGTTTCGTTCGTTAAGTTCGTGTTCTGGGATTCATTCCCGTTATTCTTGATCATCGCTGTTTTCTTCGTTGGTTAAGGCAAGTAGCTTGTATTCTTTTTTTTGTGTAATACAAGTACTAAATACTGCCTGTAGTGTAGTTGGGTTCTAGAGACAATTTGTGTATGAAAACCCTTATTGATATTGTCTCTATTGTGTTGATTCAACCATAGTTTCCTCACGACATACATGACATGAATTAACCTAGGTTGACCACTTTTGATGTGTATGTTCATACTATTTTGTGATATCATGTGATTGATGTGTTATTCGTGATATACTTGTCGAATACTTGCAAAATACTCTATACCATGTTGTTTGGACATCTAGCACACCATATTTCATGTTTGGGTTAATTTGGATGAATTTCGTATGATCTATGTTGTTTTGTGTGTGAAGAACAAATCTGTATTTTTCTTTTACCCTAATGTTGATCAGTAATTTAGACCCTATTAAGGTCAGTACTTGAAAATATTTTGTGAATGTGAACTGTAGAGAATTTCGTCTATTTTCCAACCCTTTTGACGGATCCCTATCTCGATTTACTAGTTGTGAGTTATGCCTATTTTACTACTGAGCTGTACAAAGATTTCCAGACTGCATTTTCTATGAATTCTGAAGAGTAATCTATTTTATTCTGGTGTTAAAATTATTATTTTGATCTAAAATTTTGCTTAGTATTTCTAGACTTGATTGGGGTTTAACCAAAATTTTGGTGGATTTATTTGAGGAGTTTTACAAACCTTTTAATGCTTGCAAATAAAGATTTTACATGCAGAATTTTATTACTGTTCGGTAAAGAACCTGACTTCGACCTAAATCTACTTGCTGTTTCTAAAATGTTCTGACTATAAAAGTTAGCCTACTGTATCTATTTTATTACCCTTTTGTAAGATTTCGATTTTGATATCTAGTTTGGGAGATATTGCTGTTTTCGTACTGCAGCGTTTGTGATTTCAGATGTACAAACTGCTGTTTCTTGTTGTTTTTCGATTTTACTTGACTACTCTATTTTTGATTTTACTTGACTACTCTATTTTTGTTGAAAAATTACGAAACTTGATTCTAATACTATACATATAGGGGAATGCCCCAGATTTCTCGTGGATTTAATTAATGAGTTTTCATGCTTTTTTCCCGACTTTGAATACAAACTACTGATTTCTGGCTAAACTTGTTTTCTGGTTTCAATTCAGTTTTGAGTTATGTTTTTGTGAAATACTGTATGACTTATATATGTTCTCTGGATTCGGTCAGGAGTCTGTTTTCTAGATTCTTTGACGGGTTCAGATTTGCATTTTTGTATCGATAGGAATCTCTGTTTTAGTGTAGTACTGCCTGGCTGTACTGAACTGGAGTTTTTGTCGTATCATTCTGTTATGAGTTATCTTTCACCTGTACATGTTTACCTTTCAACCTGAACCTGTTACATGATCATGCCAAGTTGTTCTTGCCCTATTTTTGTGACACATACATGCATGTTTGCTAATAATAACAAAATAACCAAGTCGGGGTTAAGGGAAACATCTAGTAGTGAAATATATATAATTGTGTACCGAGAAGATGACCTTTGTTCTGCTTGTTACGTGTTCATGACTACATGATTCCTGAACCTGTCCTGTATCTGACTGCATGCTTCCCTATAGGAAGATGTACTCGGAAGAGAACCACTAGCTTCTGCCTGTTCCTGTACCTGACTGCATACATCTCTATAGGAAGGGGTACTCAGACGAGGACCACTAGGTTCTACCTTTTCCTATTATTCCTTTTATCCTGATCCCTGAGTACACTGCCCTATGGACTCCACTACGAAATCTAAACGAAACTGTTTGAATGTTGCAACCATGTGATAAAAATTGGGGCGCATGAAGTGCTACCTAGTTAATAATAATACAAGACTTGACATAAACTGATACCTGTTACATGATTACCTATAATTGTACCTATTACCTGTATACCTGTATACCTGATTACCCGTTTACCTGTTACCTGCATACCTGTTACATGTATACCTGTTTCATGTTTACCTATTTACCTGTTTACTTGATACTTGATTCATGTTACCTGCACCTGTTAGTATACCATGTTGCTTGATTCTGTTTGTATGATTCATGTTAGATAATGTATTCTGTTGACACAGTTAATCCATACTCGTTTATTTCTGCTGTTACTTTATATTTGTTATTTCTTCCTCATGTACTTGTATCCTGCACTACAAGCGGCCCGTAACATGAATTGACGGGAGTTTGTTTTCTTTTTCTTATTCCTGCAATTGTTAAATTGCAGATTTTGGAGAACAGGTACCAGATGGTGTTGGTGATATGAGATATTAGTGCTGGAGTTTTGTTTGCATTTATTATTATTATTTTCCTGTTATTGCTTGAACAATTGTATTTGATACTTGGATATATATTTTTGTATTTGGGCAATGTGATATTATTAACTGTCCAGACTTGATTTATTTGAGATTATTATATTTTGGTTTCATGTAAATTTATGTTGGTATATTTGATTCAGTTGTGCATACTTGGTTGATTCTTTTGCTTCCGACCCTGATTATTTCTATGAGATGTTGTAAAGATTCTAAACAGCTTATGGATGATGAAAATTATTCACTGGGCTTAGTCACGTATCCGTATTCTGTATTTTCTTTTTTGGGAAGCGGGGCGTGACAAGGTTTTTAGTGGTATCAGAGCCAGGTTTGGCTAATGTATTAGTTTCCTAATATATTAGACAAGCTTGGCTCGAACTGGGATCGGCTCAACATTTCACCAACCATGCATGCATAAATAAATTAATTATTATCAACCATGATTTGGATGCTAATTGTTTTTGGTTTAGTGCAGACTATGGCACGTAAAGGTTATTCTTCCCGTCCCCAGGGAGATTAGCCTGGGATTGAGGCTATCACTACTGTGCTTGAGCGCTTGATCAATATGCAGCAGAACCATAGTGACTTTGTGATGGCTGCTTTGGAAGCCACTCGGGTTTCGTCCCCCGCTGTGCCTATGCAGGCAGCTTTTCCTCCCCGTCTGGGTACAGTCATAGACTTCATGAGGCTGCATCCCACAAGTTTTTAGGCACTGAAACGCCTTTGGAGGCTGAACAATGGTTAATTCAGACTAAGCAACTACTTTTGGCAGCTACAGTTGCAGATGCAAATCGAGTGGATGTGGTAGCCATCCACCTGGTGGACATGGCTCATATCTGGTGGAGGGCCAAGTTTGAAAGGCTCGAATGACCGATCACTTGGGCCACTTTCACTAGAGGATTTTTAAAGAAGTTCTTTTCTAGCATCACTAGAGTGGAGATGGAGTAACAATTCTTGGCCCTGAAACAGGTTGGTCATTATTTCTAGTAATGGAATTTTGTTACAGATTGTCCATGCAATGTTGTAACATGAAACTTTCTTAAAACAGGGCTCCAGGTCTGTGGATGAGTACGCAGCTGAATTTACTAGACTTAGTCGCTTCGCTGCTGTTCTTGTGGCAAACGAAAAGGATAGGGTTCGTAGGTTCATTTTGGGACTTGCTCATGATATCAAGGTGCAACTTGTCTCTCTCTGCTTGCATACTTATGCTGAAGCTTTCGAGGCAGCTTGAGCTCAGGAGCAGGCTCGTGGTGGATTGGCTCCCCCCAGTGGACTGTTCTGCACTTTGCTGTTGTCAGGCCTTCTGGTTGGCCAGTTCCGAGGCCTATCCCAACCCCTCCAGTCAGGGCAGCTCCTTACTCATGTGCTGGTTCCCAGAGGAGTGGTTTCTGTGACTTCTATCGGTTGCTGGTCATGATCGCAGGGATTGTAGGCGTGCCAATTGCCAATGCTTTAGGTGTGGCTCTACTGATCATACAGTGCGAGATTGTCCGCAGTCGCAACAGCAGTTGGCTTTTCCAGCCAGGGGTTCCGATCAGCAGGTTGCCCCTGCTCACTGGTCCAGTTAGGCCACCGTTCTCTCCTCAGCGCCAGATTGTCGGTCAGAGAACCACTATTTCGAGGAGAGGTCAGGCTTTCAACCTAACTGCTGTAGAGGCTGAGTCAGCTAAAGGTGTCGTTGCAGTTATATTTTGTTTATTGTTTTGTTGTTTTATTGTCTCCCTTTTGCTTCTTTTTCATTTCTCTTGCATTTGTTTCTTCCATTTTACTGCATTTTTTTCCTCACCCTTATTCAACCATTCTTTGTTCTATTGTCTGTTGATTCACTCTTAGGTATCGTCCTTGTTTGCTTTTTCCCTGCTCATGTTCTTTTTTATTCTGGGACAATCCATTCTTTTGTCTCCTCTCGATTTGTGGCTCGCCATCAGTTGGAGTGTAGCAGCATGTCAGAGGCTTGGAACATTGTGACAGGTGGTAGAGTTGTCATTTGTTTCGGGAGTGCAGGCAGTGTCCCGTGATTCTTGGTAGCGTAGATTTCAAAGCCAATTTCATTATAATTGGGAGTTCAGGATTCGACGTTATTCTGGGTATGGAATGGTTGGGGGAAACCCATGCTATTATTGATTGCCGTGCCAAGAAAGTTGTATTTCGAATTCCAGATCGCGCAGAGTTTGAGTTCCATACCGGGTAGTCTTCCCTTGGCCGAGCTACAGTTGATCAGGAGGTTTGTGCAATGGAATTGCATTCAGGCTGTGAGGCTGCACCTCTGTAGTTCGGGATTTCCTGGATATTTTTCCAGAGGAGTTGCCTGGCTTACCCCCTGATAGGAATATGGAGTTCGGTATTGAAGTTTAGCCGCGTACGGCGCCTATATCGAAGAGTTCCTTCAGGATGGCACCGGTTGAGTTAGTAGAGCTTAAGGTGCAGATTCAAGAGTTGCTTGATTTCGGATTCATCAGACCCAGTGTTTTGCCTTGAGGTGCTCTAGTCCTTTTTGTCAATAAGAAGGATGGTAGTCATCGACTGTGTGTGGATTATCGGGAAATAAGTAGTATTACTGTGAAGAACCGGTATCCGTTGTCCAGGATCTATGATTTATTTGACCAGTTGAATGGAGCTGCTGTTTTCTCGGAGTTGGATCTTCATTTTGGGTATCATCAGGTCAAAGTGAAGGTGACTGATGTACAGAAGACTGCTTTTAGGACTAGATATGGCCACTGTGAGTATCTTGTGATGCCGTTCGGGGTCACGAACATGCCTGCTGTATTCATGTGTTTTATGAACCAAGTTTTTTCTCAGTTCTTGGATAGATTCGTGGTGGTCTTCATTGATGATACTTTGGTGTATTCTCAGAATCGAGAGGATCATGCTGAGCATCTTAGAGTGGTTCTGCAGACTTTGAGAAAGAATCAGCTCTATGAAAAACTCAGCAAGTGTGAGTTCTCGTTCGACATTGTTTCTTTCTTGGGGCACATTATCTCAGGTGATGGTATTTCTATGGATCCGGCCAAGGTTGAGGCTGTGAAGGATTGGCCTGTTCCAAAGTCAGTTTCAAAGGTCAGGAGTTTTCTTGGTTTGGCTGGCTATTATCAGAAATTCGTTCAAGATTTTTCGAAGATAGTGGGACCGTTGATTAAGCTGAATGGGAAGGATCAGAAGTTTTGTTGGTCTGATGATTACATTGTGGCTTTTGTTGAGTTAAGAACAGATTGATGTCAGCGCCTGTGTTGACTATACCAGATGGTTCAGGAAGATTTGTAATTCACTGTGATGCTTCTGGTAAGGGTCTTGGAGCAGTTCTGATGCAGAAGAGCCGATTCGTTGCATATGTATTGAGGTAGTTAAGGCCGTATGAGAAGAACTATCCGACTCATGATTTGGAGTTAGTGGTAGTGATCTATGATTTGAAGCTGTGAAGACGTTATTTACTAGGAGACCGAGTGGAGATCTTAACAGACCACAAAAGTCTCAAGCACATCTTCACCCAGAAGGAGTTAAACATGAGGCAAAGGCGTTGGTTGGAGCTTATGGCCGATTATGACATCAGTTTGCAATACCATCCTGGTAAAGTAAACTTGGTGCCAGATGCTTTGAGCAGGAGACCAGTAGTTATGTTCTTGACCGAGTAGAGGGATCTGATTGAGCAGATGCGGAGGTTGGAGTTGGATGTTGTGTTGCCGAGTTCTGGTCGAAGTTGTTTGCACTCCAGCTTCAGTCGTCTCTTGTTGATCAGATTAAGGAGGTGCAGGCCAGTGATGCGCAGTTGCAGGATTTTCGAGCTGAGGTTGAGTCTGAGTACAGAATGGACATGGTTATTCATGCTGATGGGTCACTTCGTTTTGGGTCCAGGTTATGTGTCCCGAAGGGTGAAGTTCGTTAAAGGTTGCTTGAGGAAGCTCACCAGTCTTCGTATTCTATGCACTTTGGTGGTACTCAGATGTATCGGGATTTGAAGCTTCATTTCTGGTGGCATGGTATGAAGGGAGCTATGGTTCGGTTTGTTGCTCAGTATTTGATCTGCCAACAGGTTAAGGCAGAGCATCAGAGAACCGCTGGACTTCTTCAACCGCTTCCTATTCCAGAGTGGAAGTGGGAACATATCACTATGGACTTTTTGACCGCTTTCTCGAGGAGTCCTAAGGGTCATAATGCCATTTGGGTGATTGTCGACCGTTTGACGAAGAGTGCCCACTTCATTCCTTTTCGTGTCGGGCAGTCTACTGAGAGCCTAGCTGAGAGGTACATGTAAGAGATTGTTAGACTTCATGGGGTTCCAGTTAGTATTGTATCCGACAGGGATACGAGATTCGATGTCAGTTTTAGGAGAGTCTTCAGAACTGTTTGGGGAGTAAATTAAAGTACAGTACAGCTTTTCATCCCCAGACTGTTGGATAGTTAGAGATGACCAACCAGATTCTTAAGGACATGTTGAGGTCCTATGTGCTTCAGTTCAGTGGATCAAGGGAGGACCATTTGCATCTCGTACAATAACATATTTCAAGCCAGTATTAAAGCTGCTCTGTTCGAGGCACTCTATTGGCGGAAGTGAAGGTCACCAGTGTGCTGGGATGACATTGGTGAGAGGAATTTGTTAGGTCCGGAGTTGATCACCAGGACAGTTGATGCGGTGGTTCAGATCAGGAAGTATTTGCAGGCAGCTTATGATAGGCAGAGGCGATGGGCCGATGTCCATCGGAGAGCTTTGGAGTTTGAGGTTGGTGACCATGTTTTTCTAAAGGTATCGCCTTGCCGGGGTGTCATTCGGTTTGGTGGTGGGGGCAAGCTCAGCCCTAAATTTATTGGACCGTTTGATATTGTGGAATGAGTAGGCAAGGTGGCCTATCGTCCTGCATTACCGCCAACTTTATCAGGTGTGCACGATGTCTTCCATGTCTCACAACTCAGAAGATATATCTGAAATGAGAGCCACGTGATCGACTATTCTGAGTTGACCGTTTGGCCAAATTTGACTTGTGAGATTTCGCCAGTTGCTACTGTGGATTGGTAGGAGAAAGTGCTTAAGAACAAGGTCATCAAGCTGGTTCGTGTTTCTTGGAATCCTCACTCGCCCGGTGAGTCGACTTGGGAGCTGGAGGAGTAGATTCAGCAGAAGTTTCCTCATTTGTTTGAGTAGTTTTTGTTTTGTTCTTTTTGTTTGTTTTGGGGGTTACCCTATGTATCTCCTTATTGAATTTCGAGGACAAAATTCTTCTTGTTAGGTGGGTAGGAAATGTAACCCCTGTTTTACCTTTTGTGTATTTTTTTGAGAGTATTTTTTCGTTTTGGTGTATTTCTCTTTTTGTATCTTTCTCTTGGACCGTATATTGGACCTTTTGTTACAATATATTTATTTTTATTGTTTATCATCTTTATATTTGAATTCTTGATTCGGTTGTCTCCTTTTGTTTCGTCTCTATTTAATCATGCCAGTATTTTTGAACCTCACTGTTAAATTGATTTTTTTTTTTACATTTTGTTATTTTAATTCATTCTTTAGCTCTATCTAAATTTTTGGATCGTTATTAACCAGTTAACTCCTTTATCCAAGTTATTTTACCCAAACCACTACCTAATTATTTGAACCCATTCAGATATCCATTTAGCCATATACTAAACCCGTTTAATTAACTAAACCATACCCATGTTTGCTAAAACCCATACCTGTTGTTTTTAAAAAACCAATTACCCTTTTAATTATCCTAATAACCATTTATCAGCAAACCCAATTACCCTATTAGCATTATCCAAACCCGATACCCATCCCCTGTTAAACTAAACCCTAACTCTTACCCCTATTTAAACCCATCCACTGCATGAGCTTGTTCATCTCCCTACCTAGCCGCCATCTCTTCCAACCACTCATCCCCTACCCCCGACCTCCTGTCCTCTCTCCCGTCCTGCTCCTCCTAAGCGTTATGCCCCTGCAGACCCCCCCGGTGCTGTCTCTTTCTAGCGCGACTTCAGCGCCATCGGCGGCCAGCACCGGCAACAACCAGTGCACCCTCCGACGTTTCCCCGTGCTCCCCTCCCTGTTGCTCAGCCCAGGAAGTAGCTATGACCCCCGTCGCTATTTTCTCTGACATAGGCAGCACCAGCATCTGCGACAGCGAGTAACAACGTCGCTCGGCTTCCTCTAGCCGTTGCCGTTGGCGTTGCCATTGTTCTCCCACTTGCCTTCTTTGTTGCACGTGCGTGTGTTCGCACGAGTTGTTTTGGTTCGCTCGGAGTCCGTCGTGTTTGCATTGGTTCGTTGTGTTCGTGAGTTTCATTCGTTGAGTTTGTGTTCCGGGATCCGTTCCCGTTATTCTTGATCATCGCCATTTTCGTCGTTGGTTAAGGCAAGTAACTTGTATTCTTTTCTTTGTGTAATACAAGTACTAAATACTGCCTGTAGTGTAGTTGGATTCTAGAAACAATTCGTGTGTGAAACCCCTTGTTGATATTGTCTCTATTGTGTTGATTCAACCAAAGTTGCCTCACGACATACATGACATGAATTAACTTAGGGTTGACCACTTTTGATGTGTACATTCATGCTATTTTGTGATATCAAGTAATTGATGTGTTATTTGTGATATACTTGTCGAATACTTGCAAAATACCCTATACCATATTGTTTGGACATCTAGTACACCATATTTCATGTCTGGGTTGATTTGGATGAATTTCGTATGATCTAAGTTGTTTTGTGTGTGAAGAACAAATTTATATTTTTCTGTTACCCTGATGTTGATCAGTAATTTAAAACCTATTAAGGTCAGTATTTGAAAATATTTTGTGAACGTGAACTGTAGAGAATTTCGTCTATTTTCCAACCCTTTTGACGGATCTCAGTTTCGATTTAGGAGTTGTGAGTTATGCCTATTTTACTACTGAGGTGTACAAAGATTTCCAGACTGCATTTTCTATGAATTCTGAAGAGTAATCTATTTTATTCTGGTGTTAAAATTATTATTTTGATCTGAAATTTTGCTCAGTATTTCTAGACTTGATTAGAGTTGAACCAGAATTTTGGTGGATTTATTTGAGGAGTTTTACAAACCTTTTAATGCTTGCAAATAAAGATTTTACATGCAGAATTTACTACTGTTCGGTAAAGAACCTGACTTCGACCTAAATCTACTTGCTGTTTCTAAAATATTCTGATTATAAAAGTTAGCCTACTGTATCTATTTTATTACCCTTTTGGAAGATTTGGATTTTGATATCTAGTTTGGGAGATATTGCTATTTTCGTACTGCAGCGTTTGTGATTTCAGATGTACAAACTACTGTTTCATGTTGTTTTTCGATTTTACTTGACTACTCTATTTTTGTTGGAAAATTACGAAACTTGATTCTAATACTATGCATATAGGGGAATGCCCCAGATTTCTCGTGGATTTAATTAATGAGTTTTCATGCTTTTTTCCCGACTTTGAATACAAACTACTGATTTCTGGCTAAACATGTTTTCTGGTTTCAATTCAGTTTTGAGTTATGTTTTTGTGAAATACTGTATGACTTATATATGTTCTCTGGATTCGGTCAGGAGTCTGTTTTCTAGATTCTTTGACGGGTTCAGATTTGCATTTTTGTATCAATAGGAATCTCTGTTTTAGTGCAGTACTGCCTGGCTGTACTGAACTGGAGTTTTTGTCGTATCATCCTGTTATGAGTTATCTTTCACCTGTACATGTTTACCTTTCAACCTGAACCTGTTACATGATCATGCCAAGTTGTTCTTGCCCTATTTTTGTGACACATACATGCATGTTTGCTAATAATAACAAAATAACCAAGTCGGGGTTAAGGGAAAAATCTAGTAGTGAAAAATATAGAAATGTGTACCGAGAAGATGACCTTTGTTCTTCTTGTTACGTGTTCATGACTACATGATTCTTGAACCTGTCCTGTATCTGACAGCATGCTTCCCTATAGGAAGATGTACTCGGAAGAGAACCACTAGCTTCTGCCTGTTCGTGTACCTGACTGCATACTTCTCTATAGGAAGGGGTACTCAGAAGAGGACCACTAGGTTCTACCTTTTCCTATTATTCCTTTTATCCTGATCCCTGAGTACACTGCCCTATGGACTCCACTACGAAATCTAAACGAAACTGTTTGAATGTTGCAACCATGTGATAAAAATTGGGGCGCATGAAGTGCTACCTAGTTAATAATAATACAAGACTTGACATAAACTGATACCTGTTACATGATTACCTATAATTGTACCTATTACCTGTATACCTGTATACCTGATTACCCGTTTACCTGTTACCTGCATACCTGTTACCTGTATACATGTTACATGTTTACCTATTTACCTGTTTACTTGATACTTGATTCATGTTACCTGCACCTGTTAGTATACCATGTTGCTTGATTCTGTTTGTATGATTCATGTTAGATAATGTATTCTGTTGACACAGTTAATCCATACTCGTTTATTTCTGTTGTTACTTTATATTTGTTATTTCTTCCTCATGTACTTGTATCTTGCACTACAAGCGGCCCGTAACTTGAATTGACGGAAGTTTGTTTTCTTTTTCCTATTCCTGCAATTGTTAAATTGCAGATTTTGGAGAACAGGTACCAGATGGTGTTGGTGATATGAGATATTAGTGCTGGAGTTTTCTTTGCATTTATTATTATTATTTTCTGTTATTTCTTGAACAATTGTATTTGATACTTGGATATATATTTTTGTATTTGGGCAATGTGATATTATTAACTGTCCAGACTTGATTTATTTGAGATTATTATATTTTGGTTTCATGTAAATTTATGTTGGTATATTTGATTCAATTGTGCATACTTGGTTGATTCTTTTGCTTCCGACTCTGATTATTTCTATGAGATGTTGTAAAGATTCTAAACAGCTTATCGATGATGAAAATTATTCGCTGGGCTTAGTCACGTATCCGTATTCTGTATTTTCTTTTTTAGATACCCATTTCGTTCTGTTCGTGAGTTTCGTTCGTTGAGTTCGTGTTCTGGGATTCATTCCCGTTATTCTTGATCATCGCTGTTTTCTTCGTCGGTTAAGGCAAGTAGCTTGTATTCTTTTTTTTGTGTAATACAAGTACTAAATACTGCCTGTAGTGTAGTTGGGTTCTAGAGACAATTTGTGTATGAAAACCCTTATTGATATTGTCTCTATTGTGTTGATTCGACCATAGTTTTCTCACGACATACATGACATGAATTAACCTAGGTTGACCACTTTTGATGTGTATGTTCATACTATTTTGTGATATCATGTGATTGATGTGTTATTTGTGATATACTTGTCGAATACTTGCAAAATACTCTATACCATGTTGTTTGGACATCTAGCACACCATATTTCATGTTTGGGTTGATTTGGATGAATTTCGTATGATCTGTGTTGTTTTGTGTGTGAAGAACAAATCTGTATTTTTCTTTTACCCTAATGTTGATCAGTAATTTAGACCCTATTAAGGTCAGTATTTGAAAATATTTTGTGAATGTGAACTGTAGAGAATTTCGTCTATTTTCCAACCCTTTTGACGGATCCCTATCTCGATTTACGAGTTGTGAGTTATGCCTATTTTACTACTGAGGTGTACAAAGATTTCCAGACTGCGTTTTCTATGAATTCTGAAGAGTAATCTATTTTATTCTGGTGTTAAAATTATTATTTTGATCTAAAATTTTGCTCAGTATTTCTAGACTTGATTGGGGTTTAACCAAAATTTTGGTGGATTTATTTGAGTAGTTTTACAAACCTTTTAATGCTTGCAAATAAAGATTTTACATGCAGAATTTTATTACTGTTCGGTAAAGAACCTGACTTCGACCTAAATCTACTTGTTGTTTCTAAAATGTTTTTGAATATGAAAGTTAGCCTACTGTATCTATTTTATTACTCTTTTGTCATATTTGGATTTTGATTTCTGGTTTAGGATATATTGCTGTTTTCGTACTGCAGCGTTTGTGATTTCAGATTTACAAAACTACTGTTTCTTATTGTTTTTCGATTTTACTTGACTACTCTATTTTTGTTGAAAAATTATGAAACTTGATTCTAATACTATACATATAGGGGAATACCCCAGATTTTTCGTGGATTTAATTAGTTTTCATGCTTTTTTCCTGACTTTGAATACAAACAACTGATTTCTGGCTGAACATGTTTTCTGGTTTCAATTCAGTTTTGAGTTATGTTTTTGTAAATTACTATATGACTTATATATGTTCTCTGGATTCGGTCAGGAGTCTGTTTTCTAGATTCTTTGATGAGTTCAGATTTACATTTTTGTATCAATAGGAATCTCTGTTTTAGTGAAGCACTGTCTGGCTGTCCTGAACTGGAGTTTTCGGTGTATCATCCTGTTATGAGTTATCTTTCACCTGTACATGTTTACCTTTCAACCTGAACCTATTACGTGATCATGCCATGTTATTCTTGCCCTATTTTTGTGACACATATATGCATGTTTGCTAATAATAACAAAATAACCAAGCCGGGGTTAAGGAAAAGATCTAGTAGTGGAAAATATAGAAATGTGTACTGAGAATAGGACATGTGTCCTGCTTGTTACGTATTCATGACTACATGATTCCTGATCCTGTTCCTGTATCTGACTGCTTGCTTCCCTATAGGAAGATGTACTTGGAAGAGAACCACTAGCTTCTGCCTGTTCCTGTACCTGACTGCATACTTTCCTATAGGAAGGTGTACTCGGAAGAGAACCACTAGGTTCTACCTGTTCCTATTATTTCTGTTATCCTGATCCCTGAGTACACTGCCCTATGGACTCCACTACGAAATCTAAACAAAACTGTTTGAATGTAGCAACCATGTGATAAAAGTTGGGGCGCATGAAGTGCTACCTAGTTAGTAATAATACAAGACTTGACATAACTCGATACCTGTTACATGATTAACTGTACTTGTACCTGTTAGCTGTATACCTGTTTACCTGTTACATGCATACCTGTTACCTGTATACCTGTTACATGTTTACCTATTTACTTGACACTTGATACATGTTACCTGTACCTATTAGTATACCATGTTGCTTGATTATGTTTGTCTGATTCATGTTAGATAATGTATTCTGTCGACACACTGAAACCATACTCGTTTATTTCTGCTGTTACTTTATATTTGTTATTTCTTCCACATGTACTAGTATCCTACACTACAAGCGACCCCTAACTTGCATTGACGGGAGTTTGTTTTCTTTTTCCTATTTCTGCAATTGTTAAATTGCAGATTTTGGAGAACAGGTACCAGATGGTGGTGATACGAGATATTAGTGCTGGAGTTTTGTTTGCATTTATTATTATTATTTCCTGTTATTACTTGAACAATTGTATTTGATACTTGGATATATTTTTGTATTTTTGGCAATGTGACCCAGGATATTATTAACTTTCCAGACTTGATTTATTTGGGATTATTATATTTTGGTTTCAAGTAAATTTATGTTGGTATATTTGATTCGATTGTGCATACTTGGTTGATTCTTTTGCTTCCGACTCTGATTATTTCTGTGAGATGATGTAAAGATTCTGAACAGCTTATGGATGATGAAAATCATTCACTGGGCTTAGTCACGTATCCGTATTCCGTATTTCCTTTTTGGGAAGCGGGGCGTGACAAAAATATAACATCATACTTTATTAAACACCCAATATCCAAGTGTACATGGAAGATTACATCTTTCCATCCACCTTTTTGGTGCAACCTGACATCGAGAGGGAAAATCTGCAACTAGACGTCAATGGGGGCAAACTACAACTGGATGTCGAGGAGGCAAAGTCTGCAACCGCAAGTCCAGAAGGCAAACTGCAATTGGATGTCGTAGAGGCAATCCTGCAACTTGAGGTCGAGGAGGCAATCCTGCAGTTGGACACCAACGAGGCGAACCTACACCAGAAGGAAATTTTCTACTTTGATAACACCAACTTTGTTTTCTATAATATTCACTTACCATTATCCCATTTTTGTACTAGTTTATATGATTTTATAATATTTTACAACCTAGCATTATATTATTCATATTGGTTTCTATATCTATCATACTTGCATATTTACTACTTAATCTCAACTATCTTGTTGTCTTCTTCTTATTATTTTGTATCTTTATATAAGTTAGCATTTCATACCAGTTCATCATATTTTATTTTGCTACTAACTTTTCTTAGATTTGGTGGCTACTCACCTAACATTTTTTTTTAGTATTTATACTTTTCCTTCAATTTGTAAGTTATTTCTATATGATTAGTTTTTGTATTGTTTCAATAATATGTTATTACTTTTTCTACTATGATATCTTGTTTCACTCCTACAAACCATTTATAATTTTTATGTCATAATATTGGTTGTTTCACTCTACGATTTTTACACCTATATACATATATAATTTTGTATATTGGTTTTATCTTGTTTCACTTCTACAAACCATTTATAATTTTTATGTCATAATATTGGTTGTTTCACCCTACGATTTTTACACCTATGTACATATATAATTTTGTATATTGATTTTCTAGCTCTACATAACAACTCGAAAGTATTTCGATGTATGCCTTCTATATCTTTAATTTTCAAATCGTATGTATAATTATTATTGTCACCTTACAAATTATTTTATGATATTAGCTTCTTATACATAATTATTTTTATATATTATCTATAATTTTAACTAAATTTCATTCTCGTTTATTTTTCCAACTCTTATCTAATAGTCCTCTTAAATTGCTAATTCAGTTTTTTGTCATACAGTACCAATTCAGTTTGCAATTTTGTACCGCTTATTACTTTGATAAATATTGATTACTAAATCTACTTATAAATTATCTATTGACTATGTTTCTCTTTATTGCATTGTTTTTCGAACTATTCCACAATTAATAACTAAGTTTATTTTTCCTTTTATCTAATGGTTTACCTAATATTATTTTTGTATGGAAATTTCTCTCAATCCATCCTATCTTTTGCCACATTTCTTATGCTATTTTCCTAGATTTCTTGTCATGTTCTTATAAAATTTTGATACTCATAGTTTTCTATATATAGAGTTTGTCTTGTTTTTCCTCATTGCTTATTTTTATACTAAATCTATTTTCTTAATGTTTTGCAGTTTTCTATATATAATAATGATATTTTCTTTGGTGTGTACAAAATACAACTTTTACCCTACTGAGTTCTGAGGATAGAACTGTTCTGGGGTGGGGGGGGAGGGGGGGGGGGGCAGAGGGGGGGAGAGTGTAACACCCCGCAAAATTGAAAATGATAATTGCCCTAGTGTATTACGCACGTGTATTTTGAAATGTATTTCACTATATATTTTGGATTCCGACTATTTATGCATTTCCCATTTTCTCAAAATTTATTTTATCCTATTTGAGTTAACTCAAATATTAAATTTCAACCTCTGTGTTTTTACGTGTTTTATATGTGTTATCGATGCACGTATTGACTACGTATTTTTCCACCGCTACGTGTAATATTTTTTGTGTTACTATTATTTCTTTTATAATGTGTTCGAATTCGTTTTATAAACGGAAATTCATTTTTCTCCTATTTTTGATTAAAATATTCTTTATACGTGTGGTGCACGTGTTTTCAATGTACGTATTGATTACATTATTAAATGTGTATAATAAATATATTTTTTCTTATGTTTTATTTTGATTATCTTTAAATACTTTCTGTTGATAATGTCGATTTCGTATTTTGATATTTTACGTGTGACGCACGTGTTTGCGGTGCACGTATTTAGGCGTATTCTTTTTCAAAATAAAATTTTTAAGTGTGTGTGTGTCTATTTTATTTGTGCATGATGAATCTAATTTATAACTAAACTAAACTAATTTCATATAAACATTTCCTATATATTATGAACCTATATTTTAAATTAAATATATATGTGTGTATGAATAAAGTGTGTGCAAGTGCGATGCACGTGCACATGTTTATGCCTTTTGAGGTGAGTGGTCGGTTGTTTTGGAGTGGAGGGAAGAGTAAACTTTTGAATTATGTTAGTGGGATAATGGGTTTGATTCATGGGTGGTTAGTAAATATAACTACTCTTATAATTACATATATAATAACCCCTAAATCTTCACACTTTCTCCTCATCTTTCCTTCACTTCTTTCTCTGCCGAAATCAATCCAGCAAACCCCCACTGTGCTTCTGCTAATGTTGCATGCCGAAATGGAGTTGGGCGCTTCTCTGTTTGCTGTCGAAGTGAAGGGTGGGATTTCTCTTTGTGCACGGATTTCGAGGAGGCCGATTGGGACTTCTCTTGGAGCCTTATGAAGGAGTTTTTGCTACTAGGAACTTTCCATTCTAGGAGTTCAATTGCTAGTATACTCTTATATAAGGTGGGTGTTTCTTAAATCCTTTCTAATTTTAGGAGTGGGTTGCAGGATAATATATAATTTAATTGTTAAATTTTGATTGCTATGTTTAATGTAGATTGCATAATCCTAATCTAATTGTGTTATGATGTGTTGAAATAATATTGTGATTCATATATTGTTGAATTAGAAAGAGATATTTATTGATGAAATGAAAATTCATGCGTGGTAGAATGTTTTTACAATGGTCAAAATAATGTAATATGAATGAAAATAGTTTTAAAATGCTAGTATAGTGCAGAAACGGGGAATTAATCTCACTAGTATATATTTTATGAGTATAGAAATTTTTATGAAGAAGTTTTTTGATGAGAGACAACACTTTATTTGAAAATTGATAATAAGTGTTCTCTAATACAATTTGGGAGGAAGCTTTTGTTACGTTGTCAAAAATGAGAATTTTATAAAGTTCGAATATATATGCTATACTGTATTTTGATAGAATTACATTCTGGAAAAAGATTTAGATTTTGAATAACTACAAATTGATTGAAAAATCGAGTTTATTAAAGGAAGAACTAGATACAGAACAGTCCATACAGAAAGTACTTAACCAACTTTATATCAGTTAGTCACTCTGGACTTATTGGTCTTCAGGTGCGCTTTGAGTTCGTTACTGTAGCTGGGCGGAGATGTTGGTCTTGGGTTCGAATCTTGTTAGAGGCTCTGTTTTTATTTCGAAATTTGATCTTTCCTTAATTACAGAACAGTGGATATATAAGAAATTTAACCTTATTTCATATCGGTTAGTCACTCTGGCCTTTCTGGTGGTTGGGTACGCTTTGGGTCTGTTACAGTAGCAGAGCAGGGGGTGTTTGGTCTGGGTTCGAATCCGACCTTTGCCCTTTTGTTTCGTTTTATTTGGTTTTTTTATATATTCCGATTTTAATATTTCTTGAGTTTTAAAAGGGCGTAAAAAATTGGAAACAAATACTAATATTCTCCTAAAATTGTTTAGACTTTATAAAAATTATTTGTACAATATTTTGATATATTTTGTGAAAATTGAAAGGGAAATTTACATTAAATAATTTTTTTTAGGGAAAATGTGGAATATGGCCACCCTATTTCATTAATAAGAGCTTAACGAAACAAATCCAGAGTACTGGGCCCAGGTACAAACTACAGACAAAAAATTACATTAAATAATGTTGAAGAACTCGAATTTATCGATTAAAATGTAACTCTTGTTAAATTAAAGAGAAAGATAAAAATTTGATTTACAATTGGATTTGCTCCTCGTTGAGATTCTATAGACTTTTATTTTTTATTAAGAGAATATTTGAAATGCACACAATGTTATGAGTGATTAAATTGATAAAAGAAGTTGAATTGAATTATTTCATGTTATGAGATTATAAAGAAATGTTTCTCTTTGAGAAAGATATTGTGAATAAAGAAATTGAGGTATTATTTTGAGATTGAATATTTTGTTGATCTCTAAAATGAGATAGTTGTTGGAATCTAGAGGCTAGGCGAGACCCTAGTGACCGGCAATATTTGTTAATGAATTTGAGAGATAACCAGTGTGGGTTGAGCATCTTGAGAAGTAGCCAGGTTTGGCTGACTGTCTCTTTTGTTTGGTTTAAGTCTGGTGGGGTAAGCTAGCTCTAGGTTGTGATGAATTTCTTCTAAAACAAACTAAATATCTAAGGACTACACTATAGTGGAGATGTGATGAAAGTAAGAGAAAAACACAAGTATGAGGGCATCGGATTCACGGTGTGAGAATTTTTACAGGCTGTCTACATGATGCGTCATGTTATGACGTGAATCTATCTCCGAAATTATCGGGATTGTGACGACGCTTGTGGGGTGCTTGGTGACTACGTAGTGCCATTGTCCTATGACGAAGGCGAATTTTCCATAGGCTGTCTACATGATGCGTCATATCATGACATGGGATTCCCCTCTAGACTGTTTGGACATGGGCTCGTAACTCATAAAACATCTTTTTTACTTACCTTAGTTAGCATAGTAGTTAAACTCATAGCGAGGGATCCAACCATACACGATGAAGAACGGTTAAGGGCTTGCCCTCAGAATTATGTAGAATGGGATGCATAAGTTCGAACAAGTGTGCATTAGTATCATTTAATATAAATAACTACATTAAGGATTAAGTGCACAGCACCCATGACATCAATAGAATAGTCCCTCCTTAGCTTTATTTGTGATCAAGTTTGTGTTTGTTAAAGTATTTAAGAATCGTTATACTTCTGGCATAGTGAGGATGGCCATGTATAATATTTCGTCGGTTGTAAGCAACTGACGTGCCCACGGTTTCTATGCAGGATAAATTGAACGAAAGGACTAAAAAAGGAATGTTGCTTAAAGAAATGTTCAAATTGTTATTGATTTCATGTATCATGTTGTAATTATAATTCCGCTGCATTGATGTAAAACATTGTTGTATAAAAAGTTTCAAATTCCTTGTAAAATTGTACGAAGTGAAGTGTAAAGATCCTGTGGAACTTCGAATTCAGGCTTATTTGGAATTCGGAGTGTTACAGAGTGGTATCGGAGCCGACTTTCGACACTGATTGTGGGTAAGAGTGGGTGAGATGTATGCCTGAGAAGGAGCTGAGGTCAGTAAGTTAGTAGTATGACCAGGGGTAGTACGCTAGCAGAATTAGGGTACTCCATTCCACATCGGCTAGAAAAGGATCCTTGCTAGATTGCAAGCTCCGGGCTCAGCGAGGATGCTGAGTTCTCAAGGTGGGGTGTATGTAATACCCCATACGAGATGGGCCTTCATGGTGAGCTTAGTAATTAATTCATAGTTAGATAGGTCTATAGATTTGGTAGTGTGTGTATAGAGCCTATAGAAAAAAATGAATTAATTACACTGGGGCCATGGTGTTCATGGTAGGTGGTGGTGGCTTAGTCCCACATGGAAGGTAAGTTAGGAGTGTGTGTGTATATATAGAATTGCCTATGATCTAGAGGCACCAACTAGTCATGACACCTTCTGAGAGGCAGCCTGTGTGTCACGCCTTGCTTCCCAAAAACACGGAAAACGAGTACATGACATTGGCCCAACGAATGACTAATGTCACCCATAAGTTGTTTATCCGATCAACTCAACAATATAATCAATACAGAACAATTGTGCAAGCAATAATAATAATTTCATGAACAATAATACTTGAAATGACTCAATATATAATATCCAAGTACAATAATCTAATGTCTGGAAATCAATAAGAATATTCGGGTCATAAGCCCAATACAATGAAATAACAATAGTCCAATAATTAAGTCTTCAGAATCTTTGTTCTCCAATCCCAGCAGGCAATTCTCCATCAAAACCTGTGAACACTTCATCTAAAAAGAGGAGAAAAATTTTCCTTAGAGTAAGTCATGGACAGCAAGTAGAGAAAGCAGGGAACAATGGAATAAAGATATAACAATGAAGTCAATGGATCAATAGGAATCAATAACATGGCACGACAGCAATAATCAATAACATGGTAATCAATACAATGGCTATAAACGATGATGCAATATTCGGTAACGGTACTCAATGATCAGTAACGGTAACACTTAGCCAATATTCGATATCAATAGAAACAATGATGAACAATATGCAGTGTCGATACCGTGTGATCCTTAAGTCTATTAATCATTTTAATCCTAACTAATGTAGCACTTCATGCATCCCATCTATTTACCACATGGTTGCTACATGCAATCAAGTTACATTTTAGACTTAGTAGTGGATTTTATAGTTCATGTACTCGTGAAACGATATAACTTAAAATTTTTCATAGCATATCATATACGTAAAATAAAAGAAATCATACTCACCTGAGGAAACGCGAAGATCGACTATGTAAGCTCTCTGCTATTTCCCTCCGAACTCATCTCTTCTTCCTAATATCATATTTTAACACTAATTTGGGCTAAAGATATTCAAATCACTCACAAATAACAATTAAAATCATTTTAAATCTCTCACAGGCAATTTCATCGAACGCCTGGCGTGCACACAATACATGCACGCCCTCCGATTCTTCCTAACTAGGTTTTATGCCTAATAAAATCTTCCAAAAACTATTCTAAATTATTTTCCATATATTACAGGAATTTCTGTTATTAATTTGCATCAATTACTACTCATATTATCTTTTAACTACTAAGCCAACACCATAATTATTTTCCAGTTTAATTTCTATCTCCTAAATGCAAAATCTATCACTTCTAATATAAAGAAAATCCCCTATTCTCCTTACAACATCATTTCACACCTAAAAACTTGCAAATCATATAATCACATACAATTTAAATAAAATCAAACTCACTGTACAATCGATGATTTCAAAAACCAACACCGTAGCGTTGAAGAGCACCCTTCAATTAGCCAAAACACTAAAAATTATTTGGAAATAGATGAAGATTGGATGGGATGTAAAAACCCCAGGGATTGGGTCGTGGGTTTCGGTTTCGATCGGCAGAAAAGAAAGAGAGAAGAAATGAAGGGGAAGAAGAAAGGTAGTTGTATAAATAAATAAAAATGGAAAATTAAGTTTAAACCCCTCCTAGACAAAACATTATTATAAGGCCTTCCTTATTCATTATTCGCAATAAATTCCTATAAAAATCACTCCACCATATATCTAAGTAACTCCAGAATATAAAGGATAAATGTGATTGCATCTGTCATGCCCCGCTTTCCAAAAATACGGAATACGAGCACGTAACATTAGCCCAGCGAATGATTTTCATCATCCATAAGCTGTTCAGAAATCTTTACAACATATCACAATATAATCAGAGTTGGAAGCCAGAAAAGTCAACTACATGCACATATGAACCAAATACCAATAATAATACTTGAAACCAAATATATGTATCTCAAATAGTCATGATGTGAATAAGTCAAAATCTCGGGTCATACTGCCCAAACACAAAGAATTCAAGTAACAGATACAATGTTCAAAATGAGCAACAGAAAATAAATGAAGATAACAAAAGCTCCAGCCAACTAGAACTTTAGATCACATACTCCATCGGGCAGCTAACCATCCCGATATGCAATTAGTGAATTTGCAGGAGAAAGAAAAAGAAAAAAAGTACTCGTCAATTGCAAGTTACGAGCCACTTATAATGTAGGATACAAGCACATGGGGAAACTAACTAGCAACCTGGTATAAGTATGATGTCAAAATAAACAACTAGCATGGCAAAGTAAACAAGTGTAAATGGCATGAATCGAGTGTCAAGTAATCAAGTATCATGTAAACATGCATCAGGTGTCCAGTATCATGTAATCATGTATCAAGTGTCAAGTCTTGTAGTGATTACTATCTAGGTAACACTTCATGCAGCCCACCTTACATGGTTGCTACAACAAACAGTTTCGCTTTAGATTTCATAGTGGACCATAGAGAGTAGTGTACTCAGGGATCAAAACAGAAACAGGAAACAGGTTCATGAATCAACAGGTACATGACCAACAGGTCCGTGCATCAACAAGGAACAGGTACATGATCCAACAGGTCCATACATCAACAGGTTACAGGTACATGAACCAAAAGGTCAATGCATCAACAGGTAACAGGTACATGAACCAACAGGTCCATGCATCAATTGGTAATAGGTACATGAACCAACAGGTCCATGCATCAACGGATGACAGGTATATGAACCAATAGGTCCATGCATCAATAGGTTCATGTATCAACATGAATCAAAATGGAAAACACGGGCCCCCTTCCAAGTACACGTTTCTAAATTATCCACTATTAGATCTTTCCCTTAAACCCCGGCTTGGTTATTTATTATTAATGTCAAACAAGCATATAGGTGTGCAAAACATATTAAGAATAACATGGCACGATCATGTAACAAGTTTAAGTTGCAAGGTAAACATGTACGAATGCAAGATAACTCATAAAAGAATAAAATAGCCAAATCTCTTGTTCAAGACAGCAAGACCATACTGTAGCAAAACAGAAATTTCCGGTGTTGCAAACATGTAAATATGAATCCATCGAAACTTATAGAAAATAGACTCCCAACTGAACCCAGCGAATACAAATAAGTCATATACTAATTCACAAAAATATATCTCAAAACTGATTTGAATCCAGAAAATAGGTTCAGCCAGAAATCAGGAAAACGAATTCAAGAGCAGGAAAACAACATGAAAACTCAGTAAATAAATCCAAAAAAAATCTGGGGTATTCCCGTATATGTCCAGTATCTAAATATAAAGTTTCATAATTATCCAGGAAAATTAGATCATTCATCAAAAATCGGAAATCACCAATAAACAGTAGTTTGGCAAATCTAGAAATCCGAACACTGCTGTATGAAAACCATAATATCTCGCAACCAGTGAAACGAAATCAAATTCCGCCAAAGGGATATGAAAATAGATAAAATAAGCTAACTTTTATAATTCACAAATATTTTCCATACAGTAGAAGGAAATAGGGTGAAAATACGATTCTTTACAGAAGAGCAAGAAAAAACAGCAAGTATAGTTTTTATAACGGGCATGAAAGGTCATATAAAACTCGTCGATAAAATCCAACAAAATTCTGGGTAATCCCTAACTAGATAAAGAAATACTGACCAAAGTCTTTGATCAAAATAATATGTGTGGCACAAGTATCAAAATAATTTAGTCATCAAAATCACCAAGAAACGAAATCTGGAAAAGATTTACATCTCTGTAGTAAAACAGTCATATCTCACACATACGAAAATGAAATCGAGCAAGGTCAGAGGTGTTGGAAAGCAGACAAAATTCTCTATAATTCATGTTTTATACCAAAATTGAGTTACTGACTTCAAGACAGTCTAAAACAGCAAACAAAACAGATCAGCGACAAAATACAGATTTTTTTCTTTAACAACAACTCAACATATATCATACAAAACTTGTTCAAAGCACAACCAAACATGAAATCGAGTCTACCAAGTGTCCAACATCATGAATTAGGGTAATTAACATATCCAAGGCAAGTCTATCACATGGTTCTCCACAAATACCCAAATTCTCACGAAAATCCCACATACATTATCAAATCAAGAACAGGCAAAACCTAAGTTAATTCATGTCCATATTGTGTCGTGAGGCAACTATGGTCAAGTTTTTCACAATAGAGACAAAACCCATCAAGAATAATACAAACAAGTGTCGTCTCTAGATCCAAATACACTATAGGTGGTATTTTTGACTTGTATCAAACAAAGGAATTGGGGTATAAGTAACTTGCCTTAACCGATGACGAAAACGACTCCAAGAATAATGGGAACGGATTTTTGGGCAACAAATGAAAATCCACGAACAAGAGATCCACAAATCAAGAGCAATGAATCCACGAACAATAGCACGAACACACGGCACGCTTCTCAAAGCAAGAGAAGAGAAAACCCACAAAAGAAAGATAGATGAATGGCGGTGCTTGAGGCTTGGAAGGTTGGTTGGCCAAGGGGGAATGAGATGATCGGAGAGGGGATGAGAAGGAGTATGGTGGTGGTCGGAGGTCGAATGGAGATCGGGATGAGGGGAGGTGTGCTCGGCCAAGCTGCAGCCGGGAGAAAAGGGGGGTCGAGTGCTGGCTTGGGGCTGGCGTCGGGTGTGTACGGCGCAAGCAAGGGGGAGGCCTGGGGCTATAGGATGGGGACTAGCATTTAGGTGTTAGGGTTAGGGTTTGAGGGGAGAGAGGGTTATATATATATGAGGGGATTAGGGTTATTGGGTAATTGGGTTGTGGGTAATTAGGAGTAGTAATAAGATTGTTTAATGGGTATTGATATGGATTAATGGCGTAGGATTTAAAATATGATTGGGTTTAATTTAGCTTTGGTAAATCTATTAGGGATCAACAATAGGATTTAAATAAAAGATCAAATCGAATAGATAAAGTAAAAAATAAAAGTAGGATTATATATCAAAATATATATTGATCTACAAGATAGAAATTATTTGAAATACTACAAATACAAATAACAATAGAAATAGATTTTCAAACAACAATCAAGAGTAAAAGATAAAATAACACGAATAACAAAAATAACAATAATCATAATGAGCATTAACAAAAATAATATTAATAATACAAAAATCAACACATAATAATCCAAAGCATAATAAAAATATTTGTATTATAAAAAAAATATCATTGGGAACTAGTTATAAATAAACTATTGATTAAAAATAGGTTTTAACAGAATATCTAATAATACATTTTAACGAAGAATTTGAAAGCAGAAAAATTAATGTACAAAAATTTTAAATATAGAAAATTACACATAAAATACGGGTTGGGGAAACAGGGGTTACAATTCTACCCACCCTACACAAAAATTTTGTCCTCGAAATTTGCTTAGGCAGTACATATGACCAGGCAAAAGCAAACTGGGGGAGGGTAACAAAGCAGAGGGTTAAAGGGAAAGGAACAAAGCAGGGGCAAAATCAGAAATAGAAGGAAGGGGATAACAATGGGATCAAATGGAACGCAGAAAGAGAATAAACAGTATCAAAAAGGAAAGAATTAACACCAGATAACAAAGCAATAAGGGAGTCGGCAGAACTGAAATCAAAGAGCGAAAAGATAGGGAAGAATTGAATCAAACAATAAGTCAATGGATGAGAACAATTGCAAGAGATATGGGAAACCAAAACAATGCAAGGAAGGAGAAGCAACAATATGATCCTGGGACCTGTGGGTTATGGGCCCACCACGCTTCCGCTGCGCCACTCTGATGGTGACGTTCCAAGCTACAGACATGTCGTTGTAGACCACGCAACAACAAGCGACGATCCGAGCAGGAAGAAAAGAATGAGACACCAGATTAAAATTGGGCTTTAATTTAAATAATTAGGTCAAAACTAATGGTCATTAATAAAAATAATATTAATAATACAAAAAATCAACACATAATAATAATAAAATAATAATGAAAATAATAATAAAAATAATAATAATCATCATAAACATATTGGTAAAAATAATAATAATAACAAAATATTAACAATACTGGTAAGGATAATGACACAAGACAGAAAATAATTTACAGTTCATCATTTTGGTGAAAGTAATTCAATATCAACATCAAAAATAAAATAGTAAGAAAAATACAATAATAATAATAGTAATAGTAATAGTAATAACAATAATAGTAATAATAATAATAATAATAAGGAAAATAATAATAATAGTAGTAGCAGAAATTCTTTGATGTGGGTTCGCCTCATTTACATCCATCTGTAGTCTTGCCTTCTCGACATCAAGTTGCAGGTTTGCCTCCACGACAACAGGTTGCAGGTTACCATCTGGATATTCGGTTGCACATTTTGCCTCCCCGATATCTAATTGCAATTTGCCTCTATTGACGTCTAGTTGCATGTTTGTCATCTCGACATCCAGTTGCAACAAAACGATGAATGAGATGATGCAATCTTTCACACGTACTTAGATATTGATTGCTCAATTTAAGTACGAAGTTACGTTTTGAAATTTGTGATATTAAAATACACAGTTATTCGAAATACAAAATTTTCGTTTTTAGAAAACAATTTTATAGAAGATCCAAAATATAACAACTAATAAACGAAATACACAAAATATTCGAATATATATATATATATGTATATATATAAAGAAAATATAGGCAAGAGAAGAATGAATTTTATACTCAATAAAGAGTCAACAATGGAGGATGACTACAAGGGACGAAAGAAAATAAGAAATCAAAAATTGAATATGAAGAATGAGAAACGAGGGGGCACAAGCAGAATTTGAAGAGGATATAGCAGGAAAAGATAACTAGCATGATACTCAAAATAAGTCAACAAATGAAGATGAATCAAAGAATCAAAGAAATATGGGTACGCAAAGAACGAAACTATACTCAATAAAGAATCAACAAATGAGAACGACTAAAAGAGACGGAAGAAACAAGGAATCAAGGAATCGAATAAGAAGGGATCAAAAAGAAAGGAATAAGACTAGTATCCAGATCAATGTGGATAATAACTGATTCATTTATGTATGCATGGTTGGTGAAATGTTGCGCAGATCCCAGATCGTGCCAAGCTTGTCTAATATATCAGTCAAACTAATACATTAGCCAAACCTGGTGCTCTGATACCACTAAAAACCCTGTCACGCCCCGCTTACCAAAAATACGGAATACGAGCACGTAACATTGGCCCAGTGAATGATTTTCATCATCCATAAGCTGTTCAGGAATCTTTACAACATATCACAATATAATCAGAGTCGGAAGCTAGAAAAGTCAACCACATGCACATATGAACCAAATACCAACAATAATACTTGAAACCAAATATATACATCTCAAATAGTCATGATCAGAATAAGTCAAAATCCCGAGTCATACTGCCCAAACACAAAGAATGCAACTAACAGATACAATGTTCAAAATGAGCAATAGGAAATAAATGAAGATAGCAAAAGCTCCAGCCAACCAACTAGAACTTTAAATCACATACTCCATCGGGCAGCTGACCATCCTGATCTGCAATTAGTGAATTTGCAGGAGAAGGAAAAAGAAAATAAGTACCCGTCAATTGCAAGTTACGGGCCACTTATAATGTTGGATACAAGCACATGGAAAAACTAACTAGCAACGTGGTATAAGTATGATGTCAACATAAATAACTAGCATGGCAAAGTGAACTAGCGTAAATGGCATGAATCGAGTGTCAAGTAATCAAGTATCATGTAAACATGCATCAGGTGTCCAGTATCATGTAATCATGTATCAAGTGTCAAGCCTTGTAGTGATTACAATCTAGGTAGCACTTCATGCAGCCCACCTTACATGGATGCTACAACAAACAGTTTCAATTTAGTTTTCATAGTGGACCATAAAGGACAGTGTACTCAGGGATCAGAACAGAAACAGGAAACAAGTTCATGAGACAACAGGTACACGACCAACAGGTCCGTGCATCAACAAGTAACAGGTACATGAACCAACAGGTTCATGCATCAACAGGTTACAGGTACATGAACTAACAGGTTCATGCATCAACGGGTAACAGGTACATGAACCAACAGGTCCATGCATCAACAGGTAACAGGTACATGAACTAATAGGTCCATGCATCAACAGGTTCATGTATCAACATGAATCAAAATGGGAAACACGGGCCCCCTTCCGAGTACACGTTTCTGAATTATCCACTATTAGATCTTTCCCTTAAACCCCGGCATGGTTATTTATTATTAATGTCAAATAAGAATGTAGGTGTGCAAAACATATTAAGAATAACATGGCACGATCATGTAACAAGTTCAAGTTGCAAGGTAAACATGTACGAGTGCAAGATAACTCATAAAAGAATAAAATAGCCAAATCTCTAGTTCAGGACAGCAAGACCATACTGTAGCAAAATAGAAATTCTCGGTGTTACAAACATGAAAATATGAATCCATTGAAACGTCTAGAAAATAGACTCCCAACCGAATCCAGCATATACAAATAATTCATATAATAATTCAAAAAAACATAACTCAAAACTGATTTGAATCCAGAAAATAGGTTCAGCCAGAAATCAAGAAAACGAATTCAAGAGCAGGAAAACAACATGAAAACTCAGTAAATAAATCCACGAAAAATCTGGGGTATTCCCCTATACGTCCAGTATATAAAATATAAAGTTTCATAATTATCCAAGAAAATTAGATCATTCATCAAAAATCGGAAAACATCAATAAACAGTAGTTTGGCAAATCTGGAAATCCCAACACTGCTGTACGAAAACCATAATATCTCGCAACTAGTAAAACGAAATCCAATTCTGCCAAAGGGATATGAAAATAGATAAAATAAGATAACTCTTATATTTCACAAATATTTTCCATACAGTAGATGGAAATAGGGTGAAAATATGATTATTTACAAAACAGCAAGCAAAATACAACAAGTACAGTTTTTATAAACGAGCATGAAACGGCATGTAAAACTCATCAATAAAATCCACCAAAATTCTGGGTAATCCCTATCTAGATAAAGAAATACTGACCAAAGTCTTGGATCAAAATAATATGTGTGGCACAAGTATCAAAATAATTTAGTCATCAAAATCACCAAGAAACGAAATATGGAAAAGATCTACACCTTTGTAGTAAAATAGTCATCTCACACATACAAAAACGAAATCGAGCAAGGTCAGAGGGGTTGGAAAGAAGACGAAATTCTCTATAATTCATGTTTTATACCGAAATTGAGTTACTGACTTCAAGACAGTCCAAAACAGCAAACAAAACAGATCAGCGACAAAATACAAATTTTTTCCTTTAACAACAACTCAACATATATCATACAAAACTTGTTCAAAGCACAACCAAACATAAAATCGAGTCTACCAAGTGTCCAACATCATATATTAGGGTAACTAACATATCCAAGGCATGTCTATCACATGGTTCTCCACAAATACCCAAATTCTCACGAAAATCCCACATACATGATTGAATCAAAAACGGGCAAAACCTAAGTTAATTCATATCCATATTGTGTCGTAAGGCAACTATGGTCAAGTTTTCACAATAGAGACAAAAACCATCAAGAATAATACAAACAAGAATCGTCTCTAGACCCAAATACACTATAGGTGGTATTTTTGACTTGTATCAAACAAAGGAATTGGAGAACAAGTTACTTGCCTTAATTGATGACGAAAACGACTCCAAGAATAACGGGAACGGATTCCCGGGCAACAAACAAAAATCCACAAACAAGAGATCCACAAATCAAGAGCAACGAACTCACGAACAATAGCACGAACACACGGCATGCTTCTCAAAGTAAGAGAAGAGAAAACCCAAAAAAGAGAGATAGATGAATGGTGGTGGTCGAGGCTTGGAAGGTTGGTCGGCCAAGGGGAATGAGATGATCAGAGCGGGGGATGAGAGGGAGTATGGTGGTGGTCGGAGGTCGGATGGAGATCGGGATGAGGGGAGGTGAGCTCGGCCAAGGTGCAGCCATGAGGAAAGGGGGGTCGGGTGCTAGCCTGGGGCTGGTGTCGGGTGTGTACGGCGCAAGCAAGGGGAAGGCCGGGGCTATAGGATGGGGACTAGGGTTTAGGTGTTAGGGTTAAGGTTTGAGGGGAGAAAGGGTTATATATATATGAGGGGATTAGGGTTATTGAGTAATTGGGTTGTGGGTAATTAGGAGTAGTAATAGGATTCTTTAATGGGTATTGATATGGATTAATGGCATAGGATTTAAAATAGGATTGGGTTTAATTTAGCTTTGGTAAATCTATTAGGGATCAACAATAGGATTTAAATGAAAGACCAAATCGAATAGATAAAGTAATAAATAAAAGTAGGATTATATATCAAAATATATATTGATCTACAAGATAGAAATTGTTTGAAATACTACAAATACAAATAACAATCAAAATAGATTTTTAAATCAACACTTAAGAGTAAAAGATAAAATATCACGAATAACAAAAATAACAATAATCATAATGAGCATTAACAAAAATAATATTAATAATACAAAAATCAATACATAATAATAATAAACATAATAATCCAAAGCATAAAAAAAATATCATTGGGAACTAGTTATAAATAAACTATTGATTAAAAATAGGTTTTAACAGAAGATCTAATAATACATTTTAACAAAGAACTTGAAGCAGAAAAATTAATGTACAAAAATTTTAAATATAGAAAAATACGCATAAAATACGGGTTTGGAGAAACAGGGGTTACAACATCTTTATACGCAATAATCATAAAATTAAAATAATTACCCAAAAGATAAATATAAACGAATAATTTGATGTTATAAAATAAACAGATGTTACATTATACACACCTTCAAAGAAGCTCGTCCTCGAGCTATGAGTGCTGAGAAACTCCTACTATCTGTTGATTCTTGATTTTGATATTACAACACAATGCAAAATATATTTGTGCTATGCTCTATATATAATTGCAGGTTGTATCAAGAAGATACACAAAGGCGTCATTACTCTAAAGCTGAACAAATGATCAAGCACAGCTCCGGATAAAGACAATGGCTTCACTCAAGACTCAAGTCAAGACCAAAGCTTCAAATGTCATAAAATTGTATGTCTTGTAAAAATGTAATATTTTCCATTTATTGAGTCTTAGATTGATGTACAGCCTTGTCACACACACATACACTCACATATAACTTTTTATAACTGTGAGTTTACAAAATTCAAAGGTCGAAACAGCTTGAACTAGATCAGCTGTTGAGTACCAGTCGACTGCCATTTATACCAGTCGACTGAGTCTGTACAAAACTGCCTGATCTTATTCAAACTCTGACCAGTTGACTCATAGTGGCAACCCAGTCGACTGTTCAAGTGCTTTTTGACCGTTTTCTGATTTTCAAAAGCTAATTTTCGAATTTAAAAGAGTTGTCCGTTACTTTTCCGTTGATCAAACGGTTATGGGTAACTGTCTTTAACTACCACGGACCTTAGTCTATAAATATAGCCTAAGGTTCACCTTCAAAAGGTAACTAAGAATTTTTTAGAACAATTTTAAGATTTGTGCAATCAAGAGAGAAAAGCTTTCAAAACTCACTACGTCTTGGTTCTCTATCTTCAGTCCAGTATAACATTGAATTCGTTTTGGACTGGATTTGGAAGTCAACCAATTAGCCACGTACTATATCACAATCACGACAAGGCTATATGTTGATTGTAAACAATTTTATTGTTTTTCTTTTTCCTATTGGTTGGAGAGTAGAACTCTAGGGTGTAGAGTCGGATTTTGTCACTCTTGGTGGAAGAGTGGGTTGCTTTCTCTGGTTGAGAGAAAGGACTACGGGTCGAACAAGGTTGTTGTCTGAACACCGTAGGGTATTCTTGTAATCTTTTTCAAGAATAGTGGAAAATATCAAGTGGGTTGCTTGGGGACTGGATGTAGGTCGGGAGGACTAAACTAGGATACATCGTGTGCACTCTGTGTTTGTATCTCTCTACTTGCGTTTCTATTTTCTCAGTTTATAATTTTACTGTGAAACTTGTCTGGACAGTCCACTGTGTTGTCATATAAGTCGACTGGTCAGACTCGTACTACTCTGAAATAATTTGTGTGACTAGTCGACTGTCTCATCCCTAAGTCGACTTAACAGACTTCTTTAAAATACTTTTCTTTTTGTGGTTTCAGTCGACTGGTCTATCTCTCAAGTCGACTGAATAGAAGAAATTCTCAATTCCGCTTTTTAAATTTTTTTAAAAACACTATTCACCCCCCCTCTAGTGTTTCTTGCATTGCCTACAAGATCCAACACTTGGTATCAGAGCAAGATTGAGTGCAATGGCAACTACTTCAAATGCAAATCAGTACCATGAAGGCCAATCTACACAAAGGCCACCTCTCTTCGATGGAACAAATTACAATTATTAGAAGTGTAGAATAAAGATCTACCTACAATCCATCAACTATGAAATATGGAACATGACGGAAACAGAATACACCGCTTCTACTATTCCATATGCACAATGGAATGACGACATGAAGAACCAAACAATGAACAATGCAAAAGCAATGAATGCATTATTCTGTGCTCTCACAAAGGAGGAGTTCAACCGTGTGTCGAATGCAACAACCGCACATCAAATTTGGCACACACTCGAGGTAAATCATGAAGGAACGAACAAAGTGAAAGAATCTAAAATATCTGTTCTTGTTCACAGGTTTGAAATGTTCCGCATGAAGGAAAATGAAAGTGTCTCTGAGATGATTACTAGATTTACAGACATCACAAACTCACTTGTGGCACTTAGGAAGATATACACTCAAGAAAAGATGGTGAGAAAAGTACTTCGTGCACTTACCCCTGAATGGGAAAAGAAGACCACTGCCATAGAAGAGGCCAATGATTTATAACAACTTTCTCTTGAGAATCTTGTGGGAAATCTAATGGCTTATGAGGTTCAAGTCAAAGAACGCAAGAAGGATGCTGAACCACAACAGTCAAAAAAGAAAACATTAGTATTCAAGGCCATGTCAGATTCCGAAGATGAAGAAGAATATGAGGAGGAGATTGCTATGTTCACAAGGAGATTCAAAAAATTTCTAAGGAAAGGTAAGTTCAATTCTAAATTTAAAGATTCTAATGATCCTCCAACTTGTTTCAGGTGTAACAAAACAGGTCATATGAAGAAGGATTGTCCACTAGAGAACACAAAGTCTAAGGAAAAGATATCCAACTTCAAGAAGGATAAGTACACCAAGAACAAGTTTGTCAAGAACAAAAAGGCATATCAAGCAATTTGGGATGACAGCGATTCTTCTTCAGAAGAAGAAATTGATGAGACCAACGAGGTTGTAAACGTGTGCTTTATGGCATCACAGAATCAAGTAAGTAATGAGTGTGATTAATACGATTTACTTGATGCATTCAATGAAATTTTTCAAGAACTGAAAAAGGAAAAGATTAGAGTTAAGAACCTAGAGAAAGTCAATCAAACACTTTCTCAAGAGAATCTTAATCTTGATAAAGAAGTAAAATCTTTAAATTCTCGTATTTCAAGTTTAGATATGGATCTTGAATCTCTAAAGAAGAATTATGAAGAGATGTCCAAGAACGTATCTAAGTTTAATAAAGGAAAAGAGAATTTAAACGATGTTCTTCAAAATCAAGTAAAATCTAGTCAAAAATTTGGACTTGGTTTTAAAAAATCTCTTGAAAAAGATCATTCTTCTAATAATACTAGTATAAATAAATCTGTATCTATTTCTAGTGTTAGACATAAATTGTATGAGTTCTTTGAAAAACCTAAATTTGTAAGTTCTATTGATAAAAGAAAATCTAAATTTCAGTCAAGTCGACTGAATCCATCCACCAGTTGTCTGTCCAGAAGAAATGAGTCTTATTCAACAAGACCAAAACCTCATATAAGTCAACCTATATTATCATCCAGTCGACTGACATATAGTAGAAGTCGACTAAATGATATTATAAAGTCGACTGGACAGAACAAACATGTATGGGTTCCAGTAAATTTGAGTACGAATGATAGAATTGCCTATATAAACTCATATATGCTGAATGTATGTAATTCTGCAAATTTCATTCCTGCTTATGGTGGAAAATCAAACTCATCATGGGTTTGGTTTCCCACAAACTAATATCTTTTGGACCCAATGAAAAGGGTACCATATTCACATTGAATATTTTATAGGTACCAAAGAAAGATCGTTGGATACTTGACAGCGGATGTTCTAAGCATATGACTGGTCATGCCAATCTCCTATCTACCATACAAAGCATTAATGGAGGAACAGTTACTTTTGGTGATAACAATAAAGGAAAAGTCATAGGAATCGGCATAGTCGGTAAGGACACTAACCCTTCTATAGAAAATGTTTTATTAGTTAGTGGACTTAAACATAATCGGTTAAGCATTAGTCAATTGTGTGACAAAGGTTATAAAATTCTGTTTGAAAAAGATTCTTGCTTAATTTATGATTCCACTATGCAAAACATTATTTTTCAAGGTTATAGAAAAAACAATATTCATGAATTATGTTTGAATACAAATGAGTTTTCGAATGATTTTTGTTTAGTAGCTTCTAATAATGATTCTTGGCTTTGGTATAGACGTTTTGTTCATGTGAATATGAAAAATCTCTCTAAAGTATCTAAGTACAAACTAGTTAAAGGGCTGCCAAGGCTATCCTTTAAAAAGGATAAGTTATGTGATGCATGTCAACTAGGTAAACAAATTAAATCTACTTTTAAAACAAAAGAAGTAATTTCTACTAGTAGGCATCTTGAATTAATTCATATGGATTTATTTGGCCCTACTAGAGTTGCTTCTTTAAATAAAAGTAGATATGTATTTGTTTTAGTAGATGATTTTTCACGATTCACTTGGACTTTCTTTTTAAAACATAAAAATGATGCTTTTGATGAATTTGCAAATTTTTGTAAACGAATTCAAAATCAAAAGTCTCTAACCATAGTCACTATTAGAAGTGATCATGGTGGTGAATTTGAAAATGAAACGTTTGCAGAATATTGCAACAAAAATGGTATAACTCATTCATTTGCATTTCCTAGAGCTTCACCACAAAATGGAGTAGTTGAAAGGAAGAATAGGGCTTTGCAAGAATGTGCACGTACCATGCTTGTTGAAAGCAATTTATCTAAGTATTTTTGGGCTGAAGCTGTTGCTACAGCCTGTTATGTTTTAAACAGGATCTTGATAAGACCTAAGCTAAAGAAGACTTGTTATGAGTTATTTTTTAATAAAATTCCTAAGGTCTCTTATTTTAAGATATTTGGTTGTAAGTGTTTTATTCTAAACATTAAAGATAATTTAGATAAATTTGATCCTAGATCTAATGAGGGTATCTTTATAGGATACTCAAATAGGAGTAAAGCATATAGAATCTTTAACAAGTCAACAATGACTATTGAAGAATCAATGCATGTTACATTTGATGAATCTCTGCCTTCATCAAATTTAATTAAAGATGATGAAACTGATTCATCACCTTTAAATAAAGTAATTACATCTTTAGAACAAACTAGTCTCGCGGATAAGTTGACCGATAGGGACATCAAGTTGACTGATGTAAAACAGTCGACTGAGGAACCTGTCAAGTCGACTGATCCTGTTTTGATATCTCAAACTTTACCAAAATCTTTTGTTGAAGTTAGAGATCATCCTCATGACTTAATAATTGGTGACATCTCCCATGGTATTCAGACAAGATCACATATCAATATGATATCTCACACAGCTTTCTTGTCGGATTTTGAACCAAAAAATATACAAGAAGCATGTGAGATTGAATTTTGGATGAATGCCATACAAGATGAATTAAACCAATTCATAAGGAATGATGTATGGGATTTAGTTCCACGACCTCCTGATCATACTATTATTGGTACTAAATGGGTATTCAAAAATAAATTAGATGAATCAGGACAAGTTGTTAGGAACAAAGCTAGACTAGTTGCTCAAGGATATAATCAAGAAGAAGGCATAAATTTTGATGAAACATATGCTCCTGTTGCTAGATTAGAATCAATTCGTATTTTATTATCTTTTGCTTGTTTTATGAATTTTACACTTTATCAAATGGATGTTAAAAGTGCTTTCCTTAATGGGTTTATAAAAGAAGATGTTTATGTTAAACAACAACTAGGTTTTGAACATGAACAGTTCCCAAACCATGTTTTCAAATTGAAAAAGGCTTTATACGGTCTTAAACAAGCACCACGTGCTTGGTATGATCGATTGAAGACTTTTCTTTTAGAAACAGGTTTTGAGATAGGTAAAGTGGATACTACTTTGTTTATTAGGAGAATTAAGAATGATATTTTAATCATACAAATATTAGTTGACGATATAATTTTTGGATCTACTAATAGTAATCTATGTCAAGAGTTTGCTAACACCATGAAAAATGAGTTTGAGATGAGTCACATGGGTGAACTCAATTATTTTCTTGGACTACAAATTAAGCAGTTACAAAATGGCATATTTATTAATCAAGGAAAATATGCAAAGGAATTACTCAAACGGTTTAACATGGATAGCACAAGTAGTAAAGCCACACCTATGGCTACTACCACTACCCTTGACAAAGATATATTAGGTAAGAGTGTCGATCAAAAACTCTATCGAGGAATGATTGGCTCACTCTTATATATAACTGCTAGTAGATCAGATATTATGTTCAGTGTATGTTTGTGTGCTAGATATCAGTCAAGTCCTAAAGAATCTCACTTAAAAGCTGTGAAACGAATTTTAAGATATATTAAAGGCACATCTGATTATGGTTTATTCTATCCACGCACCGATAACTTTAAACTTATGTCGTACAGTGATGCTGATTTTGCTGGCAGTAAAACTGATCGCAAGAGCACTAGTGGGACATGTCATTTTTTGGGACATTCACTAGTTTCTTGGTGCAGTAAGAAGCAAAATTCAGTATCCTTATCTACTACAGAAGCTGAATATATCGCTTCAAGTTTGGCTTGTGCACAAATTTTGTGGATGAAACAAACCCTATTAGATTATAGTATTTCTTTTGAAGGACCCACATAATGTGTGATAATACCAGTGCCATTAACCTATCTAAAAATCCGGTTCAACATTCACGTATGAAACATATTGATATTCGACATCATTTTCTACGTGATCATGTTTTAAAAAGAGACATCTCTTTAGACTTTATCTCTACTGATAAACAAGTAGCTGATATCTTTACCAAACCCCTTAAAGAAGACACCTTTATTACATTAAGAAGAGAACTAGGGATATGTGATTTTCTTGATATTTGTTGAATTTTACTTTTTGTAAGTCGACTTGAACATATTATTCAGTCGACTTCCACATATTTTATATATATATATACTTTTTTTTAACAGTCGACTTCCCAGTTGTGATAATTATCTATTTTTCTCTCGACTAAGTCGACTGAATATTAAGAACAGTCGACTTTCGTGACTCAGTCTGTCTTCAACTTCGAATCGTCGCACCGATTTTGAGATATCTATTCATATTTTGACTCACCTTGACCATTCTTGGCCGTTGATTTCATTTCCCCTTCAATCTCAGCCGTTCCCATCAAGTTAAAACCCTAAATCGCTGCCTCCCCTATTTTCACTTTTACCCCATCTATTTTCACCCAAATCTGGAGTTTGAGAAGAGAAGAATAGAGAAGAAGTCGACTGAGGTGCTGCTGTCTTTGAGTTGATTTCTTGCTCCTTTGCTGTTTGATTCCTTGCATTTTCTGTTGGTAAAATTTCTTTCACCTTTATCTTATTATGGCACCAAAAAGATCAAAAACCTCTCATGTTGATGAAGGTTCTTTCTCTAAGGACTATTCTCAATATCTTAGAAGCCCTGATCTTATGGAAAAATGGTATATCATTTGTACCATGATTATTTTTCCAGGTAGATTTGTTAATTTTAATGATCTTGATCGGTTTAATCTTGTGTCTCTATTTCAAAATTGTAGCCTTTATGATTTTTTGTCCTTGGAAAATCAACCCCATTATTACCCTCAGCTCATTTATATATTTTATACAAATATGATGGTGGTTCAATCGGATGATGGTGAAGTTATAATTTATTCTTCTGTGAAAAATAAGAAGATGAAACTCACATCCGAAAGAATTAATCTGATTATGGGTATAGATGACGAAGGACTTGATTTAGGAGAAATCATAATGGATGATGCTTCTATCTTGTCTAAAATCTTTTTGCCCAATCATGGACCTCGTATGTCTAATAAATCCATTACTCCTATTGCAAAACTTGTTGCACGGATACTGTCCTATAATATTCTCTCTAAAACAGGGAGTTATGATCAGTATTCCTTGTAATTGCAACAAGCTGTATATGCTATCTTTGGTAAAATAAATGTTAATTGGGGTCGTGTCATCTTTCCTAGACTTCATAAGTCTCACTCCACTTTTCTTCCCTATGGTGCTTTACTTACTCTTGTTTTTCGTGCTTACGATATCGATCTTGACTCAGAGACCACTATTGTCAAGCATTATGAATGCTTTGATCGTGCAAGTTTAGCACGCATGAAGCTTCTTGATCCTCCACCTAGATCTAGCACTAGGTCTTCTCTCCAAACCCAAGTTCCTTTAGCAACTTCTGCTTGACCATCTTCAGCATCTAGCTCTTCTCGCCCCCGAGCTGATTTTGATGATCCACACAGTATCTATAATGTTGTTAACTATCTCATGGATCATCAAGATGCTCTTGAATCACAACTTTTTTATCTTACTCATCTTTTTACTACTCAATTTCCACCTCCCTCTCAAGATGATGACGATGATGATGACGAAGACGAAGACTGATGATTTTTTTTATGTATTTTTCTTATTTGAACTTTAGTATTTTGGTATTTTGTACTAAGACTCCGTTGTTATATTTTAATTCAGTGAAATATTCTTTCCATTTCTGTCTTTTTGTTGATGACAAAGGGGGAGAGAACACTGATAATCTTCTCTCTATTGGTATTTTTTTTGATAAGTCGACTGACATTTTTATAGAAGTCGACTGACATACATTTGTGTGATGAGATGTATTTGTGTGATGAGATGTTAATTTTTTGTGATAATTTATGGATAATTTATGCATGATGTATTATTGATAGGGGGAGCATATGAATGCTTGTATTATTTTCTTTTATTATCAGCTATTGTGTTGTCATCATCAAAAAGGGGTAGAATGTTGATTCTTGATTTTGATGATTACAACACAATGCAAAATATATTTGTGCTATGCTCTATATATAATTGCAGGTTGTATCAAGAAGATACACAAAGGCCTCATTTCTCTAAAGCTGAACAAATGATCAAGCACAGCTCCGAATAAAGATAATGGCTTCACTCAAGACTCAAGTCAAGACCAAAGCTTCAAATGTCATAAAATTGTGTCTTGTAAAAATGTAATATTTTCTATTTATTGAGTCTTAGATTGATGTACAGCCTTGTCACACACACATACACTCACATATAACTTTTTATAACTGTGAGTTTACAAAACCCAAAGGTCGAAACAGCTTGAACTAGATCAGCTGTTGAGTACCAGTCGACTGCCATTTATACCAGTCGACTGAGTCTGTACAAAACTGCCTGATCTTATTCAAACTCTGACTAGTCGACTCATAGTGGCAACCCAGTCGACTGTTCAAGTGCTTTTTGACGGTTTTCTGATTTTCAAAAGCTGTTTTTCGAATTTAAAAGAGTTATCCGTTATTTTTTCGTTGATCAAATGGTTATGGGTAATTGTCTTTAACTGCCAGGGACCCTAGTCTATAAATATATCCTAAGGTTCACCTTCAAAAGGTAACTAAGAATTTTTTAGAACAATTTTAAGATTTGTGCATTCAAGAGAGAAAAGCTTTCAAAACTCACTAAGTCTTGGTTCCCTATCTTCAGTCCAGTATAACATTGAATTTGTTTTGGACTGGATTTGGAAGTCAACCAATTAGCCACCTACTATATCACAATCACAACAGGGCTATAGGTTGATTGTAAACAATTTTATTGTTTTTCTTTTTCCTCTCGGTTGGAGAGTGGGACTCTAGGGTGTAGAGTCGGATTTTTTCACTCTTGGTGGAAGAGTGGGTTGCTTTCTCTGGTTGAGAGAAAGGACTACGGGTTGGACAAGGTTGTTGTCTGAACGCCGTAGGGTATTCTTGTAATCTTTTTCAAGAATAGTGGAAAATCTCAAGTGGGTTGCTTGGGGACTGGATGTAGGTCGGGAGGACTGAACCAGGATACATCGTGTGCACTCTGTGGTTGTATCTCTCTACTTGTATTTCTATTTTCTCAGTTTATAATTTTACTGTGAAACTTGTCTGGACAGTCGACTGTGTACTCATATAAGTCGACTGGTCAGACTCGTACCACTCTAAAATAATTTGTGTGACTAGTCGACTGTCTCGTCCCTAAGTCGACTTAACAGATTTCTTTAAAATACTTATCTTTTTGTGGTTTCAGTCGACTGGTCTATCTCTCAAGTCGACTGAACAGAAGAAATTCTCAATTCCGCTTTTTAAATTTTTTTAAAAACACTATTCACCCCCCTCTAGTGTTTCTTGCATTGCCTACAGCATCCAACACTATCAACTCTGGGTATTTTCTTCTCATCAACTCCTCTGCTTCCCAGGTACAATTGTTGGGATTTGAACTCCAATGGATCTTCAACAACTGCACTGTTTGACATCGAGTCCGACATATGGATCTATCCACAATTGTCACAGGCCTCACCTGATAAGTCACATCAGGCTGAACTTCTGTTTGCGATGGCTCCACGGTTTGAGACGGATCTCTAACACATTTCCCTAACATCGAAACATGAAATACATCATGAATGCCCGACATCACTGGGGTAAGCTCCAACCGATATGCCACTAGGCCAATCCTCTCCATAATTTTAAATGGACCAACAAATCTCGAGTCTAACTTTCCACGACTCCCGAAGCAACATACTCCACGCATAGGAGAAACTTTAAGGAATACAAATTCCCCGACTCCAAACTCCAATGGTCATCGCCGTCTATCAGAATAATTCTTCTGTCGACTTTGAGCAGTAAGTAATCTACATCGAATCAATGAAACCTGCTCTGTGCATCACCTACTTCGAACCAACAAGAAGGAGATCTACAAGGCCGACCATACAACGTTTCAAACGATGCCATACCGATACTCGCCTGATAACTGTTATTATAGGAAAACTCAACAAGTTGAAGATGGTCTTCCCAACTACCTCCAAAATCCAAAACACAAGCACGAAGCATATCTTCAAAAATCTGATTCACCCTCTCCGTCTGACCATCTGTCTCGGGGTGATAGGTGGTACTCAAATCGAACTGTGTCCCCATTTCTTTCTAGAATGACCTCCAAAACTCTGAAACGAACAAAGGATCTCGATCAGATACAATTGAACTGGGTACTCCATGCAGTCGAACAATATACTGGGTATACAATCTTGCCAAACTATCAGTTGTCCTGGTAACTTATATAGGAATAAAATGAGCTGACTTGGTTAATCTGTCTCCTATAACCTAAACACTCTCATTTCCTCTACAATAGCGAGAAAGCCCATCAATGAAATCAATGCTGATCATATCCCACTTCCACTGAGGAATTTCCAAATGCTGCAAAAGTCCTGATGGTCTTTGATGCTCGGATTTAAGTTCTGACAAGTAAAACATCTCGCATCAAATTCTCTAACATCTCTCTTCATACCAGGTCACCAAAACATTCTCCTAAGTTCTCGGTACATCTTTGTACTACCTGGGTGTACTGTATACTTGGTGCGATGAGCCATTTCCATCACCTGTTGTCGTAAATCATCCACATTAGGAACAAAAAGCCTACTATGATAGCGGATACCACCTTCGCTGTCTATCGACCACTCGGCAGGACATCCATCAATTTCATCCAAAATTAAATCATGCATCATCTGCAATAAGTAAGAATCCTAGATCTGAGCTCGAATAATCTGTTGCATAAGCGACGACCGTACTGACAAACTGCCCAAATATGAAGTCATGCCACCTTTTTTGTCTCATATTAAGTTCCTTTTAGGAAAACAAGCATTTCAAGCTTTTATGATCAGTAAAAAGCTGAAACTGCTCACCAAATAAATAATGTCTCCACACCTTCAAAGCATAAACCACCGCCGCTAATTCTAAATCATGTGTAGGATATCGCACTTCATGTGGACGTAACTGCCTGGATGCATAAGCTACAGGTCGATTCTCCTGCATTAAGCTGCTCCCAAACCAGTACCACACGCATCTGTATACACCTGAAGCGACACTCCTCTCGCAGGAGTAATCAAAACTGGAACTGTCGTCAACCTCTATTTTAACTCTTGAAAAACCCTTTCACACATTTCAGACCAAACAAGAGGCACATTCTTCTTAGTAAGCTGAGTCATCGGTGCGGCAATAATAGAAAACCAGGGAATAAACCACCGATAATAACCAGCTAAGCCCAAGAAACTTCAAATCTCAGTAATAGTAGTAGGCTGTTTCCAGTCCTTCACTGCTGCAACCTTTTTAGGATCGACTGAAATACCATTTGCTGACACAACATGCCCAAAAACCGAACTTCACGCTCCTAAAAAAGACATTTTGAGAATTTAGCATATAACTTTTTCTCCCGCAGAGTCTGCAACACTGTCCTGTGATGCTGTCTGTGCCCTTCCAGACTACATGAATACACCAAAATATCGTCAATAAATACAATCACGAACTTATCTATATAAGGCCGAAAAGTCCGATTCATCAAGTCCATGAAAAAGGCAGGAGCATTCGTCAACCCGAAAGGCATTACAGAATACTCATAATTCATACCGAGTACGAAAAGCAGTCTTTGGGATACACTCATCCTCTACCCTCATCTGATGATACTCTGACTGCAAGTCTAGTTGTGAAAATACTGTAGCTCCCCACAATTGATCAAGTAAATCATCAATTCTCGGCAAGGGATATTTGTTCTTGATTGTCACCTTATTCAACTCTCTATAGTCGATACACATCCTTAATGAACCATCTTTGTTCGATACAAAGATTGTAGGTGCACCCCCAAGGAGACTTACTTTGACGAATGAACCTAAAATGACATACACACCTCAAAATTAAGATCTCTTCTACTTTAGAATTTTTAAATAAAACATATAGAGATATCACACTTGCTATATATTATGAAACTAACTTACCCTTTCATAAGCAACTCATCTAATTGCCTTTTCATTTCATCCAATTCCTTGGGTGCCATCCTGTAAGCTGGCTTGGAGATAGGAGTTTTATCTGGTATCAAGTCAATCATGAACTCCAGTTCTCCCCAAGGTGGAAGACCTGGTATCTCCTAAAAAACATCCGAAAACTCACAAACTTCATCAACCTTAGGCACTTCCACCGAACCCAAATAACTAGACATCACCGCATCATCCAAGGCTTACACTTTATGAGAAAAGGAGTCTTATCGGGCTCTCCTACCTAAATCCTCCCTTCATTGCACTCTAGCTGTGCATGATGCCTCCACAACCATTCCATCCCCAAAATAAATTAATACCCATCAAAGCACATCACCACACAATCAATAGGAAAGGTACGAGATCCCATCGGAATCTGCACTTCCCGACACACATCATACAATATAATAGTGTTGCCTAATGGTGTACTAACTCTCACCGGCGCCTCCAAAGAAGACATGAGAATTTGATGCTGTGTAACATATGTGCGGGCTATAAATGATAAAGCTAATCCTGTGTCAAATAAAATTCTAATGAGACCACTACCAGAAGGAACTTCTGTCTGTAACTGACCTGCCGATTGGCCAACTGCATAACCCGTGTGGGGACCGGTTGTAAAGCACACTGCAGCTGTTGTTGTTGGGAACCTATCTGTGATCTCACATCTCTAAAACCAGCAGCTGGGCCTCTATATGCTCCACTTCCAGGAAATCTATAATCTCTAGCCAAATGGTTTATTCTTCCACAATTATAACATCTAGTAGCGGATGATTCTGAACAACCTCGAGCCAAATGACCCATCTTACCACAATTATAACACTTTATAGGCTTGTTTGAAATTCCATGGCTGCCACCAACACCAAATCTTTGTCATCCCAAATTTGTTCGTGGCTGCTGAACAGACTCTGATCTGGACTACTGAACAGGCTCTGACCTGGACTGCTGACTCTAAGCGCTACCTCTACTTGGTTGGGGGTCTTTGACCTTACAAACCCTTATTTTATCTCCATTTCCTTGTCCATCTTTACCTGCATATGGCTGGAAATGCCTTCCAAATCTCCATTTCTGGCCTCCCTGAGACTGTCCCTGAAACTGTCCTCTAAAACCCATCTGATAAGACTACTCTAGTTGTCCCTACTGTACTTGCATTCCCTTGTTATTTCTTCCATCAACCTTTGCTGAGTTCTTTCCAAATTATGAGAAATTTCAATCAATTCTTCAAATGTTGTATCACTTCTATTTGCAGCTATTAAACTCATCTGATAAATGGATTGTAAGCCCCGAATAAACCGATCTGCACGGCGTCTCTCCCTATCCACTAACTGTGGGGCAAAACTGTAACCCCTATTTTTTTTTAATTTAGGATTTTATTGTATTTTATTTTATTTTTCTTGATTATTGTATCCGAATTTCCTTTAAGTAATAAATTTTGCTTTCTTGGGCTCTTTTATTCTCTTTTGATCATTTGGTACTCTTTTGGCTTGAATCCTGCTATTTTTGGCTCACTACAAATTTTGCTCATTGTGTTTTGAGTTTGAATTAATCCGCTATATGTTTATCTCCTTGTCTTCTAGTTGTTTTTCTCTTTTTGGAGCCTAAACCCGTACCCTAAACCCATTAACCTGCAACCCCAAACCCTATATCTTAATTTCCTATATAAATAACCCCTAAACCCTAATTTAATATTTAATAATCTATCTCACTCTCTCCTCCACTGCTCACCCTCTCTATCTCTCTCCCCCAGTTACCCTATTTCAAACCCGACTTGCTCCTCGTCGCCCCTCCGACCGCCTCCGATCGCCTCGTCATCACCCCCATTCCCGCTACCTCCTATCCCCGTCATCTTTGCCATCCACCGAACCCATCACCGCCATGCCGCTCGGACCCATCCACCTAGCCGCTATCCCGCCTCGTCGACCTCGTCGATCCCCTCTGCTATCCCTGCAACCACCGAAGACCCCCTTATCACTGTCGTCGTCGTCGTCCAGAGCCCTGAACCCCGCCTTCTCGTCCTCCTCTGTTTTGGTGAGAAACAGAGCTTCGTTTTCCCCCTGCCTTCTTCGTCGCTGCATCGCTTCCCGACCGCCAGCGCCCCTACCGTTAGCCGCCCTCGCTCTCGCCGCTGCTGTCGGTCCTCACTGTAGACGCCAGTTGAGCCGCCGCTGTCTCTCTATCTCTCTCCGTCGACTAGTTGAGAAGAAGGGGAGGGATTGATCCGGTGTTTGGTGTTCAGTTAAGAAGGGATCCGGGATTATTTGTTGCTGTGTTGCTGTTTTGTGAAGGAGTGGAGTTGTTGTTGGTGTTGTTTTGCTATTTTTGTGTTGCACGTAGAGCACACGTGCTTTTGTGCTTCCGTTTGTGGTTCGTTGCCCGGGATTGTCATCCCGTTATTCTATATATTCGAAGTTATCATCTAACAAGCAAGTCTCTTCTTGAACTAGTTTATTATTTTGTTCAAGATCCTTTGATCTCCGCAAGTAGATCCCAACCTTTTTATCATATTGCTATTTGAATTCCGATAAGCATATTGAGGGTTTACACGAGCAAAGCCAATATATTCTGAACATCGTGCCTACATCTTTGATCTAAAATCTAGTCCCTCTTTTACACTGCATATGCACGAGTACATGAAAAAAATAACTAGATCCATGTTATAGAATTTTGATGAATTGAATATGTTAGATTGAATTTGATTTAATGAATTGATTACCATGCCTGTGAAATTGCATCTTAAAACCAGAATTTTCCAAAGCGGGGCCTAAAACCTTTGCTCACCAACTCCCTCGGGTAGTTGATCACCAAAAATTGCTCATATATCAATTGCAAGAAAATAGGAGAACAGGAAAACAGTATGCCCATTAGTTGCAAGTTCCGGGTCGCAAGTAGTACAAGCAGGAAAAGTGGAAACGGAAAAATATGAAACAAAACAGGAAGTACCAACAGGGAGGAAAACAACAGTAGATGATAGTTTACAAATATGACATGAAACAGTAACAGGTAAACAGTATGGATAGCAGTAACAGTGACAGTAATGATAACGGTAACAATAACAGTAAGGATGACAATAACAGGAAGACAGGATGTGCCAGTGAAACAGTTATTCTTAAGTCTATTATTCATTACTATCTAGGTAGAACTTCATGCGTCCCGAATTTTTACCACATGGTTGCTACATTCAAACAGTTTTGTTTAGATTTCGTAGTGGAATCTATAGGGCCGTGTACTCATACAAACAGTAACAGTAATAGTAAACAATAACAGTGTCATGGATCATGTAGTCATGTATCTAGAGATAAACAGTCGCGACCTATGGGTCTACTTCCGGTACACCTTTCTATAGGGAAGTATGTAGTCTAGTAAATAGTAAACAGTTTCATGGATCATGTAGTCATGCATCCAGAGAATAGCAGTTGAGACCTATGAATCTCCTTTCGGTACATATTTCTATATTGTCCACTACTAGATCTTTCCCTTAAACCCCAGCTTGAATACTTGTCATTATTATTAAAACAGATGTGAGAGAACACAAACAGGAAAAAAGACATGGAAAGTATAAGAAAAAGTCTAAGTCGAATAGGAAACATAAACGAGTGACAAAAACAACCTATAACAGTTGGAACAACGAAACTTCTAGTTCTGGACAGCAAGTGGTTACTGCACCGAAACTGAGATTCCCATTGCCACATAAATGAAAATCTAGATCTGTCAGAAAATCTAGAAACTAGATGCTTTGCCGAATCCAACGCATATACACAAGTCATACATCAGCTACAGTAACAGGGTCCAAAACAGTGTTTTATACAGAGTTTATGTTCAGCCAGAATATGCAAAGTATTGTTTATAAGCATGTAAAGGGTCTAAAAGCATCATAATTAAATATGAGAAAAATCTGTAAGGTTTCCTAGAATGTGTAGTCTCAACATATAAAATTTTATGAAATTACATTACATATAGTATAGTCAACATGATTCGGAAAACAGAGTGATGCACCAAAATAGTGATAATTCACAAAATACGATTTGAAATCTCAATCCGTCAAAAAAGGTTATAAAATGGACCAATCAGTCTACAATTCATATTCACAAAGTTTTTATCAAAAATGACTAGAATCAGGTTGAAAACAAGATTCTTTACTGAACAGCATGCAATGATGTAATTTGACAATTATATGATTAGTTTTACAAACATGAAATAAGTTATAAAAGTCATTAAATAATTCTACAAAAATTAGGGGTTGATCCCAGTCATTCCTAGACATACCCTGAAAAATATGAAGTCCAAATTTTATTTTTAACATCATTTTAAAAATATTAATTCATACAGCGGTCTAAAGATTCAGAATCTGGAAATTTCGATACAAATGCAATAAACAACGATAACTCGCACATCAAAAATCAGAATTCAAATCTGTCAAAAGTTCTAAAAACTAGAAAACATGGCCTACAAATCATGTTCACAAATTAATTTATTTTACTGACTCAAACAGGGTCTAAATTGCTGTATCAAATCAGGTCAGCAGTAAAAAGAAACATCTTTTATGCATTTCATCAACAACTCAAATACAATTGGTCCAATTTAGGATGTAATACAAAGCATGGTATGTTGGTCACTCAGATCAACATGGCATGTGAATTAATAAGTCTATAATGAGAAGTACATCTAACAAAGCATTCATGTTACAATCATCTACAGCATACGGTAGGTCACAAACAGGCATATATACATCAAGATGTCCATCTAATCCAATTTATTTAGTGTAATGTGTGACAACTATTGTGAGATACTCATGATCAAGAGATGAAGTAATGGATCAACGAACAAGATTATGATCATCATGAGGGTACAAAACAAAGATGCATGCAAGACTACTTACGGTATTTAACTTGTATGAAGAACAAAATAACAAACAAGCAACTTGCCTTTAGAGACGACGAAGACGATGAATAGAATAACGGGAACGGATCCCGACACACGAACACGAGACACATGAACAAGAGACAACACATACGACAGCAAGGGAAGCCGATAACACGTGCGTTGAACGCGTTCTTCACAACACACAGTGATGACAACAACAACATGTGTAGCGGCGACGGAGGTTTGGCTTCGGCTACAACAATAAGGAGTGTCGGGGCGACGGCAGGGAAATGACGACGGCGGCGGAGCAACGGAGTGTCGAGGAAAGGGAGGATGAGTTAGTGGTTCAACAATGTCGAAGGCAATGAGGAAGAGGGAGACGGCGACAACGGTGAGGCGGTAGGGGATGAAGGGTGATGGCTGAAGTAGAGGAGTAGGGATTAGGGTTTAGATAATTAGGGTTAGTGTCACGCCCCGCTTTCCAAAAAGGAAATACAGAATACGGATACATGACTAAGCCCAAAAAATGATTTTCATCATCCATAAGTTGTTCAGAATCTTTACAACATTTCACAGAAATAATCAGAGTCGGAAGCAAAAGAATCAACCAAGTATGTACAATCGAATCCAATATATCAACAAAAATTTACTTAAAACCAAAATATAATAACTTCAAATAAATCAAGTCTGGACAGTTAATAATATCCTGGGTCACATTGCCCAAATACAAATAAATCCAAGTATCAAATACAATTGTTCAAATTATCCAACAAAAATAATAAAAGCAAAACTCCATCAATTAGTATCGCATATCACCAACACCATCTGATACCTGTTCTCCAAAATCTTCAATTTAACAAATTGCAGGAGAGAGGAAAAGAGAAAACAAACTCCCTTCAATGCAAGTTACAGAGCCGCTTGTAGTGCAGGATACAAGTACATGGGAACTAAACAAATCTAAAATAACAACGGAACAAATGTAGTATGGTATAATGCATCAACAGTAATATCTAACATGAATCAGTAAACAGAATCAATTAGCATGGTATACTAATAGGTAAAGGTAACATGTGTCAAGTGTCAACAGTATGTAGAGAGGTATGCGGATAACAGTATCAATTAACAGTATCAGACAATAACAGATAACAGTGATCAATAGCATGTAACAGATAACAGTTAACAGATGTCAGTTCTTACAGTCTTGTGTTTATTAGTATCTTGGTAGCACTTCATGCACCCCAGCTTTTATCACATGGTTGCTACATTCAAACAGTTTCGTTTAGATTTCGTAGGCGATCATATAGGGCAGTGTACTCAGGTATCAGTAACAGTAATAGTAACTGTAACAGTAACAGTAGCAGTAATAGTAACAGTAGCAGTAACAGTAGCAGTAGCAGTAAAGTAACAGTAACAGTAACAGTAGCAAATTGCTCAGTATGGAACACTGGTTCCCTTCCGAGTACACATTTCTATATCTCCCACTACTAGATCTTTCCTTTAAACCCTGGCTTGGTCATTTTATTATAATTATCAAACAGGCATGAATGTGTATGAAACAGTGCTAAACTAGCATGGTATAACAAACAACAGATTCAGGATAACAAATAAACATGCATAGATGGTAGACAATCATATAAAAGAGTGAAATAGTGTAAGTTCTAATTCAGGACAACAAGACAGCACAGTACAAAAACAGAGATTCCCATTGCTACAAAAATGAAAATATGAATCCGTCAAAGAATCTGGAAAACAGAATCCCTTCCGAATCCAGCAAACATATATAAGTCATATAGTATTTCACAAAATCTAACTCAAAACAGGTTTGAATCCAGAAAACACATTCAGTCAGAAATCTGAAGATTGTATTCGAAGTCAGGAAAACAGCATGAAAAACCTTTAATTAAATCCACGAAAAATATGGGGTATTCCCCTATATGTGTAGTATCAAAAAACCAAGTTTCATAAATTTTCAACAAAAATAGAGTAGTCAAATAAAATCAGAAAACATCAAAATCTAGTAGTTTTGTAAATCTGGAATTGTAAACACTGTAGTACGAAAACAACAATATCTCACAAACTATAAACCCAAATCCAAATCCGCCAAAAGGGTAATAAAATAGATACAGTAAGATAACTTTCATGTTCAGAAATGTTTCAGAAACAACAGAAACAACAAGTAGAAATAGGTCGAAAATCAAGTTCTTTACTTAACAGTAGTAAAATTCGACATGTAAAATCTTTCTTTGCAAGCATGAAAAGGTTTGTAAAATTCTTCAAATAAATTTACCAAAATTCTGGGTTAATCCCAATCAGGTCTAGAAGTACTGAGCAAAATTTTAGATCAAAATAATAACTATAACACCAGAATAAAAATAGATTACTCTTCAGAATTCATAGAAAACAAGATCTGGAAATCTTTCTACACCTCAGTAGTAAAATAGGCATAACTCACAAACTGCAAATCGAAACTGAGATCCATCAAAATGGTTGGAAAATAGACAGAATCCTCTACAGTTCATGTTCACAAAATATTTTCAAATACTAACCTTAATAGGGTCTAAAATACTGATCAATATCAGGGTAACAGAAAATATAGATTTGTTCTTCACCCACAAAACAACATAGATCATACGAAATTCATCCAAATCAACCCAAACATGAAATATAGTGTATTAGATGTCCAAACAACATGATATAGGGTATTTTGCAAGTATTCAACAAGTATATCACGAATAACACATCAAACACATATATCTCATGATAGCATGAACATATACATCAAAAGTGGTCAACCCTAGGTTAATTCATGTCATGTATGTCGTGAGGCAACTATGGTCAAATCATCACAATAGAGACAATATACAACAGAGAATTCACACACAAATTTTTTCTAGAACCCAACTACACTACAGGCGGTATTTAGTACTTGTATTTGCAAAGAAATTTAATACAAGTTACTTGTCTTAACCGACGACGACGACGATGATGATCAAGAATAACGGAAACGGATTCCCGGCAACAAACACAACGAACCTCGAAGGGAAACCACAAACAAAACCCACGAACCACGACGAACACACGAACTCCCAACGAATACAACCACGAGCCAAGGAGAACACCCGCCCACAACCACACTCACACACAAAGAGCGACGAGAAACGACAGCACAACGCAGTACTGGTGCTACTTGCTGTCGAAGAAGGCGAGAATACGGCGGCACGACTGAGTGCTGTCGTGGCTAGGCAGAACTAGGACGAGAGGGGAGCTTCGCTGTGGAGGGCTGCACGACAGTGGACTGGCACCGTAGAACACGGGGGAGAGCAAGAGGAGAGGGACTAGGGAGATGGGTTTCGGGTGCAACGGGGCTTGGGAGGACGGGAGAGAGGGACAGAGGTGATCGGGGGTGCACAGGGTGGAGCACAGGTAGAGGACTGAGAGAGAGAAAGAGTCGAGAGGGCTATAAGTGGCTGAAGGGGGACCCACAGGGGGCGGTGCATGGGTTTAAATATAGGGGGAGTTAGGATTTTTGATGGGTTGAAAGTCGGCTGAAGGTGAGGGGAAGGTAACCGGGTTGGGGGTTTAATGCTAACGGGTCGGATTAGATGGTAACGGGTATAGGTTGCAATTATGTGGATATGGGTAATGGGTAGTAGGATAGTAAACAGGGGTATGAATTAAATGGGTTTGAAACAAATAGAATTATAGGATTCTAAATGAATAGGGTTAAATAAATTAGGGTAGGGTGATCCAAAAGAGATGGGATATAGACGAACAAAAAAATAATATAATAGGCATGAGTAAAATATAATGAGAAACAAAATAATGGCACGATCCAACAGAGATGAAACAGAAGACAGACAAACGAATCAAGAATTCAAATAAAAAGATGATAACAATAAAAATAAATATATTGAAACAAAAGGTCCAATATACGGTCCAAGAAAAAATACAAAGAGAGAAATACACTAAAAAATACACAAAATGGAAAACAGGGGTTACAAATCCTACCCACCTAACAGAAAGAATTTCGTCATCGAAATTCAAATAAGAAGATACTTAGGGTAACCCTAAAAACAATAAAAAAGAACAAAACAAAACTACTCAAACAAATGAGGAAACTTCTGCTGAATTTCCTCCTCCAGCTCCCAAGTCGACTCACCAAGCGAGTGAGGATTCCAAGAAACACGAACCAGCTTGATGACCTTATTCTTAAGCACTTTCTCCCGCCGATCCACAATAGCAACTGGCGAAATCTCACAAGTCAAATCCGGCCGAACGGTCAACTCAGAATAGTCGATCACATGGATCTCATCTCAGATATATCTCCTGAGTTGTGAGACATGGAAAACATCGTGCACTCCTGATAAAGCTAGCGGCAGTGCAAGACGATAAGCCACTTTGCCTACTCGCTCCACAATATCAAACGGTCCAATAAACCTACGGCTAAGCTTGCCCCCACCACCGAACCGAATGACACCCGGCCAAGGCGATACCTTCAGGAAAACCTGGTCACAAACCTCAAACTCCAAAGCTCTTCGATGGACATCAGCCTATCGCCTCTGCCTATCCTGAGCTGCCTGCAAATGCTTCCTGATCTGAAACATTGCATCAACTGTCCTGGTGATCAATTCTGGACCCAACAATTTTCTCTCACCAATGTCATCCCAGCATACTGGCGATCTGCACTTCCGCCCATAAAGTACCTCGAATGGTGTAGCTTTAATACTGGCCTGAAAGCTGTTATTGTACGAGAACTCTACGAGATGCAAATGGTCCTCCCATGATCCACCAAACTAAAGCATACAGGACCTCAACATGTCCTCAAGAATCTGGATGGTCCTTTCTGACTATCCATCAATCTAGGGATGAAAAGCTGTATTGTACTATAATTTACTCCCCAAACTATTCTGAAGGCTCTCCCAGAACTGATATCTGAATCTCGTATGCTTGTCGAATACAATACTAACTGAAACCCCATGAAATCTGACTATCTCTTACATGTACCTCTCAGCTAGGCTCTTAGTAGACTGCCCGACACGAAAAGGAATGAAGTGAGCACTCTTCATCAAACGGTCGACAATCACCTAAATGGTTTTAGGACCCTTAGAACTCCTCGACAAAGCGGTCACAAAATCCATAGTGATATGTTCCCACTTTCACTCTGGAATGGGAAGCGGTTGAAGAAGTCTAGCGGTCCTCTGATGCTCTGCCTTAACCTTCTGGCATATCAAATACTGAGCAACAAACCGAGCCACAGTCCTCTTCATACCATGCCACCAGAAATGAAGGTTCAAATCCTGATACATCTTAGTTAGCCAGGATGGATAGAATATGAAGACTGGTGTGCTTCCTCAAGCAACCTCTGACGAACTTCACCCTTCGTGACACATAACCTGGACCCTAAATGAAGCAATCCATTAGCATGAATAACTATGTCCGTCCTAGACCCAGAATCAACCTCAGCTCGAAAACCCTGCAACTGCGCATCACCAGCCTGAGCCTCTTTAATTTGATTAACAAGAGACGACTGAAGCTGGAGTGCCAAACAACTCTGACCAGAACTCGGCAACAAAACATCCAACTCCAATCTCCATATCTGCTCAATCAAATCCCTCTGCTGAGTCAAGAATATAACTGCCGGTCTCTTGCTCAAAGCATCTGGCACCAAGTTTACTTTATCAGGATGGTATTGCAAACTGATGTCATAATTGGCCATAAGTTCCAACCAACGCCTTTGTCTCATATTTAACTCCTTCTGGGTGAAGACATACTTGATACTTATGTGGTCTGTAAGGATCTCCACTTGGTCTCCCAGTAAATAATGTCTCCACAGCTTCAAAACATAAATACCTACCACTAACTCCAAATCATGAGTCGGATAGTTCTTCTCATGCGGCCTCAACTGTCTCGATGCATACGCAACGACTCGGCCCTTCTGCATCAGAACTGCTCCAAGACCCTTACCAGAAGCATCACAGTGGATTACAAATATGCCTGAACCATCTGGAATAGTCAACACATGTACTAACGTCAATGTGTTCTTCAACTCAACAAAAGCCTCACTACAATCATCAGACCAACAAAACTTCTGATCCTTCCTAGTCAACTTAGTCAACGGTCCTGCTATCTTCGAAAAATCTTGGACGAATTTTTGATAATAGCCAGCTAAACCAAGAAAACTTCTGACTTCTGAAACTGACTTGGAAACAGGCCAATCCTTCACAGCCTCAACCTTGGCCGGATCCACAGAAATACCATCGCCTGAGATAATGCGCCCCAAGAAAGAAACCCTGTCGAGCCAAATCTCGCACTTGCTGAGTTTCCCATAAAGCTGGTTCTCCCTCAAAGTCTGCAGAGCCACTCTAAGATGCTCAGCATGATCTTCCCGATTCCGAGAATACACCAAAATATCATCAATGAAGACTACAACAAATCTATCCAAGAACTGAGAAACTATCCGGTTCATAAGATTCATGAATATAGCAGGCGTGTTCGTGACCCCGAACGGCATCACAAGATACTCATAGTGGCCATATTTGGTCCTGAAAGCAGTCTTCTATACATCAGTCGCCTTCATTTTGACTTAATGATACCCAGAATGAATATCCAACTTTGAGAAAATAGCAGCTCCACTCAACTGGTCAAACAAATCATCGATCCTGGGCAACGGATACCGGTTCTTCACAGTAACACTGTTTAGTTCCCGATAATCCACACACAGTCGACGACTACCATCCTTCTTGTTGACAAAAAGTACTGGAGCACCCCAAGGCGAAACACTGGGTCTAATGAACCCCAAATCCAACTCCTGAATTTGCACCTTAAGCTCTGCAAGCTCAATCGGTGCCATCCTGTAGGGACTCTTCGATATAGGCACCGTACCCGGCTGAACTTCAATACTGAACTCCACATCCCTATCAGGGGGTAAGCTAGGCAACTCCTCTGGAAAAATATCCAGGAAATCCCGTACTACTAGAGGCACAGCCTTACAGCCTGAATGCATTTCCATCGCACAAACCTCATGATCAACTGCAGCTCGGCCAAAGGAAGACTCCTCGGTATGGAACTCAAACTCTGCGCGATCTGGAATCTGGAACACAACTTTCTTGGCATGGCAATCAATAATAGCGTGGGTTTCACCCAACCAATCCATACCCAGAATAATGTCGAATCCTGAATTCCTAATTACAATTAGATTAGCTTTGAAATCTGTGCTACTAATAATTACGGGACACTGCCTGCACTCCCGGGAACAAATGACAACTCCACCACCTGTCACAATATTCCAAGCCTCTGACATGGTGCTGCACTCCAATTGATGGTGAGCCACAAATCGAGAGGCAACAAAAGAATGGGTTGCCCAGGAATAAAAAGAACATGATCAGGGAAAGAGCAAACAAGGATGATAGCTAAGATAGATACAAAAGATAAGGAAATAAGGAATGGTTGAACAGGGATGAGGAAAACAAATACAGAAAGATAACATGAAAGAAACAAATGCAATAGGAAGAAAAGAAGCAAAAGAGAGACAATGTAACAACAAAACAATAAACAAAATATACCTGCAACAACTCCCTCAGCTAACTTAGCCTCTGCAGCAGTCAGGTTGAAAGCCTGACCTCGTCTCGGAATAGCGGTCCTCTGATCGACAATCTGGCATTTAGGAGGAAGCGGTGGCCTAACTGGACCACGAGCTGGGGCAACCTGCTGAACGAGACCCCTGGCTGGAAGAACCAACTACTACTGCGGCTGCGGACAATCTCGCACAGAATGATCAGCAGCGCCACACCTAAAGCATCGGTGGTTGATGCGCCAACAGTTCTTGCGGTCATGCCCAGACATCTGGCAGATGTCACAAAAGCCACCCTTCTGGGAACCAGCGGAAGGGTAAGGAGCTGCCCTTATAGGACGGGCAGGAACTGGCTTCCGAATAAGCCCACCAGAAGGCCTAACAATAGTAGAGGAGTGCAGATTAGTCCGCTGAGAAAGAGCCAAACTACCACGAGCTTGCTCCTGAGCACGAGCTGCCTCAAGAGCTTCTGCATAAGTGTGCAAGTGAAGGGAAACAAGCTGCACCCTAATCTCATGCTCAAGCCCCAAAATGAACCTACGAGCCCGGTCTTCTTCGTTCGCAACAAGAATGGCTGTGAAGCGACTGAGTCTAGTAAATTCAGCTGCGTACTCGTTTATAGACCTGGAGCCCTGTTTCAAGGAAGTCTCATGTTACAAAAATGCATGGACAATATGTAACAAAATCCACTACTAAAAATAACGACCAACCTATTTCAGGGCCAAGAATTGGTGCTCCATCTCCACTCTAGTGCTGTAAGGAAAGAACTTCTCCAAAAAGCCCTTAGTGAAAGTAGCCCAAGTGATTGGCCTTTTCAGCCTTCCGGACTCGGTCCTCCACCAAATATGAGCCAAGTCCACCAACTGGATGGCAACCATATCCACTCGATCTGCATCTACAACTCTAGCAGCCAAAAGAAATTTCTCTGTCCGAATCAACCACTGTTCAGCCTCCAAGGGCGTCTCAGTGCATGAAAACCTGTCGGGATGCAGCCTCATGAAGTCCGTGATTGTACCCAGATGGGGAGGAAGAGCTGCCTGCATCGGCACAGCGGGCGGTGGAACCTGAGCGGCTTCCAAAGCAGCCATCACCAAATCACTATGGTTCTGCTGCATATTGATCAAGCGCTCAAGCACAGCGGTGACAACCTCAATCCCAGGCTGATCATCCTAGGGACGGGAAGAAGAACCTCTATGAGCCATAGTCTGCACAAAACCAAAAACAATTAGCATCCAGATCAAGGTTGATAATAATTAATTCATTTATCCATGCATGGTTGCTGAAATGTTGAGCTGATCCCAGTTCGAGCCAAGCTTGTCTAATATATCAGTTAAACTAATACATTAGCCAATCCTGGGCTTTGATACAACTAAAAACCTTATCACGCCCTGCTTCCCAAAAAGAAAATACGGAATACGGATACGTGACTATGCCCAGTGAATAATTTTTATCATCCATAAGCTATTCTGAATCTTTACAACATCTCACAGAAATAATCAGAGTCGGAAGCAAAAGAATCAACCAAGTATGCACAATCGAATCAAATATACTAACAGAAATTTACTTGAAACCAAAATATAATAATTTCAAATAAATCAAGTCTGGACAGTTAATAATATCCTGGGTCACATTGCCCGAATACAAATAAATCCAAGTATCAAATACAATTGTTCAAATTAAGCAACAGAAATAATAAAAGCAAAACTCCATCAACTAGTATCTCATATCACCAACACCATCTTGTACCTGTTTTCCAATATCTGCAATTTAACAAATTGCAGGAGAGAGGAAAAGCGAAAACAAACTCCTATCAATGTAAGTTACGGGCTGCTTGTAATGCAGGATACAAGTACATGAGAACTAAACAAATCTAAAATAACAGGAGAACAAATGTAGCATGGTATAATGCATCAACAGTAATATCTGACATGAATCAGTAAACAGAATCAACTAGCATGGTATACTAACAGGTAAGGGTAACATGTGTCAAGTGTCAACAGTATGCAGAGTGGTAAACCGATAACAGTATCAGATAATAGTATCAGATAACAGTCAGACAGTAACAGATAACAGTGATCAATAGCATGTAATAGATAACAGTTAACAGATGTCAGTTCTTACAGTCTTGTGTTTATAACTATCTAGGTAGCACTTCATGCATCCCAGCTTTTATCACATGGTTGCTACATTCAAACAATTTCGTTTAGATTTCATAGGGGATCATATAGGGCAGTGTACTCAGGTATCAGTAACAGTAACAGTAGCAGTAACAGTAACAGTAGCAGTAAAAGTAGTAGTAGCAGTAACAGTAACAGTAACAGAAGCACATTTCTCAGTATGGAACATTGGTCCCTTTCCGAGTACACATTTCTATATCTTCCACTACTAGATCTTTCCCTTAAACTCCGGCTTGGTCATTTTATTATAATTATCAAACATGCATGAATGTGTATGAAGCAGTGCAAAACTAGCATGGTATAACAAACAACAGATTCAGGATAACAGATAAACATGCATAGATGGTAAACAGTCATATAAAAGACTGAAACAGTGTAAGTTCTAATTCAAGACAGCAAGATAGTACAGTACTAAAACAGGGATTCCCGTTGCTACAAAAATGCAAATATGAATCCATCAAAGAATCTGGAAAATAGACTCCCTTCTGAATCCAGAAAATATATATAAGTCATACAGTATTTCACAAAATCATAACTCAAAATAGGTTTGAATCCAGAAAACACGTTCAGTCAGAAATAAGAAGATTGTATTTAAAGTCAGGAAAACAGCATGAAAACCCTTTAATTAAATCCACGAAAAATCTGGGGTATTTCCCTGTAGGATCAGAAAATCAAGTTTCATAATTTTCCAACAAAAATAGAGTAGTCAAGTAAAATCAGAAAACATCAAGATGTAGTAGTTTTGCAAATCTGGAATTGTAAACACTACAAGACGGAAACAACAATATCACACAAACCATAGATCGAAATCCAAATCCACCAAACGGTTAATAAAATAGATACAGTAAGCTAACTTTCATATTCAGAATTTTTTTGAAATAACAAGTAGAAATAGGTCGAAAATCAATTTCTTTACTCAACAATAGTAAAATTCTACATGTAAAATCTTTCTTTGCAAGCACAAAAAGATTTGTAAAACTCTTCAAATAAATTCACCAAAATTCTGGGTTAATTTCAATCAGGTCTAGAAGTACTGAGTAAAATTTCAGATCAAAATAATAATTTTAACACTAGAATAAAAATAAATTACTCTTCAGAATCTCCAGAAAACAAGATCTGAAAATCTTTCTACACATTAGTAGTAAAATAGGCATAACTCACAAACCGTAAATCGAAACTGAGATCCGTTAAAAGGGTTGGAAAATAGACAGAATCCTCTACAATTCATGTTCACAAAATATTTTCAAATATTGACCTTAATAGGGTCTAAAATACTGATCAACATTAGTGTAACAGAAAATATAGATTTGTTCTTCACCTACAAAACAACATAGATCATACGAAATTCATCCAAATCAACCCAAACATGAAATATAGTGTACTAGATGTCCAAACAACATGATATAGGGTATTTTCCAAGTATTCAACAAGTATAACATGAATAACACATCAAACACAGATATCTCAAGATAGCATGAACATATGCATCAAAAGTGGTCAACCCTAGATTAATTCATGTCATGTAAGTCGTGAGGCAACTATGGTCAAATCATCACAATAGAGACAATATACAACAGAGAATTCACACACAAATTGTCTCTAGAACCCAACTACACTACAGGCGGTATTTAGTTCTTGTATTTGCAAAGGAATTTAATACAAGTTACTTGCCTTAACCGACGACGACGGCGATGATGATCAAGAATAACGGGAACGGATTTCCGGCAACGAACACAAAGAACCACAAACAGAAACCACGAACAAAACCCACGAACCAAGACAAACACATGAACTCCCAATGAATACAACCACGAGCCAACGAGAACACCCACCCATAACCACACTCGCACACGAAGAGTGATGAGAAACGACGGCACAGCGCGGTACCGGCGCTGCTTGCTATCGGAGATGGCAAGAGTATGGGCTGCGCAACTGAGGGCTGTCGCAGGCTAGGCAAAACTGGGATGTGAGGGGAGCTTCACTATGGAGGGGTGCACGGTAGTGCACCGGCACCGTAGAACATGGGGGAGAGCAAGAATAGAGGGACCAGGGAGATGGGTTCCCGGTGCAATGGGACTCGAGAGGACGGGAGAGAGGGACGGGAGTGATCAGGGGTGCACGGGGCGAGCACAGGCTGAGGATAGAGAGAGAGAGTCGGGAGGGCTATAGGCGGCTGAAGTGGGACACACAGGGAGCGGTGCATGGGTTTAAATGTAGGGGGAGTTAGGGTTTTTGATGGGTTGAAAGTCGACTGAAGGTCAGGGAAGGTAACTGGGTTGGGGCTTTAATTCTAACGGGTCAGATTAGATGGTAACAGGTGTAGGTTGCAATTATGTGGATATGGGTAATGGGTAGTAGGATAGTAAACATGGGTATGATTTAAATGGGTTTGAAACAAATAGAATTATAGGATTCTAAATGGATAGGGTTAAATAAATTAGGGTAGGGTGATCCAAAAGGGATGGGATACAGACGAACAAAAAAAAGTTATAATAGGGCACGAGTAAAATATAATGAGAAACAAAATAATGGCAAGATCCAACAGAGACGAAATAGAAGACAGACAAACGAATCAAGAATTCAAATAAAAAGATGATAAACAATAAAAATAAATATATTGATACAAAGAGAGAAATACACTAAAAAGAAAAATACACTGAAAAATACACAAAATGAAAACAAGGGTTACAGTTAGTGTGAGATTAGATAGGTTATATAGAGTCAGAGCGGGTTTGGGTTATTGGGTAGTATCTAATAGGAAGGGAAAAAGTCAAATATTAATTAAATAGACCTTGAATTAGGTTTTAGTCAATACACAAGAAGAAGAACAAATTTTGAATCAATCAGGTTGGGAAATAAAGGCTGAATCAAAGCAACAATGAATTATTAAGGGAGGAACAATAATATACGGTTCAAAAGGGACAAAAGAATACAGTCAGGAATAAAATACCCAGGAAAATAATTAAATACATACAAAATACAATAATGAGTCACAGGGGTTACAATGTCAAATTATGGCAAATGATATTATGATTATTTGTTTAAATTTTTGCAAACTATGGTATTCGTTTCTATTTGTAAAACTTGGACTGTCATTTTATGGGAAAATAATCTTATGTTTATTTGTTTAAAGTTTTTTTTACTATTATAAGATGTGATGCAAATCACTTGTTTAATTTTAATATTTTTACTATAATAAAGTGGAAGTATAATATTTGTTGGATATTAGTATTTATTTAATTAATATAAAAAGAGGGTTTAGGATCTTCTAATGACAGACGAAAAAAACAAAATATTGATCGTCGGATCATTTAAACTCGTACTTTTTTGAGTAGTAACAGATTTTAATGGTCTAGAATTCTGTCAACGGTTCATATACAGACCAAGGAGTTCTCAACCATATTTCCCCGCCCAGATCGATGGTTAGATCTATTGTTTCTCCCTCAAAATCCGAAATCATCTTCTGTTTGCTCCCACACCGAAAAAAGCAGGAACAGATTGACGCATATGTGGGAAAACACGGATCTAACTGTAACACCCCGTACTTAAGCGTGTGTGTGTGTGTATATATATATATATATATATATATATATATATATATATATATATATATATATATAATAAATTACAAAGAAAGCTATCAAGTGGCTCACAATCAATCCTCCCTTAAATCAAAGGCCTAGATCAAACCTCACAAAACATATTTTCCTCCAAAATTTCAAATCCCAAAACCAAAATTTTCCCCCCAAAACTAAAAAACTTATTACTTTATTACTATCTCTCTTATCTCTTTACTTTTTCATATTTCTCTCTTTCTCTCTCTCCCTATCTCTCTCTCCTAATCTTTCTATATTTACTTAGAAATTTAGATTTTCAGAATTTTAATGTTTTTTTTTGCACATGTTATATTGAAAATAGTAAATATCTCTTCAACTCCACACTTAAAATTCTAAGATGTTAGATTTTATACCTTCATTTATAATTATTATTCAACATATACTAATGGAAACATGGACTTTAATTTACAACTAATTATTGTCATACTATTCAAACTTGAGCTACATAATTGTTGCTTTACTGTTTACAGGCTTTCGTGTTTTGTATCGTTCCGAAGACGTGCCGTAGGCACCTGCCCACGGGCAAATCTAGTATATATATAATAAATAATAATAGTGAGAGAGATAGTGTGGTTGGCCTATAGCGGTTCTATGGGCTATATGGATATTGGATTATTGAACAGAGCTTATAGGATGAGACTATGGGGCTAATGTTAATATGTGAATTAAAATGAAAAGAGAGAAAAGAAGGCGGCTGCATGCATGGTGACGTGGCTTGGCGTGGGTTATAACCCACATCGGAGAAATGAAAGAGTGAGAAAGTGTGTATATTAGATTGCTAATGATCAAAGGTCACCTAATGTCTATAGCCCCTTTTATGAAGCACGTTTGTGGTGGGAAGTTGTTAGGATTTTATTTGTTCGCGTATTGTGCGCATGTGGAGCCATGTGCGCAGCTGAGCTGGTCTTGGGGCATTACACTAACTCTCTGATCCGATCTCACCAGTAAAAAAAATACTTTTCCAGCCATGCCTGCCAAGGAGAAGAAGGCTGCGGCCACCAACCGTCAACCCGAAGTTCCTCTTCCTCCTCCTTCTAGCCTCCATGCCCATCATCGCATGCCCTCCGTTCGCCATCGCAGCCTCCCCTCAAGAAGGCTGTGTCGGCGGGGTCCAAATGATATCGCTTCGAATACCGTTCTGAACTTGGCCCTGAACCTCACACAATTGAGGATCAATTCTCTATCCACACAGCCTCTGTTTGTGTATGCCCTAGAGGCCACCTTATATTGACCCTGCTAGTTTATATTGTATCATGACATTTATTTCATATATAAGACATTTTATTTTTGTGTTGTTTATTGTGATTAAATGAACATAATAAAGTTCTTAGAATAGTAGGTTCAATACCATGGGAAATCAAGTGCATGACTTGATTGTGAGATCCAATTGATTGTAATCAGAACACTATTTTTAAATGTCCCTAGTCAAGTATTATTGTGAATTATGTCAACAATAATACATAGAGACTAGTATGCGCATAGATTGATGACCATATCTCGCGGGTTATAGATATGAGAAATCAAGTCTTCACATGGGTACATATTAGAGTAATAATGCACTGGATTGGCCCACACAAGAATGCTACATAGATCGTTACGTGAGTATCATAAGCGATTCTCACAGTGGCCATGGTGTACGTGGTCCTTTGATATGATGTCACTATGGTTTTTTACATGAGAAGTTATATATTCTAATACCGTCAAACGTCGCATGTGACAAGGTGATTATAAAATTGGCTATTAGACGTACTATGAATCATGGAGAGGGGTGTGACTGATTTAGATAGGATTTGTCCCTCCTACATAACAAAAGCAATATCTTCAGGCCCATTGATTGAGTGAGACTACAAAATGCATGACCGTGCTCAATGGAGTCAATATGAGATATTGATCTCATTTGTTTTAAAAAGTCTACTCGGGCATCAAGAAACCAAAGATTGATGTATACAAGGTTGACACGCTCCATGCCTTGTGATCAATTAAGATATCTTAACAAAAGGACTGGACTACATGGTAACATTGGCCACGGATTGGTAATGTCAAATCATTGGCATGCTTGTTAGTTGAGTAGCAGTGATGTATTGCTAGATACCGCTCACTGTTTGTAACACTAAAATAGGAGTTTAGTATTACTGTCAACGTAATAGGAACCTACAGGGTCACACATTTAGAATGAACCGGAATTGGGGTTTAAATTCATAAGATGAATTTAATTGGGAATCCAAGTAAGACTTGGGCTCCCAACATTGATTGGGTAATTAATTAGATTAAATGAGCCAACCAAAATTAGAAGGTCCATATATAAATCTGACATAGGTGAGATTGTGAGCCCGATAGCCTCTCTACTCTCTTAGGGTGGATTTTTTGCTATATATATATATATATATATATATATATATATATATATGATATGATATGTATCTTTGGGAAACACAAAAAAACCCCCTTGACCGTCACAGAAAGTGAGAGAAAAAAAGAGAGAGAGCAAGAGGAACATCTCCTTCTCGTAGCTAGCACGACGGCATGAGGGAGAGCCCAATTACGTTCATTCATGTGGATACCGTAGAGGCACCACAATGTTGCAGTGCTCATGATTGACACATTGTGGAGACAATTGTTCCATCGTTGAGATAAAAATCATAATACGTTTTATGGTTTTTGTATGGATCCATGTGTTGAGTTTCGAAGTTAATCACAGAGTAAATACACAGCTGAAATAATTTAAAATTTCGAAACCCAGCCATGAATCCATGCAAAAACCATCAAACATGTTAGGAATTTTTTACCTCAACAATGGAATGACTGTGTTCACAATCTGAAAATCATCAGCACTGCAATGTTGCAGTGTACGGTATCCACATGAACGAATGAAATTGGGTTCTCCCTCACGCCGCAATGCTAGCTACGGGATGGGGATGTTTTTCTTGCTCGCTCTCTCTCTCTCTCTTTCTCTGATGGATAGGATTTTTCTATGTCGTTTCCCATAGATACATAACATATATATATATATATATATATATATATATATATATATATATATATATATATAGAGCAGGAAATCTACCATAAGAGAGTAGAGAAGATAAGCCTGAGTGAGCGTTCTAATTTTGGTTGGCCCATTTAATCTAATTAATTGCCCAACTAATGTTGGGAGCCCAAGTCTTACTTGGATTCCATATTAAATTCATCTTATGAATTTAAATCCCAATTCCGATCCATTCTAAATGTGTGACCCTGTAGATTCCCATTACGTTGAAAGTAATACTAAAATCTTATTTTACTATAACAAATAGTGAGCGGTATCTAGCAATACATCACTGCTACTCTGGTAACGACAATGCCAGTGATTTGACATTATCTATTTATGACCAATGTTACCATATAGTCTAGTCCTTTTGTCCAGATATCTTAATTGATCACAAGGCATAGAGCATCAACTTTGTATAGATCAATCATTGATTTCATGATGTCCGAGTAGACTTATTAAAACAAATGAGATAAATATCTCATATTTGCTTATTTGAGCACGGCCATGCATTTTGCAGTCTCACTCAATCAAGGTGCCTGAAGATATTGCTCTTATTATGTAAAAAGGACAAATCCTATCTAAGTCACTCACATCCCTCTGCATGATTCATAGTACGTCCAATAGCTGACTTTACAATCACCATATCACAGGCGACATTTTACGGTATTAAACATATAATTTCTCATTGTAACATCTGTTTTTTTTTTAATTTCTCAATTATTTGGTTTAAATTATTTTAAAAAAATATGTTTCTGGGTATATTTACCCATATTAATTGATTTTATGGGTATTAGAGTGATTAAATTAAAATTTGGGATTAAATGGGAAAAATTGGAAATATAGGAGTTTTGGGATGAGTTTTCGCGGAGGAGACGAATCTGATTTGACCTGAAATTTTTCTGGGGCATTTGTAAATTATAAGGGGTTTAAATTTTCGAGTTATTAAATTATAGTTTGAAGTTGAAAGTATTTTTCTGAAATATTGCGATATTTGTATGTATACATAATTATATGTATTGCTATCGTTTATAACCATTGATTTTGGTTTCAATTATGCATAAAAATGCATTTCTAACTTTATTTTATGTTTAGGAGGAATTTAAGTACATTATGGAGTGATTTTTACATGAAAAACCCTAGAAGAGTTAACTAGAAGGATATATAAATAAAGCTATGGTCAAATAGGGACTTATAAACAATTTTACCTCCTTATTTTTTCATTTTCATACCCTTCTCTCCCCCCATGCTGATTTCGGCCAGAATCAAACCCCCACCACCGACCAACACATGGGTTTCCAAAACCCTAGCTTTCCAACCCAATTTTTCAAGAAAAAATTGAGGGTTAAGACTATTTTTGAGGTGCTCTCTTCAATTTTGGAGTCCGTTTGCAAGGATATGTTTTGTAAGGTGAGAAATGGTGAAACCCTATTTTATGTGAAAATATGATTTTGAGTTTAGTGCTAGAAAATGATATAGTAGGGTAATTAGGTGATGCTAGTAATTATAGAGAATGAAGATTGGTAAGAAATTGAGTGGTTTGTGAGTTATAAATTAATTTGTGTGTTGGCTTTAGAATTTGGATAATAAATAGAATAATTGATAAGTATGAGTTATAGAAATTGTTGTGTATTAGGAGGAAACAATTTAGAATGAGTTTAGTGAAAATTTTATGGAGTTTGAATCCCGTCGGAATCTAAAAAATATGGGTATACCATGTATGCACGCCGGGTGTTCGGTGAAATGCCCGAGCGAGAATTTGTTGGGTTCGGAGGTGCAATTGAGTCTTATTATTATTATTAACCCTAATTTGAGAGATTAGGACAAAGAGGATTAAGGAATTTACAAAATATAAATTTTTCTTATGAGAAAGCCTCCGATCAATAAGGGAGTGTTTGTATTAGGACCCGAATTCGAAATTTATCGATGTGGCTCACCTACATATGTCATTTGTGATGCGTGGGTGAAGACGGATTCAAATTTGGAGGTCCGTAGGTCGAGTTTTGAGTTTTAAGCTAATCGGTTCTATAATTTTCCAATTAGGTGGAAAAAGTTGAACTTCGACTGGCTACCAGGCGGACGTGGGACATCGTTTGCTCGATCCGTCAGGTGAGTATGTTGTATTTACAAATATTTTATATTTCGGCCGAATTTCGTGGCTTTTTGATGCATTTCGTAGAAGTTATGTTAAAAACTGATTTTGAAGGAAAATACGGACTTTTAAGGGCCCGAAACTGAGTTTTTGTGATATTTGAGGAAATTAACTATTTTAAGTATACAAAACCTATATTATGGGTTAATATGACGTGTTGAAGTATAAAAATTAAATATATTAAATTGTTTATGCATATTTTTATCCTGTGCATGTTTCGTGCATATTTTTGGGTATATAGGCCGATATAGGTAATTTGATATATGCGGAGCCTTGTGTATGGGCTAGCATGCTATGGATGGATGTTATAAGATATAATTAGATGAAATTAATGATTGTGATCATATTTTGGAAACCCGTGTAATTATAGTGCAGGTTTTGTGCATGTTTTGGGGCATATAGGCCCTTATAGGTGATTTTACTTACATGGAACATGGTGTATGAGTTAGTATGCTATAATTGGGTATTATGAGATTTAATTAGAGGAAGTAAGTTATTTTGGTCCTTTTTCTTGAAAACCCGCATGGGTGGAGTATGTTTGTTTTATATATATATTATGATATTGACTCGGGATGTGATAATTAATGAAATTAGTAAGTGGGGATATGTTTGCATTACAATTATGTTCGTAGTGAATTAATGGGTAATAATATGATATTATAATGTGATGAAGTATACATTTTGATACTTTTACGATATGGAATAACATAATGTAGTTCTTTTATTAATATTATAATCTTGGCATATGCCTATATATGGTACAGTGAGGTAATGAATAATATGGTATTCTTAATGTGGGATGTTATAGAAAAATAAATATCTTGGCGCATTAATATTATGCATTAATATGATATGATGAGTTTATGTGTTGAATAACAGGGTGTATGCATAATGTGGTATGATGACATGAAGATAAAGGATAAGATGGTACGTGCTAATAAAATGTGTTACTAATTCACGTGGTTAAAGTCAAAGACATGACTAGTCTGTGAATCAAAAGTGAAATGCTTGTGTTAATAAAGTAAGCTAGAAAGATGAAATGATTAATGCTAATAACAGATGATTTTGTTGACCAGTACCTACAGCAATCCTGGGAGTTTGGGCTAGACCTCCTAATACCCAAGGACCGGCCTGGGGTGCGGTGTTTTTCCCTCCTGGCTATCGGCTGGGAGGAAGAACCTAGTTTACCTGGGGTGCGGTGTTTTTCCCTCGATGACAGACGTCGAGAGGAAGTACCCAGTTTACCTGGGGTGATGTGTTTTTGCCTCCTGGCTATCGGCTGGGAGGAAGTACCCAGTTTACCTGGGGTGCGGTGTTTTTCCCTCGATGACAGATGTCGCGAGGAAGTACCCAGTTTATCTGGGGTGCAGTGTTCCCTCGCTGGCATAGGCTGGGAGGAAGACATAGCCTCGGATGAGTAAGACTCTGTGTGAGCATCGGTCCGCGTGTTTACTGGGCTGTCGGCTTTCAGTATATTGGGATACTGTGGCTCACTGGTCAACAAACTAATAAAATAACTAAGTGTAAATAAAAATGTGAGAGTAAAGAAAGTGGTTGTGGATGAAATGTAGTATGTGGTTAATTTAGAATGAAAAGAGTAAAAGAGACGTGTGTTAATATGAATAGTATGAAGTAACTATATTATGTAAATGATTATTTAAGTAAAATACAGTATGGTATGAGTTGTTACACCTTGGAATTGTGTGAAGGAACTACCTGCCCACTATTTCTATGGAAATGGTGGGAACTACCTGCCTTGGCATAATTCGCAGGGTGATGAGTGGGCATGATAGTGGTAATGATTAATGGGAATGAAGAATTAAATAAAGTGAAGATGAATAGTAAATGAAGTGAATTGATAACCAAACTATCGGCTTGAGATGTGATGTGATATTACCCAGACTATGTGTTTGGGGTGCGGTGATTATTACCCAAGCTATCGGCTTTAGGGTGTGATATATTATTGCCCAAACTATGTTTGGGATATGGAGTATAAATTGATGAGAATGAAAGTGAAATTAATGGTAACTTGAGATATAAGTGAAAATGAAAGTAGGTTAATTATTAATTAGATTCGGTAATAACTAAATGATATAATGGGATGAGAATGAATTATAAAACATGCTTTTGACGCGATAAGAATGAGTATTCAGTAAGTGATATGTTAATGATGTGATGAAATGCGAGTAAATTGCAATGTGTAATGAGATTTTATATTTGTGTCACAAGACATGAATGAATGTGGTATTATGAGAATAGATGCATATGTTTATGAGGTGAAACGTGATACAATACAATAAAATAAATACCTGTATTATGAGATTGGTTATGAAAATGGTTATTAAAGAAGGTATGTTGTGATATGAGTTTGTGTATCTCGGAAGTGTGTCGGGGAACTACTCGCCCGCATTTCCATGGAAATGGTGGGAACTACCTGCCTTGGCACCACTTCCAGGATGAGTAAGTGAGTTGTTGATATAATGCAAGTAAATGAAGTGCATGGGTAAATAAAAAAGAAGAAATATGTAGTGGCATCCTGTGGTTATAAATTTATAAATGAAGAATTGGTGATGTGACAATAATTGTGGAAGATGAATTCAAATTGATAAGTAAGGGATTGTATGTGAATCAGTATTATGTAAATGTAAAATACGGATATATACGAGGTTGATGTGAAGCATGTAATGAAATGTGTGAATTATGGATAATTATATAACCGGATGCAGATTTGAAGAGTATTTTGATATAAAATCGTATTGGTGATGTTTTTATGTTCAGATTTCAGGTTGCATCATCTTAACTTGAAGTTTGTAAGTTTAAAGTATTTTCTTTATACCATTTTAATTTATTTATTAGATTAATAATTATACTCACACCAAAAATGGCTAACCCCTGATGTTTTCTGGGGGTTAGGGGGTCCCTCCCTCAGGGTGGACAACCCTAACTCTCCTGTAGGTTGCTAGCAGCATGGTGAGGTAGTATAGAGCTAGATTTTGTACTTTGTTGGAGCTGATCCATTATCTATGTACTTAGTATATGTAGAAAGGTGAATAGTTGATGTATTATTTTGTATTATGGTAAAAGTATATAGATATAGTGCTGTGATGAGGTAAGAAAGCCCGTACCCACCTCGTTGTGGAGTATTGGGTTCTGTGGTTGGCTTCTAAAAATGTTTTCCTAAATTTTTACAAAAATCCTTTATGTTTTCAAAAGAATTTATGGTTTTTATTTAATATTTGATATTCTGCTATGAGTTTGGCCCCCAGAGCATAATATTTATATTGCTTGTGTGATTCTGCTCATTTTGGCCTGGGAAAGCCCATGATTATATTGCCTGTGTTGTGAGCTACGGAATTTAGAGCAGAATTCCGTAAGCCTTTTGTGTTTCAGGGCAGAAATTTTAGGGGAGACTCTGCCAAAATTTTATTTGAAATATACCTATCTTAGTTTCGGTTTAAAGTGATAGAGAAATTGAAAGAATTGAATTTAGAGGTTTAGTTTTCAAAAAAAAAAAAATTTGGGGTGTTACACTCATGTAGAGAAATCATGACACTCATGTAACGATCCATGCATTGTTATAAGGATGGGTCAGTCCAGTACATTATTACTTAATATGTACCTATGAGAAGACTTGATATCTCATATCCATGACCCAGATTTGGTCATCAGTACACACATACTAGTCTCTATGTATTATTGTTGTAATAATTCATAATAATACTTGACTAGGCATATTTAAGAATAATGTTCTGATAACAATCAATAGGATCTCATAATCAAGTCATGCACTTGATGTCCCATGGTATGGAACCTACTATTCTAAGGACTTTTTAATGTTCATTTAATCACAGTAAACAACACAATATATAAAATGCCTCATATAGGAAATAAATGTCACGATACAATGTAAACTAGCAAGGTCAATATCAGGTTGGCCTCTAGGGCATAGACCAACACCATGGCTAGGTTTCGGAATTTTTAATTTATTTCTGCAGCGTATTTACTCCGTGATTGACGTCAAAACTCAACAGGCTCCTCTCCCACAGTGCCCATGACTCCACTTGATCTCTGCATCGTCGTTAACAACCGGCAGCAAGAGAAAAACCTCTATCAATGCTTAAAATAAAAACGTACCCGAGATGAGATCCCCTGCTCAGGGCGCCAAGGAAGCATAAGAAGTCTTTCTCCCCACCAACAGAAATCCCGATGATCACCCTCACCACGGGGGTGAAGAAACCATAGGAGCCCAACTCCAGTCAATCAACAGGCTCCCAAGCACCGCAGAGAAGAGGAGGCACCCATCACTAGGGCCGAGTTCCAAGACTTCAAGGATGATATCCTCCAAGCCCTCCAAGTCGCCCCGAACAGGGGCCGACAAACAACCAATCGCCAACCTACAACGGTGCAAAGAGAAGAGTCACATCGGTCAACCCAGTCCGAGAGACATGAAGACCCAGTCCTTTGTCATCTCCAAAAGATGGAAGAATTCCTAGCCCAAATTGAACAAGAGGAGGATCACAATGGTAGAGCTTATCACCCCTCCTGACCTCCCTTTAGTAAGTGAATTCTAGAAGCCCATATTCCAAAGAACTTCAAAGCTCCTCACTTCGACTCATATAACAGTGACTCTAATCTAGCATACTACATCGAGAGTTTTAAAACTCTCATATGATATTCCATGCCTCCAACTCACTTCTCTATAAGACGTTCCCACAACCTTGAAAGAATCAGCTTGGGAATGGTACTCTCGACTATCTCCATAGTTGATCATCACTAGTCGTAAGACTGTAAAAACAAGTGCCACCCTACTCAAGTTGAAGCAGAAGGAAAGAGAGTTGCTCAAAGACTTTGTCAAGTGCTTCACAGCTGAGGCCATATATATGTCCTCCCTTGATTCAGTCGTAGCGGTAGCTACCTTTCTACATAATATCATCCAAAAGGAGCTCAAAGCATCCATCACAAAGAACCCTCTTTGGGACTTCTCTGACCTCCTGCAAATGAACGATAAGTACATCCCGAGAGCTAGAAGGAGCCAAATGGAGGAACATGAATGAAGAGGGACCTAAGAAATCCCAGAAGAAACCCAAGGCTTGGATCACATATAGGTCTTCAACTCTATCCATGGGGGACCTATGGATGGAAAGTCTAATTCCTTCTGAAAGGCGTTTGTTCGGGAAGTAAACTCAATGCATAAATTCCTTCATGCCAAAGGCTTAGGTGTTCCAGTAACTTTCTCTGACGAGGATCTTGGAGGTGTCAGAACACCTCATTGAGATGGTCTTATGATCAACCTCACCATGGCAAACCACATAGTGCACCACATTCTAGTAGACAATAGCAGCTTGGTAAACATCCTTTTCTTAGAGGCGTTTGAGGGCCTCAAGCTCTCTTAGGACTGTCTCAAGCTTTTTGGGTACACATTTCATAGATTCCCTGGGGTTCCGGCCCAAATGAAGGGATAGTGACCCTCGATGTAACTACAAGAAGAGCCCCAACCACTCAAAAAGAATCCATGGACTTCATGGTCGTCATTGTGAAGATAGTTTTACAGTGCCATCCACGGTTGCCCTGGTATGGTTGTCCTTCATGCCGTGTCCTCACCTTTCCACATGAAGATGAGTTCCCCGACAGTAAAAGGGGTAGGAGAATTTAAAGGGAGACAAGAAGCGGCTCGGGCTTGTTATATGGCCATAGTGAAGGGCTCGGTCCTCCCCCTTGATGCAATAGAGCTCCCTCAAGAGAGGAGACAAATTAACTCTGAGCCCGTAGATGAATTGGAAGGAATTCCCTTCCTCCAAGAAGATAAGACGAAGTGCTTCCGAGTAAGCAAAACTCTCTCCCACCGAGTCAAAGAGCAAAATGTCCATTGCATAAGGAAGAGCCAAGACTGGTTTGCTAGGACCACCACATACATGCTTGACATATCTAAAGAGTTAATCATGTGAATTCAGACGTCAAGCCTGTTCAACAAAAGTGTAAGTTTGCCCCGCGACAAACAACAAGCAGTCAAGGAAGAAGTCAAAAAGCTCATAGCCACTAGCTTCGTTCAGAAAGTTAGCTACCCCGAGTGGTTGGCCAATGTTGTAATAGTAAAGAGGGTCAAAAACAAATAAAGAATTTGCACAGACTTCCCTAACTTCAACCAAGCATGTCCGAAGGACCCTTTCCATCTCCCCAGCATTGATGTCATCATAGACGCCACATCTGGGCACGAGCTCTTAAGCTTTATGGATGCCTTCTTGAGATACAACTAGGTCTAAATGTTTCCACTTGATATCCCCAATACGTCCTTCATTACCGACCATGGCCTCTACTACTATTCGGATATACCCTTCGGGCTAAAAAATGCTAAAGCCACCTACTAGCGCCTGGTGAAAAAAGTCTTCAAGGAACATATTGAGAGAAACATGGAAGTCCACATAGTTCACATGCTCGTCAAGAGCCTCAAAAAATAAGAACATGTGCCCGACCTCCAAGAAGCATTTGATGTGCTGTGAAGACATAACATGAGATTGAATCATTCGAAGTGCGCCTTCAGGGTCTCCTCGAGGAAATTCTTGGGTTTCATGGTTAGTCAAAGTGGAATTGAGGCCAACCTTGAGAATATTCAAGCCATAATCAACATAGCTCCCCCGAACACTCAAGGAAGTTCAGAAGCTTATAGGGTGCATTGCCGCCATTGGTCGCTTACTCTCAAAGTCTAGGGAGAAGTACCTCCTGTTCTTCAAATCTGAAGGGAAAAAGGTTTTGAGTGGGGAGAAGAATATCATTAGCCATTGAACAGCTCAAGGCACATCTCATCAATCCTCCACTTCTTAACAAGCCAGAGCCGGGTGGGGTTCTTTACCTCTACCTGGCCACATCCAATCAAACCCTCACTGTCGTCTTGGTAAGGGATGATGACAGGAAATAAAAGCCAAACTACTATGTATGCAAAGCCTTCTATGATGCCACCTCTGCTATTCCTAGGTGGAGAAGATGGCTTATGCCCTGATCACGACAGCTTGTATGCTCCGCTCGTACTTCCAAGCACATTCTATTTCAGTCCTCACCGACCAGGCATTCAAGAAATTACTTCATAAGCTGAAAAACTCTGGATGACTCATGAAGTGGTCCACTGAGTTAAGCCAACACGACATCCGCTACGGACCAAGGACAGTTATCAAAGCCCAAGCCTTAGCCGAGTTCATAGTCAAAAGTACAATCCTTGATCCCCGTGAGGAAGCCAAGGATCCCAGTCAGGAATGTCTACGTTTATGGATCCTCCTACCTCGAAGGAAGTGGGATCGGAGTCATCTTGCTCGAATCCGATCAGTTCACTCTCCAGTACTCGCTATGCCTTAACTTCCCAGCCTCCAACAATAAATCCAAATATGAGGCAATGATTGTCGGCCTTCTCCTAGCTCGTAAGGTAAGGGCATAAAGGTTTAGGGAGTTTGACGACTCCCAACTAGTAGTGAACCAAATCCGAGGAGACTATGAGGCCATAGATGACCGCATGGTCAGGTACCTAACTTGTGTGAAGAAACTCTTAGCCGCATTCAAAGAAGCCGAATTCACTTGCATTCCTCGCAAGGAAAATGAGCAAGTAGATTCCCCCTCTAAGTTAGCCTCCTTTCCTTTTGATGGACTTGACCACACAGTGCTCGTTGAAGTCCGACTCAAACCCAGCATCGAAGAAGCAGCATTAGAGCTCATGTTCATCACCCCCAAACACCCTGAGATTATTGGATGAAATCCTTGATCGAATTCCTTGACAAGGGAATCCTCTGGTCGATCCTAAAGAAGCAAGAAACATTCAGGTGAGGACTTCCAGATATACACTTGTGGAAAGAATCTTTCTACAAACGTCCCTACACTTTGGTAGATGGAAGGCATTACTTAAGATGCCTCTCCCCTAAATAGGGTTGCCATTTGGGCCCGGTGGGTCGGGCCGAGCCCCAACCCAACGGGTTTGCCAGGGTAGGGGCCCGCTCCCGGACCAGGTTGGAGTTTCAAGAACTTAACCTGAACCGATCCGAGAACCCCTTCGGGTCTAACACAACCCGGGCCGGGCTGGGCCGGGTTGGCCCGAGTTTTTTAAAATCCATTTTAACTCCAAAAAATAAAAATAAATGTACAACAAGTATAAGCGTGAAACAAAATTGTATATATTATTCATTTCAACTTGGAATAAGTTTTTACAACAATTAAATTACATACAAATACATTTAATAAAAATTAAAAAACCATACAAAGTTATTGAATTACATGTTTAAGGGGATAATCTAGAGTTCGAGACAACCTAGAGTTAGACTGAAGAGTGGTTATTGGAGTACTGTCGTGCCCCTCAACTTATCTCTCATCGCCCTAAATTCCATACTCTGCTCCGACATGAACTTCATGAGAGTTGCTTCTACTTGTTGAAGTGTCCACTACTCTTCCTTGAGTCTTGTCTTATGCTTTCTTCTAATCTTCCGTGCACACGAGCATCTCCAATGAATCCAGCTTCAAGCAATTCATGTAATCGGTTAAAACTCTGCTACTTGAAGAAAAAACACTTTCTGATGCAACTATATACAAAGAAGGAGTTAGTAGATCTTTAGCCATGTGTGAAAGAATTGGAAATAAAGATTCATGCTCTTTCCACCATTATAACACCTCTATCCTAGCATTAGAACTTTCACTATCTTGCGAATTATACCAGTTTAATTCATTAGGTGCATAAGTTGTAGGTAACTTAGACTGAATACGAGAAAGTAAATTTGTAGTGGAATCTTCTAATATGCTTTTATCCTTACCTTTAGAAGATGAACAAGAAGTTGATACACTAGTTTCTCGTGTGGTACCACTAGATGCATAAGTTCTATCATAAAAATCATACAAATTATTCAATGTGAACTCAAATCTAGCTAAATAATCATTACTTCATATTGAGAATCTTCTCCAAGTAAAGCAAAAAATATTTCAGTCAAACTCTTCGTACTCACTAATTTGATACAAGGATCCATTACATTAGCAATACAATATAGCATAGGCGGAGGATTTAAATACTTCAAAAATTTATCATAAACGGAAATAACAATATGACCAATGTAAGGATCCGAAATCATTTCTTGAAAAGTTTGCATCATAATAATTATTGAAATAAAAATACTATCAGAAGTGTAATCATAAATTTTGAAAATTTCAAAGTTGTAATCTTAAAATTTCCAAAAATTGTAACAAACTTCTGGCAAAATAACGAGAATCGAGACATATTTGAAAATCTTCCATATTTTTTGCAATACAAAAAACATTTATAACCGTTTTATATTTAGTAACAACATTCAATAATTCGAAAGTAGAATTCCATCGGTGTTTAACATCTCTAGAAATTTTTCCAAAATGTACCCCCTTAAGATTATACCATTCTTTGAATTGCTGAAGCTTAAAACTACTCAAAGTGTTGAAATGTACACAATTTCTAACTGCATTCACATAAAGAGAATTGAGTAGACGACAAGAATTTGAGATTGAGCTTCTTCACATGATCAATTATGTAGTAGCGAGAGTTTGAGCTTCTTCACTTGATCAATTATGTAGTAGAGAGAATTTGAGATTGAGCTTCTTCATGATGTTGAGTAGTAAAGAGAGCTTCTTCACTTCTTTATTGTTTCTTAGATAGATTGAAAGTAGTGGTAGTTGAGAGTTGAGAGAGTTGATAGATGGATAAGAATGAGTGAATTATTGAAGAAGAATGAGTGAATTTAGTGTTGTTTTACAGGGAAAAACTCCCAGAATTCTAAAATTTCAAAAAATAAAAAAACAACCACAATGGGTGGCCTGCCAGGTCGACCGTTTGACCCAGGCGGGCCTCCTGTTGGACCTGCCGGATTGAACATTACACAACCCATCGGTAACGAGTTGGGTTCGAGTCGGGTTGGTGGTGGATTACGGGTTATATGGGTCGGGTCGAGTGGGTTTTATCCTATAAAATTACGACACAGTTCAACCCGCTGTGGCTATCGGGTTTGACCCGGGCCCGTATCGGGTCAATCGGGTTCGGTTTGGTGGCGGGTGGGTCGTGGGTTGGCCTAGCCCGAATGCCACCCCTACCCCAGAAGATGATAACTATGCCTACAGAGGTACATGAAGGAATAAGTGGTGGCCACGAGGGCACGAGGTCCCCTGCACGGAAGATCATCAATCATTGGTACTATTGGCCCACACTCCTAGACGTTGCCCAAAGGTATGTTCGCCAATGTACCCCTTGCCAGAGTACTCCTCCATTAAGCAGGTGCCCCAAGCCAACCTCTGCTCCATGCCAAGTCCTTATCCCCTTCGTCAGGTGGGGAATGGACTTACTCGGACTGTACCCCCCGCCACTGGGCAAATGAACTTTTTCATGGTAGCCATCAACTACTTCATAAAGTGGATCGAGGTGGAACCACTAGCTTCCACCACCGAGCACAAAGTTCATCAATTCTTCTAGAGAAACATCATGTGCAGATTCGGGGATCCCCCGAATCCTCGTCACTGACAATGACACACAATTCGCCAGCAAAGGATTCCATAAGTTTTGCACTGATCTTGGGATTGAACAAAACTTCTCTTCCATCTCACACCCCAAGATCAATGACCAAGCCTCGAATGCCAACCAACGGATTCTTGATGGCCTTAAGAAGAGGTTAGACAAAGCCCCAACGAAAAATTGGTTAAAGAGCAAGAGCTCCCAAGTGTAGTTTGGTCCTACATGACCTCAAAGAGAACTCCAATAGGAGAGTCCGTGTCTAACCTCACCTTTGGCTCAACAACATCCTCGTGGTAGCCATTGACTACTTCACAAAGTGGATTAAGGCAGAACCATTAGCTTCCATCACCAAGCACAAAGTTCATCAATTCTTCTGGAGAAACATCGTGTGCAGGTTTGGATCCCCTAGACCCCTGTCATTGGCAATAGAACACAATTCACCGGAAAAGGATTCGGTAAGTTCTGCATCGATCTGAGGATTGAACAATAATTCTCCTCCACTAAACAACCTCAGACCAATGGCCAAGCCAAGAATGCCAACCGACAGGTTCTTGACAGCCTCAAGAAGAGGTAAGACGAAGCCCCTAAAGGAAAATGGGTCGAAGAGCTCCCAAGTGTACTTTAGTCCTACATGACCTCAAAGAGAACCCCAACAGGAGAGTCCCCATTTAACTTCACATTCGGCTCTGAAGCATTGATCTCCCTAGAGGTTGGACTTCCTTCCCCCGCATTCTTCTTTTCAATGAAGAAAAAAACTTAAATGATCTCCGAGGCAAACTTATTTGACGAGGTTCTTGAGAAATCTGCAATACAACGAAGTATCAGGTGGAGAAGTATTACAAAAAGAAGGTTCGAACCTAGCCATCAAAAAACTTGAAATCTCCAATTTGTGCAAAAAGAGGAAGCTGGCTCTAAACTGGGAAGGACCGTACAAGATCTCCCAAGTCGTCATCCCGGGGCTTTCCGACTTGAAGACCTGGGAGGCAAGAAGATATCAAGGACTTGGAATATCAAGCACCTCATGACGTACAATAAGGCCGCTTGCTGCACCGCAACCGAACTCTTCACCATAGCCAGCATTTGCACCTGAGGCCACCTGCTACTCCTTTATTGCTGTCCTGGCCTTCACTCCTCCAAAACAACAACTGAACAACTCCCTTACTGCCATTACCTCTTGTTGGTATCCTCTTGTTGTTGTGTGTTGTCCCCTTGCCTTTGCTGCCATTGCCGCTGTTGTTGTCGCTCTTGTTTGTTGTTGCTATCATCGTCTTCACTGTTGCTGCCTCAAACATGTGAGTACCACCCACACTCCTCGCTATCGTTCCCATCGATGCATGCCGCCGTGTTGTCGCTGCCTTCTAGTTGTCTTCTACAGCCTGCACTCGATGTGTAGTGCCTCGAATTTCCAATAAATAAAATTAGAAATAAGTGGCACAATTTCCAGAATCATCTTCAATCGCAATCATAAACATAGTATTAAATACAGGGAAAATTTAAAACTTTTTATTACATATTCTGTTCTTACAAAACACAGCGGAATTAATCATATTAATTACAAATCTTTACAACACATAGAATCTTCAATTTGCATTTATACTCCAAGCTTTATTTGCATCGATGCTATCCATAATTGAAAACCCTGCAAAAGTCTATTGAAAAGTGGGCACGTCAGTTAAATGTAACTGACGTCAACTATAGTAATAGTGATACTTCTAAATCTCACAATCACAAACTTGATTCACATTAATAGGACAATAATAAACGATGCATAAACAATAATAAATAGAATATAGAACAACAAGTGAAGCATGGCTATGTGTCAAGTGTATGAGATGAAAATAGAAAGCAAGCATGCATAAAACAAGTCAAAAAACACAAATGAATATGATGATCTCTAATGCATACTTGTTGGATTCTATGCATCCCATTCTATATAGGTTCGGTGCAAGCCCTTATCATTCTCCACTTTTTAGGGTTAAATCCCCCGTTATGAAACTAACATACCACGGAGATTACTTTAAAATTTAGATTATTCTATGAGTATCTAGTGCCATGCCCCGATAATTCTTTAGAATCAACTTCCCACCGCAAGTGATTTTGGGTACACTCCCTCACACCCTAATAATTCAGAAAATTGAAACCCACACAGCAAGCCAAATGGTACCTCATCACACGAATATCCCATGAGCGTCACATCGATCCCAATAATTCTGAACAGACATCCCACACCGCAAGTGATTACACCCCGATAATTCTTGAGATCATCTCCCATCGCGAATCATATGAGGCCCCCTACCCATTCAGAATTCTTATCCGATCCTGGTCAATGCAGTTTTTGACAATATGTTCAAAGTAATGCAATTTATTGAGATCAATTAGTAATGATAGCTTTTTTTGTGTTATACTATATCAGTATTCAGTACACTAAGTACTGCTTATTTTGAATTTTATTTCCCTAGAAATCACTCACTAATCACTTCACCCACTAATCACCATTAATAATTAAAACGTGCATGACTTACAAAGTCATGCTAACATGAATGGTCATGAATGGTCTCGGTATGCTGCACCCACTAATCCATAAGCAACCACATTCAACACATTCTCACAATTTACCAAACCAACTGCACATTCTCACACATTCTCACAATTTTCCAACATGAATGGTCATGAATGGTCTCGGTATGGTTAGATATTAATCACCTTCTATTAATCACTCACTAATCACTTCACCCACTAATCACCATTAATAATTAAAACGTGCACGACATACAAAGTCATGCTAAGATGAATGGTCATGAATGGTCTCGGTATGCTGCACCCACTAATCCATAAACAACCACATTCAACACATTCTCACAATTTACCAAACCAAACGCACATTCTCACACATTCTCACAATTTTCAACATGAATGGTCTCGGTATGGTCAGATATTAATCACCTTCTATTAATGAAGGGTATGAATGGGTGGCATGTAAATCTGGGGCTGTTCATCGATGCTAAACCGAAAATAACCGAACCGAAAATAACCGAACCGAACCGAAATTTTTGGTTTGGTATATTTGAAACCAAAATCCGAACCAAAACTGATAAAATTTGGTTTGAACCGAACCGAAGTTTATCAGTTCGGTTCGGTTAATAACCGAACTAACCGAAATTTTTAATACATACTAATTTTCTACTATGACTCAGAAAAGTGGCAGATGAGTCAGAAATATTCATGCTTTTCGCTCTCATAACTTAGACTATCTCAGAATGAAAATGGTGCTTATCCTCCATTTGAGAAGTTGAAGATTGAACCACCATCCTATTAGGCTACACATCAGCGTGGCTCACATGGTAATAATCTATTCTTCACTTAAAATAATTCACCCTAAATCAGGATTCACATTTCACACACATAGCCTTGGTAGTATTTTGATTTCATTTTGATTTCACACACATAATCAGGTATGCTACTATTAGCTGGAAGTGCACTTGCATAGCAGCTTAGTTTGAGATGGATCCTAGGGGTATAATTTATTTTGGTCCAAAAAAAGTTCGGTTTTTTGTTTGGTTCGGTTTATTTAGAAGCCAACCAAAAACTGAACCGAACTCTCTAAAAAACTTCGGTTTGGATCAAAACCAAACCGAAAACCAAAGAACCGAACCAAATTGGTAAATTTCGGTTCGGTTCGGTTCGGTAATCGGTTTTAACCAAAGTATGAACAGGCCTATGCAAATCTACAATTTTCCAACATGAATGGTCATGAATGGTCTCGGTATGGTCATATATTAATCACCTTCTATTAATGAAGAGTATGAATGGGTGGCATGCAAATCTTAATTTATTAGTCATGCAAATTACATTTTTTAACTCTATATATTTTTTTGTCTTTTATGTTGATGGGGGCATGATAGTAAAAAGCCGCTAAAATAGGGCTTTACTTAATAATAGTATAGATATGAATGGGTGGCATGCAAATCTTAATTTATTAGTCATGCAAATTACATTTTTTAACCCTATATATTTTTTTTGTCTTTTATGTTGATGGGGGCATGAGAGTAAAAAGCCGCTAAAATAGGGCTTTGCTTAATAATAGTATAGATATGAATGGGTGGCATGCAAATCTTAATTTATTAGTCATGCAAATTACATTTTTTAACCATATATATTTTTTTTGTCTTTTATGTTAATGGGGGCATGATAGTAAAAAGCCGCTAAAATAGGGCTTTGCTTAATAATAGTATAGATATATACATGGATGTCTATGATGAAATATATAGTATAACGGGTGCATCTTGTCCAACCTATCTTAATTCATCGATCAATCAAATCCATTCAAAAACAAAACTTCACAAAAATCTCAACTCCGAAGTCTTCGACCTTCAACTGCAGATCTGAAACTTCAACCCCATCTTTAACATATAAGACGTGATTTCCCCCTCAAAATCCACTTTGTACAATCAATATACACAAACACATTCATTGTTTATCAATTTGCTCCTACTTATTTATTTGTAATTCAATGGATGGTCAAGTTTTCTCATCCGACGGTTCAAAACAGAGCATAGCAGTGAAAATCAGTAAATACCATATTCTCATCTATACATACGCATATTATTTCATACCAATCTTAATGACAACCTCTCTCCATTATCAAACAAGTATAATGTAGATGAAAGCGAATTTTTTTAGTACTACCAAATCTCTATCATTCTTAAATATTCTATACATGAAAATCACTCATAAATTTGTGTACTTATTCATAAAATATGTTATTTTGACTACTCATTCATTGAGATTCATTCTCTAATAGATCTACATCAAGTTTTACAATCATACAAAATCCTGACACATATCCTACTTGATCAATCATCATATTCTACAAATATATAACAAATCAAGAGATAAGAAGTACCACCCACCTCAAAGAAGACCAATTGAAGGATAATTTTCATGCCCCGCTTCCTAAAAGAGAATACGGAATATGGATACACGACAAAAGCCCAGCGAATGATTTTCATCATCCATAAGCTGTTCAAGAATCTTTACAACATTCACAAGAACCATCAGAGTCAGAAACAAAAGAATCAACCACATGCACATATGAACCAAAAATACCAACAAGAATACTTGAAACCAAATATATAAATCTCAAATAGTCATGATTTGAATAAGATAAATATCTTCGGTCACATTGCCTAAATACAAGAATAAATTCAAGTCACAAAATACAATATTGTTCAAGCAAGCTACAAAAAATAATAATAATAAAAGCAAGCACTAATACTTCATGTCACCAATACCGTCTGGAATCTGTTCTCCAAAATCTGCAATTCAACAAATGCAGGGAAGAGGAAAAGAAAAAACAAGGTACCCGTCAATTGCAAGTTACAGGTCACTTATAATGTAAGATACAAGTACATGGGAAAACAAACTAATAACATAGAATAAGCATGATGTCAAAATAAACAACTAGCATGATAATGTGATCAAGTACATGTGGCATATGGCAAGAGTCAAGTAAACAAGTATCATGAAATCATGTATCAAGTGTCATGTATCAAGTCTCATGTATCATGTAGTCAAGTATCATGTTCAATTATCATGTGTCAAGTCTTGTAGTGATTACTATCTAAGTAGCACTTCATGCATCCCACACCGCACAGTTGCTACAACAAATAGTTTCGCTTTAGATTTCATAGTGGACCATAGAGGGCAGTGTACTCAGGGACAAGTTAAGTAATCGAGTTCCAAGCTCCAAGTATCATGTATCATGTATCATGTAATCACGTGTCAAGTTGTGCAAGAGGCGTGTCTTGTGTGCAAGTGTCAAATTATCACGTGTCAAGTATCACATCTCAAGTAATCACGTAGGATCAGTGGATCCCCTTCCGAGTACACATTTCTGAATTATCCACTACTAGATCTGTCTATTAAACTCCGGCTTGATTATTTATTATTAATGTCAAACAAGCATGTATATGTGTAAAATATATCAAGAATAACATGGCATGATCATGTAACAAGTTTAAGTTGCAATGTACGAGTGCGAGATAATACATGAAAGAATAAAATATCCAAATCTCAAGTTCAGGACAGCAAGACTATATTGTAGTAAAATAGTGATTCCCAGTGTTACAAGCATTCAAATCTGAATCCGTCGAAACTTCTTGTAAATAGACTCCCAACCGAATCCAGTGAGTACAAATAAGTCATATATTAATTCACAAAAACATAGCTCAAAACTGATTTGAATACAGAAAATAGGTTCAGCCAGAAATCAGGAAAACAAATTCAAGAGCACGAAAACAGCACGAAAACCCAATAAATAAATCCATGAAATATCTGGGGTATTCCTCTATATTTCCAGCATCTAAATATAAAGTTCCAAAATTTTCCAGTAAAATTAGATCAGTCATCAAAAATCGGGAAACATCAATAATCAGTAGTTTGGCAAATCTGGAATTCCCAACACTGCTGTACGAAACCTATAATATCTCGCAATCGGTGAAAAGAAATCCAAATCCGCCAAAGGGAGATGAAAATAGACAAATTATATTAACTCACAAGAATTTTTCATACAGTAGAAGGAATTAGGGTGAAAATACGATTCTTTACAGAACGGCGAGCAAAATACAGCAAGCATAGTTTTCATAAACAAGCATGATACGGCATATAAAACACATCAAAAAAATCTACCAAAATTCTGGGTAATCCCTAACTAGATATAGTAAGACTGTCCAAAGTTTTGGATCAAAATAATATGTGTAGCACAGTTATTGAAATGATTTAGTCATCAAAAACACTAAGAAACAAAATCTGAAAAAGATCTACATCTCTGTAGTAAAACAGTCATATCTCACACATACGAAAACGAAATCAAGCAAGATCAGAAGGGTTTGAAAATAGAAGAAATCCTCTAAAACTCCTGTTTTATACTGAAATTAAGATACTGGCTTTAAGACAGTCCAAAACAGCAAACAAAACAGATCATCGACAAAATACAGATTTTTCCCTCTAACGACAACTCAACATATATCATACAAAACTTGTTAAAAACATAAGCAAATATGAAATCGTGTCTACCAAGTGTCCAAACATCATGAAATAGGGTTATTAACATATCTAAAACAAGTTTATCACATGGTTCTCAACAATTACCCATTTCTCACAAGAAGTCTTACATACATGATCAAATCAAGAACGGGCAAAACCTAAGTTAATTCATGTCAATATTTTGTCATGAGGCAACTATGGTCAAGTTTTCACAGTAGAGACAAAACCTATCAAACATAACACATAAGGGTCGTCTCTAGAACGCAACTACACAATAGGTGGTATTTTTGACTTGTATCATACGAAGGAATTTGAGTACAAGTTACTTGCCTTAACCGAAGACGATGAACGATGAAAATCAAGAATAACGGGAACGGATTCCCGACAACGAGCAAAACCCACAAACGAAAATCCACGAACGAATGAATCCAAGCAAACTTGAGCGAAAATCTCCACACGAACAATTCCACCAAAAGAGAGATGATCCAAGAGAGGGATGGTGGCAAAGGTGGCTTGCGGCTTGGGGTTGATCGGCACCGGAGTGGGGGGCGACGGGGAGATAGAAAGAGAGAGATGCTAGGGAATTATGGTGTTCGGGTAGTAGGAGGTCGGGATCAGAAGTTGGGGTGTGCTCGGCCAAGGTGCAGGTCAGGAGAGGGTGGCTCGGGATGCAGGGGAGGCTGGTCGGGATGGAGTGCGGCGCAAGCAAAGGGGAGGAGGCTGGGTGTTAGGGTGCAGAGAATTAGGGTAAGGGTTTTGTGAGAGAGGGATTAGAGATATATATATGAGGGGATTAGGGTTAATGGGTAATTGGGTTGTGGGTAATTAGGAGTAGTAGTAGGATTTGTTTAATGGGTATTGATAAGGATTAATTACATTGGATAACAAATAGGATTGTGGTTAATTTGGCTTTGGTAAATTTGTTAGGGATCAAACAATTTGGATTAGGAAAAGGAGGAGCAACCAGCACCACCATAAGCACTCAAGAACACAAAATAAAGAAGACAAGAACCAAATGAAAGAAAGAACAATAATAATGAAGAACGAACAAATAGACAACCAATCAACCACAAGGGCTCAAAAAAAAAAATTGAAATAAAACAAATATATATTGAAAACAACTCCAATATAAGGTTCAGAAAGAATACAAGAGAGAAAATCCATAAAAAGAAAACACTCAAAATTACACAAAATGAAAAACAGGGGTTACAATCCTACCCACATAACAAGAAGAATTTCGTCCTTAAAATTCAAAAAGAAGATACATAGGGTAACCCCAAAACAGCCAAAAGAACAAAATAAAAACTACTCAAACAAACGAGGAAACTTCTGCTTAATCTCCTCCTCCAGCTCCCAAGTCGACTCACCGGGCGAGTGAGGATTCCAAGCAACACTAACCAACTTGATGACCTTGTTCTTAAGCACCTTCTCCCGTCGATCCGCAACAGCAACTGGCGGAATCTCACAAGTCAAATCCGGCGGAACGGTCAACTCAGAATAGTCGATCACGTGGCTCTCATCTCGGATATATCTCCTAAGTTGTGAGACATGGAAAACAACATGCACTCCTGATAACGCTGGCGGCAAAGCAAGACGATAGGCCACCCTGCCTACTCGGTCCAAAATCTCAAACGGTCCCATAAACCTCGGGAAAGCTTGCCCCTACCACCGAACCGAATGGCACCGCGCCATGGCGATACCTTTAGGAAAACATGGTCACCAACACCAAACTCCAAAGCTCTCCGATGGACATCAGCTCATCGCTTCTGCCTGTCCTGAGCTGTCTGCAAATGCTTCCTGATCTGAACCACAACATCAACTGTCTTGGAGATCAACTCCGGTCCCAACAACTTCTTCTCACCAATGTCATCCCAGCACACTGGTGATCTGCACTTCTGCCCATAGAGTGCCTCGAACGGAGCAGCTTTAATACAGGCTTGAAAGCTGTTATTGTACGAAAACTCACGAGATGCAAATGATCCTCCCAAGACCCACCAAACTGAAGCATACAGGACCTCAACATGTCCTCAAGAATCTGAATAGTCCGCTCTGACTGTCCATCAATCTGGAGATGAAAAGCTATACTGTACTTTAATTTACTCCCCAAACTAGCATGAAGACACTCCCACAACTGAGATCTGAATTTTGTATCCCTGTCGGATACAATACTGACTAGAACCCCATGAAGTCTAACAATCTCTTGCATGTACCTCTGAGCTAGGCTCCCAGTAGACTGCCCGACACGAAAAGGAATGAAGTGAGCACTCTTCGTCAAACGGTCGACAATCACCCAAATGGCATTATGACCCTTAGGACACCTCGACAAAGTGGTCACAAAATCCATAGTGATATGTTCCCACTTCCACTCTGGAATAGGAAGCGATTGAAGAAGTCCAGCGGTTCTCTGATGCTCTGCCTTAACTTGCTGGCAGATCAAACACTGCCACAACCCTTTTCATACCCTGCCACCAGAAATGAAGCTTCAAATCTCGATACATCTTAGTACTGCCAGAATGGATAGAATATGAGGACTGATGGGCTTCCTCAAGCAACCTCTGACGAACATCACCTTCCGGGACACATAATCTGGACCCAAAACGAAGCGATCCATCCGAATGAATAACTATGTCCGTCCTGAACCCAGAATCAACCTCAGTTCGAAATCTCTGCAGCTGTGCATCACTAGCCTGCGCCTCTTTAATCTGATCAACAAGAGACGAATGCAGCTAAAGCACCAAACAACTCCGATCAGAACTTTGCAAAAAAACCTCCAACTCTAACCTCCTCATCTGCTCAATCAGATCCCTTTGCTGAGTCAAGAACATAACTGTCGGTCTCCTACTCAAAGCATCTGGCACCAAGTTTACTTTACCAAGATGGTATTGCAAACTGATGTCATAATCGGCCATAAGCTCCAACCAATGCCTTTTTCTCATGTTTAACTCCTTCTGGGTGAAGACGTACATGAGACTTTTCTGGTCTGTAAAGATCTCCACTTGGTCTCCAAGTAAATAATATCTCCACAAATTCAAAGCATGGATCACTGCCGCTAACTCCAAGTCATGAGTCGGATAGTTCTTCTTATGCGGCTTCAATTGCCTCGATGCATACGCAACGACTCGGCCCTTCTACATCAGAACTGACCCAAGACCCTTACCAGAAGCATCACAGTGAATTACAAATCTGCCTGAACCATCGAGAATAGTCAATACAGGCGCTGACGTCAATCTGTTCTTCAACTCAACAAAAGCTTCATCACACTCATCAGACCAACAGAACTTCTGATCCTTCCCATTCAACTTAGTCAACGGTCCTGCTATCTTCGAAAAATCTTGGACAAACTTCCGATAATAGCCAGCTAAATCAAGAAAACTCCTGACTTCTTAAACTGACTTGGGAATAGGCCAATCCTTTACAGCCTCAACCTTGGCCGGATCCACCGAAACACCATTGCCAGAGATAATGTGCCCCAACAAATGAAATCCTGTCGAGCCAAAACTCGCACATGCTGAGTTTCCCATAGAGCTGATTCTCTCTCAAAGTCTGCAGAACCACTGTAAGATGCTCAGCATGATCTTCCCGATTCCGAGAATACACCAAAATATCATCAATGAAGAAGACCATAAATCTATCCAAGAAATGAGAGAAGACCCGGTTCATAAGACTCATGAATACAGCCAGCACGTTCGTAACTCCGAACGGCATCATAAGATACTCATAGTGCCCGTATCTAGTCTTGAAAGCAGTCTTCTGTATATCCGCAGCCTTCACCTTGACTTGGTGATATCCAGAATGAAGATCCAACTTCGAAAAAACAGCAGCCCCACTCAACTGGTCAAACAAATCATCGATCCTGGGCAACGAATATCGATTCTTCACAGTAACTCTGTTCAATTCCCGATAATGCATGCACAGTCAACGACCACCATCCTTCTTGTCGAAAAAAAGGACTGGAGCACCCCAAGGCAAAACACTAGGTCTAATGAAATCCAAATCAAGCAACTGCTGAATCTGCACCTTAAGCTCTGCTAGCTCAACCGGTGCCATCTTGTAGGACTCTTCGATATCGGCAATGTTCCAGGCTGAACATCAATACCGAATTTCACTTCCCTATCAGGGGGTAAGCCAGGCAACTCATCTGGAAAATATCCAAGAAATCCCAAACTACTAGAGGCACAGCCTCACAGCCTGAATGCAACTCTATCGCACAAACCTCCTGATCAACTGCAACTCGGCCAAGGGAAGACTCCCTGGCATGGAACTCAAATTCTGCGCGATCTGAAATTCGGAACACAATTTTCTTGGCACGGCAATCAATAATGGCATGGGTTTCACTCAGCCAATCCATACCCAGAATAAAGTCGAATCCCGAATTCCCAATTACAATCAGATTGGCTTTGAAATCTGCGCTGCCAATAATTACAGGACACTGCCTGCACTCTCGGGAGCAAATGAAAACTCCATCACCTGTCACAATGTTACAAGCCTTTGACATGTTACTGCACTCCAACTGATGGCGAGCGACAAATCGAGAGGAGACAAAAGAATGGGTTGCCCCAGAATCAAACAGAACATGAGCAGGGAAAGTGCAAACAAGAACAACACCTAAGATAGAAAGTAAAAGAGACAAAGAAAAGAATGGTTGAACAAGGGTGAGGAACAACAAAATGTAGAAAGAACAAAGAGAAGGAAATAAGGCAAAGAAAATGAAAAAAACCAAAAGAAACAACAAACAATAAAACAATAAAACAAAAGATACCTGTAACCACACCCTCAGCTAACTCAGCATCTGCAGCAGTCAGGTTGAAAGCCTGACTTCTCCTCGGAACAGCGGTCCTCTGACCGACAATCTGGCATTGCGGAGGAAGCGGTGATCTAACTGGACCACGAGCTGTGGCAACTGGCTGAATGGGACCCCTGGCTGGAGGAGCCAACTGCGGGCAGTCCCGCACCGAATGGTCAGCAGCACCACATCTAAAACAGCGACGATTGGCACAACGGCAATCCTTGCGCTCATGCCTGGAAGACGGCAAAAGTCATAGAAACTAACTCTCAGAGGACTCGTAGAAGAGTAAGGAGCTGCCCTAATCAGAGGGGCTGGAACAGGTCTCCGAATAGGCCCACCAGAAGATCTAGCAACTGAGTGCGGAATAGTCTGCTGAGAAGAAGCCAATCCACCTTGAGCCTGCTCCTGGGCCCTAGCTGCCTCAAGAGCCTTAGCATAGGTACACAAGCGCAGAGAGATAAGCCACACCTTGATGTCTCGCTCAAGCCACAAGAACGGCAGCAAAGCAGGCTGTAGCACCTCGGATTTTAAAATACCGGAAATTATCCGTTTTTATATTTTGTAGGGGTGAGAATTATTTTTAAGCTATGTTTTATTATTATTTTTTTTATATTGATATTGGTATGGATATTTGTGGTTGATTGGTGTTAGTGATATGTTAGGGGCTATGAGTTGAGATTTTATGTGAATAATTATTGTTCATTTATTTTATTATTTTGAAGGATTATTACGAGGTAGTTTTAATGTGTTTTTGTATTGGTGGTATTGTTAAAGTAAAGATTTAGGGCTTGTTTGAAATATATTTGAGATTAGGGGGTTTATACAAAATATTCCCTTACTTTATGTATCTATCTATTTATTAAATTGTATTTTATAAACCCCCTCCTCTCTCCTCCCTTCTCCCTTTTTCCTTCCCGTTTCGTTCCCCCAAAACCGAAGAAGGGGAAACCCCAAACCCTGGCCCTCCTCCCTCCTCCTTCTCCCGTTCACGCCCGACCGAAGAGAAAGAAAACCCCACCCCCTTCTTCCTTCTTCTTCTCCTTCCCTTCCCGTTCCATTCCGACCCAAAAAGAAGCCATCGAACCCATCGGCCGACGATTTCCCCACCTCAAATCCCCTCCGATTCTTCGTCGATTCCAAATTAAATCGAGGGGTAGACTAATAGAGGGATTCTCTACATCGGGGTAGCGTCGGATTTTCAAATGGATTTCAGGAAGGTAAACCCTAACTATTTTATTGTATAAAATTAAGTTGGGTTAATTTCTATTGAGTAGGATTATTATGGTAGAGAGATTTAGAGATGTTGGAAGTGGTAGATTTGAGAAATTAGTGGATTGTTAGAGAAATTGCAAGTTGTTAATAAATTAGGGTTTTGGGTTTGTAAAAGAGAGTATATAGAACATGTTAGAAGTTAGGACTGGTGCATATCATGGTGAAATCATGAAGTTCTAATTTTGGCATAAAGCCAAATTTTAGAATATGTGAAGTGGAGTAAGAAACTTGCTTCTAGCGAGTTTAGAAAATGTATGGGAGGTTGTGGAGTAGTGTGAGAGTATTAATCTGAATTTAGAAGGGATTTTGTAGACTTAGAACGTAATGGAAAAGATGGAGAATGAAAGTATAAATTTTGTGCACGCCGGGTATTCGGTGAAATGCCCGAGCGATATAGAGGTGAGAATTTGATGGATTCGGAGGTGTAGATGAGTCTCATTATTGTTGTTAACCCTAATTTGAGATATTAGGACAAAGGGATTGAGGAAATTAGGAAATAGGAAATTTTCCTATTAGAAAGCCTCTGATCAATAGGTAAGTTCTTGTATTGGGGTTCGAATTTGAAATCTGTCGATATAGCTCGCCTACGTATGTTATTTGTGACATGTGGGTGAAGACGGATTAAATTTGAAGATCCGTAGATCGAGTTTTGAGTTTCACGCTAATCGATCCTATAATTTCTTATTTAGGTGGAAAAAGTCGAACTTCGACTGGCTACAGGGCGAACGTGGGATATTGTTTGCTCGATCCGTCAGGTGAGTATGCTGTATTTGTAAATATTTTATATTGTGGCCGAATTTCGTGGCCTTTTGATATGTTTTGTGGGAGTTATGCCGAAAGTGGATTTTTATTGAAAATACGGATTTTTAAGGATCCAAAATGGATTTTTGAGATATGTGATGAAAGTGACTATTTTAAGTATATAAAATCTATAGTATGGGTTATTGTGATGTGTTGAAGTATAAAAGCTAAATATATTAAATTGTTTATGCATATTTTTGTCCAGTGCATGTTTTGGGGACATATAGGCCCTTATAGGTAATTATAATTACATGGAGCATGGTATATGAGCTAGTATGCTATAATTAGATATTATAAGATTTAATTAGAGGAAATAAGGGATTTTGGCCCTTTTTTCTGGGAAACCCGCATGTGTGGTGTGTAATTGTGATATATATATAGATGATTATGACGTGTGATGCAATGGTTAATGAAATTAATAATTGGGTACATGTTTACATTTTAATTATGTTCGAAGTGAATTAATGGGCAATAATATGATATTATTCTGTGGTGAATTATATATTTTGATATGCTTACGATACAGACTAACACCTTATAATTCTTTTATTTATGATATAACTTGGTGTATGTCTATATGTGATTTAATGAAGTAGTATATAACATGGTATTCATAATGGGTGATGTTATGGCAAGTTAAATAACATGGTGCATTCATAATGTGTAATACTATGACATGATGATTTTTATGCTAAATGACATGGTGTATGTATATATGTGATACAACGAGATGATAATTAATATCGTGGACACCGGATATGCATCAAATGGTAAGATCAAGATAAGATGGTAAGTGTTAATTAAATGTGTTATCAATATACGTGACTCAAATCAAAGTGGTAGCTATTCTTGAATTAATAAGTGAAGCGCTTGTGTGATAAAGTAAAATGGAAAGATGCAATGATTAATGCTAATAACAGATGGTTTTGTTGACCAGTACTTACAGCAAGCCTGGGGGTTTGGGCTAGACCTCCTAATGCCCAAGGACCGGCTTGGGAATAGTGGACCCAAACTATGTTTGGGGTAAGTGGATTTTATCGCCCAAGCTATCGGCTTGAGGTCCCGGTTTCCCTCGATGACAGCCGTCGCGAGGAAGCACCCAGTTTACCTGGGACGTGGTTTTTTCCCTCCTGGCTATCGGCTGGGAGGAAGTACCCAGTTTACCTAGAACGTGGTTTTTCCCTCGATGACAGTCGTCGCGAGGAAGCACCCAGTTTACCTGGGACGTGGTTTTTTCCCTCCTAGCTATCGGTTTGGAGGAAGTACCCAGTTTACCTGGGACGTGGTTTTTCCCTCGCTAGTTCGGCTAGGAGGAAGACGTAGCCTCAGACGAGTAAGACTCTGTGTGAGCATCGGGCCGCGTGTTTACTGGGCTGTCGGCTTTCAGTAAGTTGGGATACTGTGGCTCACTGGTCGACAAACTAATAAAATAACTAAGTATTAATAAAAATGTGAAATTACAGAAGTTAATTGTGAATTGTGTATGAGAAAGAAAGTGATTGTGAATGGAGTAAATGTGAAGGAAAACGAGTTATGAGTTAGTGTATGAAAAGAAGTGATAAATGCAGTGCGTGGTTAATTTAAAATGGAATAATAAAAGAGACATGTGTTCTTATGAATAGTATGAAGTAATTGTATCATGTAAGTGATTATTAAAGTAAAATACAGTGTGATATAAGTTGTTACACCTTGGAATTGTGTCAAGGAACTACCTGCCTGCTATTTCTGTGGAAATTGTGGGAACTACCTGTCTTGGCATAATTCGCAGGGTGAGTTGGTATAATAGTGGTAATGATTAATGGAAATGAGAAATAAAGTAAAGTGAAGATGAATAGTAATTGAAGTGAATTAATAACCAAGCTATCGGCTTGAGATGTGATGTGATATTACCCAAACTGTGTGTTTGAGGTGCAGTGATTATTACCCAAGCCATCGGCTATGGGGTGTGATATGTTGTGGTCCCAAATTGTGTTTGGGGATTAAGTGAAAATGATAATAAGATATATTACTTATAAGAATGAGAATTTCTAAAGTGGTATAATGAGATGGGAATGAGCTATAAAACCTGTTTTCGATGTAATGAGTATAAGCATTCTATTAGTGATGTGTTAATGATGTGATGAAATGTGAGAGCAGTGCAATAAGCAATAAGATGTTATATTTGCGTCATAAGACTCGAATGAATGAGGCATTATGAGAATAGAAGCATATAGGTGAGAAGTGATACTTGTTATTACAATAAAATAAATAGCCGTATTTAGAGAATGGTTAATGCAGAAAGTATGATGTGTTATGAGTTTGTATCCATATAAATGGTTATTAAAGAAAGATGTAATAGCATCATGTAAGTGATATTTATATAAATATCGAAATGCTAGTATGATGATAATTGTGGAGGAATGAATATTCGGGTTAGGGAATTTAAATTGAAAAGTAATGGATTGTATGTGAATTCGTATTATGTGAATGTAAAATAAGGATATATATATTTATATGAGGTTGATGTGAAGTGTATAGTGGAATGTGTGAATTATGGGTAATTTTATAATTCGATGCAGATTTGAAGAGTATTTTGATATAAAACCGTATTGATGATGTTTTTAAGTTCAGATGTTCAAGGTGTATCTTCTTACTTGATGTTTGTAAGTTTAAATTATTTTCTTTATACAATTTAATTCATTTGTTAGATTTTTTAAATTATACTCACACCAGAAATGGCTAACCCCTGATGTTTTCTGGGGGTTAGGAGGGTCCCTCCCAGAGAGGGGACAACCCTAACTCTCTTGCAGGTTGGTAGCAGCATGGCAAGGTAGTTATAGAGTTAGGAATTTTATTTTGTCGAGATGTTAGATTATTTATGTATTTAGTATAAGTAGAAGAGTGAATAGTTGATGTATTGTTTTGTATTATGGTAAAGGTATCTGTATGTAGTGCTGTGATGAGGTGAGAAAGCCCGTACCCACCTCGCTGTGGTGTATTGGGTTCTGTGGTTGGTTTTTAAAAAGGTTTTTCTGAATTTTTACAAAAATCCTTTATGTTTTCAAAGGAATTTATGGTTTTTATTGAATATTTGATAATCCGTTATGAGTTTGGCCCCCAGAGCATTATATTATATTTCCTGTGTGTTTCTGCTCATTTTGGCCTGGGGAGCCCGTGAAATTATTGCATGTATTGTGAGCTACGGAATTTTGAGCAGAATTCCGTAAGCTATTTGTGTTTCGGGGAAAAAATTACAGGGGAAACTCTACCAAAATTTTCCTTGAAATATAACTTTCTTAGTTTATGTTTAAAGTGATATAGAAATTGAAAGAATTGAATTTGGAGGCTTAGTTTTCAAAAAAAAAATCTGGGGTGTTACAGCGGCTAAGTCTCGTAAATTCGCCTGCGTACTCGTTCAAAGACCTGGAGCCCTGTTTCAAGAAAGTCTTATGTTACAACTTTGCATGAACAATATGTAACAAAATTTTATTACTCGAAATAACGACCAACCTGTTTCAAGGCTAAGGATTGTTGCTCCATCTCAACTCTGGTGCTGCTAGGAAAGAACTTCTCCAAAAAGCTCCTAGCGAAAGTGGCCCAAGTGATCAGTCTTCCGAGCCTTTCAGACTCGGACCTCCACCAGATATGGGTCAAGTCCACCAACTGGATGGTAACCACATCCACACGATCTGCATTTGCAACTCTAGCTGCCAAAGGCAGTTGCTCTGTCCGAATCAACCACTGTTCAGCCTCTAAAGGCATTTCAGTGCCTGAAAACATGTCGGGATGCAGCCTCATAAAGTCGTGACTATTTCCGGACGGGGAGGAAGAACATCCTGCCTAGGCGCAATGGGCAGAGGAACTCGAGCGGCTTCCAAAGCAGCCACACCAAATCACTATGGTTCTACTGCTGATTAATCAAGCGCTCAAGCACAGCAGTGACAGCCTCAATTAGGTCAACTTGTGACTGAGAAGTAGAACCTCTACGAGCTATAGTCTGCACAAAACTAAAAATAATTAGCATCCAGATCAATGTTGATAATAACTGATTTATTTATGCATGCATGGTTGGTGAAATGTTGAGCAGATCCTAGTTTGAGCCAAGCTTGTCTAATATATTAGGCAACTAATACATTAGCCAAACCTGCTGCTTTGATACCACTAAAAATCTTGTCACGCCCTGCTTCCCAAAAGAGAATACAGAATACGGATATGTGATAAAAGACCAGCGAATGATTTTTATCATCTATAAGCTGTTCAAGAATCTTTACAACATTCACAAGAATCATCAGAGTCGGAAGCAAAAGAATCAGCCACATGCACATACGAACCAAAAATACCAACAAGAATACCTGAAACTAAATATATAAATCTCAAATAGTCATGATCTGAACAAGACAAATATCTTGGGTCACATTGCCCAAATACAAGAATAAATCCAAGTCTCAAAATACAATATTGTTCAAGGAAGCTATAAGAAATAATAATAATAAAAGCCAGCACTAATACTTCATGTCACCAATACCGTCTGGAATCTGTTCTCCAAAATCTGCAATTCAACAATTGCAGGGAAGAGGAAAAGAGAAAACAAGGTACCTGTCAATTGCAAGTTACGGGCCACTTATAATCTAGGATATAAGTATATGGAAAAACTAACTAATAACATGGAATAAGTATGATGTCAAAATAAGCAACTAGCATGATAATGTAATTAAGTACATGTGGCATATGGCAAGAGTCAAGTAAACAAGTATCATGAAATCATGTATCAAGTGTCATGTATCAAGTCTCATGTATCATGTATGTAGTACCCCGTAATTTTAAATATTATTTTTAAATGTTTATAATGAATTAAAATAATTTTTGGAGATTTAATAAATATTTTCCTGGAAGTTTATCTTTTTACACGTGCGAAACACGTGCAAATATTTTCTTGAGAAGTTCCAAAAGCCAAAATTATTTTAGGGAAAATCATTATTTATTATTTGGGATTTATGTGTAATTTTTCTAGATTTTTCTGATATTTATTGGATCTATTTGCAAATATTAAGAAAAAGAAGGATCTTTTTGCAAAATTGTCATTTTGAGGGGTGAAAGTGCAAAACTATTTTCTAGACTTTTAAAATAGTGCCGACTGGAAATATGGTGGTTATTTTTCTTTTAAATCTCAATTTAATCAATTTTATCAAGTTTCGAAGTATAGGAATCTATTTATGTAAAGTTGTATTTTCAAGGGGTTATTTTGCAAAAGTGTCTAAAAACCCTAAAACTTCTTTTCCGAGTATTTAAAAAGAAACGCAGCCATCTTTCGCTGCACAACATTGAGTTTCTTATTTTTGGAGGATTTGGGAGAAGATTTTGGATCTCGCGAAGGAAAGGCTTCTTATCAAGGGATTTCTTCATTTAATGTGAGTGATATAATTGTTTTGTTTGTTCTTTGAATGTTGTATGTGAGTGACATGTTTGTTCTTTTTTCTTTTATTTTATGTATGTTGTATGTGAGTAATTGATTGGTTGATTGATTATTTATGTGAGTGGTAAAAATTGGATGTTGATCTATGAATGTTTAATGGATCTTGGATATTGAACTTTATTGCTAGAAAGCATGATTAGGGTTTGAGTATGACTATGAAAATAATGGATTGGATGGATGAACGATTTGATCTTGAGAAACCCTAGTGGTATGTGATTACAAAGTTGATTATGGTTATGAGTTGTGGTAGAAATTCAGTTTTTTCAGAAATTTGAATGGAAGAGTTATGAATCAAGAGATCATGTCATGGAAAATTGAAATTTGAGAAATTAGTTGAGTTGAGGAGATATACCCAAATTGGGGATTCTTTGAGATTTTGATATTTGTATGGTTTGGATCTGAATACGAACTATTTCAGTGAACAATGAATTTTGTAAGAAACTCTAAATTTTATTATATGCACAATCCATGTATTAATTGAAAGAATCAATATAATCTCTATTTTCATGAATTCAAGCAATTTGATTTAGTTTTATGGACTATTATATGTCCTACCAGTTGTATTTGGTTATATAAGAAATAAGTTTTTATCGAAATCGTTTTCATAAAGTAAAACTATGTATCGATTGAATTGTGCACAACCAAAATACTGCAAACTGAAGGCCGACAGTCGACTGTCGTGAATTCTCAATCGACTGATACGACCCGGCTGCTATGTTCTTTAGTTTTCTCGAAATTTCCTTCTGGACAGTCGACCTATACCTTTGACAGTCGACTGGTACACTTAGAATTATATTTTTAAAAGTCATTGTAAATTTCTCTCTGGACAGTCGACCTATTCCCTTTTCAGTCGACTGCTATACTTAGAATAATTTCTTAAAGATTATTGGATTTTCTCTCTGGACAGTCGACCTATGACTTTTACAAGTCGACTTATAAGACTTAGTTTATTTTTCTTAAGACCATGAAATTCTCTTTCTGAACAGTCGACTTACTCATGTTATTAGTCGACTGATACTGATGTATTCTTATAATTTTGAATGATCTTTCAATAATCTATTCTTTAAATGTTTTGATCTATAACGTATTATTCTATACATTATCTTCTATTGCGTATATGTTTCAAGATGTTAAGTTGAGCAATTTATGTTGGAAGGTTGGTTTGGATATTTGAGTTTGAGTCTCTAGAGGGTGTGTGACCCTAGTATACCGGCGGATGAGTTATTTATGTTTGGGCCTGTTGAGGCATTTTAGTTGTTCAGATGTTTGAGTTAAGTCCGGTAGGGTACACCAACTCTAGGAGATTCGTTAAGAAATTAAATAACCTAAATGATAAGGACAGGCACTAGTGGTGATATGATGAACGAGAACATGGGTTATGGACCTCAGTATGGCTTGCGGTGTGAGATAATCCCCGGAATTATCCAGGTGTGAGTGAAATAGTCTCCGGAATTACCTGTGGTGTGGGATTGATCTCCGGAATTATCGGAGTCGAGGTGACACACATGTGGTATTCGTGCGATGAGGTGCCATCGCTTGCGGTGTAGGGTATTCTCGAAGATTCCCAGGTGTGAGTGAAATAGTCTCCGGAATTATCTGTGGATAGAGTTTGACCTCCAGAATTATCGGGGCATGGGCTAATACTCATAGTTTATCTTTATCTCGTAGGAGTCATCGTGATAGGATTAGTTGCATAGCGGGGATTGAACCCTATAATGTGGAGACGTTAAGGGCTTGCACCGGACCTATGTGGAGTGGGATGCATAGACTCCGACAAGTACGCATTAGAGAGTCAGCATAAAGACTTGTATTTTATTGATTGGTTTCACGTATGTGTTTTCCTGTTTTCTACACTTGACACTTAGTTTAGCTTCACTTGATGCTTACATGTTTCCTTGCTATGTCATATTTTATGTATTATTATTTATTACTTGTTGTTTATGAATCCATGCTTTACTTATGTTGTTTGTTTTATGTCACTCACACCTTTAGGCCTGACCCCTTTAGTTTTGGGGTTAGGGATCATCTCTAGTCTCATGTTTACAGGTTATGGTTGCTTAAGGCTCGGATTTGGGATGCTTGATGTTCAATTGATATAGTGAGTCATGTAATATGTAAAATGAAAAGTGTTGTAAAGAAAAGAGAATTATGATTTAAGATGTTTTGTATTCCGCTGTGCTATGTAATTGATTATTGTAATGAAAGTTAGAAAAATTTTATTGGTGTTTGGTTGTGTTTAGTATTACATTGAAGTTGATGTTGGGAATTGTGCCACGTATTTTCTAAGATATCATATTAGAAATTCGGGGCGCTACAATGTAGTCAAGTATCATGTTCAAGTATCATGTGTCAAGTCTTGTAGTGATTACTATCTAGGTAGCACTTCATCCATCCCACACCAAATGGTTGCTACAACAAATAGTTTCACTTTAGATTTCATAGTGGACCATAGAGGGCAGTGTACTCAGGGACAAGTCAAGTAATTGAGTTCCAAGCTCCAAGTATCATGTATCATGTATCATGTAATCATGTGTCAAGTTGTGCAAGAGGCAAGTATCGTGTCTTGCGTGCAAGTGTCAAGTAATCACGTGTCAAGTATCACATCTCAAGTAATCACATAGGATCAGTGGATCCCCTTCCGAGTACACATTTCTGAATTATCCACTACTAGATCTGTCTATTAAACCCCGACCTGATTATTTATTATTAATGTCAAACAAGCATGTATATGTGCAAAATATATCAAGAATAACATGGCATGATCATGTAACAAGTTTAAGTTGCAAGGTAAATATGTACGAGTACGAGATAATACATGAAAGAACAAAATATCCAAATCTCAAGTTCAGGACAGCAAGACCATACTGTAGTAAAACAGTGATTCCCAGTGTTACAAGCATTCAAATTTGAATCGAAACGTCTAGAAAATAGACTCCTAACCGAATCCAGCAAGTATAAATAAGTCATATATTAATTCACAAAAACATAGCTCAAAACTGATTTGAATACAGAAAATAGGTTCAGCCAAAAATCAGGAAAACGAATTCCAGAGCAGGAAAACAGCACGAAAACCCAATAAATAAATCCACGAAAAATATGGGGTATTCCTTATATGTCCAGTATCTAAATATAAAGTTTTAAAATTTTTCATTAAAATTAGATCAGTCATCAAAAATCGAGAAACATCAATAATCAGTAGTTTGGCAAATCTGGAATTCCCAACACTGCTGTACGAAAACTATAACATCTTGCAGTCGGCGAAAAGAAATCCAAATCCATCAAAGGGAGATGAAAATGGAAAAATTATATTAACTTTCATATTTCACAAGAATTTTTCATACAGTAGAAGGAATTAGGGTGAAAATACGATTCTTTACAAAACGACGAGCAAAATACAGCAAGCATAGTTCTCATAAACGAGCATGACATGGCATATAAAACTCATCAATAAAATCCACCAAAATTCTGGGTAATTCTTAACTAGATATAGTAAGACTGACCAAAGTTTTGGATCAAAATAATATGTGTAGCACAGTTATTAAAATGATTTAGTCATCAAAAACACCAAGAAACGAAATCAGGAAAAGATCTACACCTCTATAGTAAAACAGTCATATCACACACATACAAAAACGAAATCAATCAAGGTCAAAGGGGTTTGAAAATAGACAAAATCCTCTAAAACTCCTATTTTATACTGAAATTAAGATACTGACTTTAAGACAGTCTAAAACAGCAAACAAAACAGATCATCGACAAAATACAAAATTTTCCCTTTAACGACAACTCAACATATATCACACAAAACTTGTTCAAAACACAACCAAACATGAAATCAAGTCTACCAAGAGTCCAAACATCATGAAATAGGTTATTAACATATCTAAAACAAGTCTATCACATGGTTCTCAATAAATACCCAATTTCTTACAAGAAATCTCACATACATGATCAAATCAAGAACGGACAAAACCTAAGTTAATTCACGTCAATATTTTTTCGTGAGGCAACTTTGGTCATGTTTTCATAATAGAGACAAAACCCATCAAACATAACATACAAGGGTCGTCTCTAGAACCCAACTACACTATAGGTGGTATTTTTGACTTGTATCATACGAAGGAATTTGAGTACAAGTTACTTGCCTTAACTGAAGACGACGAATGATAAAAATCAAGAATAACAGGAACGGATTCCCGACAACGAGCAAAACTTACGAACGAAAATTCATGAACGAATGAATCCAAGCAAATTTGAGCAAAAATCTCCACACGAACAATTCCACCAAAAGAGAGATGATCCAAGAGAGGGATGGCGGCTAAGGTGGCTTGCAGCCTGGGGTTGATTGGTGTCGGAGTGGGGGGTGACGGGGAGAGAGAAAGAGAGAGATGCTAGGGAATTATGGTGGTCAGGGTAGTAGGAGGTCGGGATCGGGAGTTGGGGTGTGCTCGGCCAAGGTGCAGGCCGGGAGAGGGTGACTCGGGCTGCAGGGGAGGCTGGTCGGGATGGAGTGCGGCGCAAGCAAAGGGGAGGAGGCCCGGGGGTTAGGGTGCAGAGAATTAGGGTTAGAGTTTTGTGAGAGAGGGATTAGAGATATATATATGAGGGGATTAGGGTTAATGGGTAATTGGGTTGTGGGTAATTAGGAGGAGTAGTAGGATTTGTTTAATTGGTATTGATAAGGATTAATTGCATAGGATAACAAATAGGATTGTAGATTTAATTTGGCTTTGGTAAATCTATAAGGAATCAAACAATTGGATTGGGAAAAGGAGGAGCAACCAACACCATGACGCATCTGTATTCTGTTTCCGTATCCGTATCCGTATCCGTATTCTGTATCCATATTCTGTATTCTTTTTTAGGAAGCGGGGCGTGACAGCCACCAAAAAACATGACGCAAGATCTCAGCATATCTTCCAATACTCAATTCACTCTCTCAGTATGACCTTCGTCTGTGGATGAAAAGCAGTACTGAAGTCAGTCCTAGTAACCCAAGGCTGTTTGCAAACTCCTCCAAAATCTCGATGTGAAACTTGCATCCCTGTCGGAAACAATAGACACGGGAACTCCATGAAGTCTCACAACCTCTTCGATGTATAGCTCTGCCAACTTCTCCAAAGACCATGTAATCTTCGTAGGTAAGAAATGAGTCGACTTGGTCAAACGATCCCCAATGACTCAAATCGAGTCATTGTCCTTCGGACTCCTCGGCAATCCAGGGATAAAATCCACACTAATATTCTCCCACTTCCATTCTGGTATAGGCAACGGCCTCAACAAGCCTCTAGGCTTCTGATTCTCTGCTTTGACTTGCTAGTAAGTCAAACATCTCGCTACAAAATCTGCAACATCCCTCTTCATTCCTGGCCACCAAAAGTGTTGCTTGATGTCCTTGTACATTTTCATACTTCCAGGATGTACTGATAACAAAGTACTGTGTGCTTCCGGTAAGATGCTCTCTCTCAAATATGCACTCTCTGACACACGCAGTCTCTCGCCCATCCACAGAACTCCATCTTGGACAGAAAATTCTGATAGCTTGCCGTCGAAATCTGCTGTAACATTCTCTGAATTTCTGCATCTGGTTTCTTACCATCTATAATCCCTTAATGAAGGCTGAAGCCTCAATTGTGCCAATGAAGCTCCCAATCCCTGCTGTACCACCTCTATACCTGTTCGATCTAACTCTGCTGTCCACTCCTACTGAGCTGTTATCAAACTCGATAGACTACTATTCTGACTGAGCCAATCAACCACTACATTCGTCTCTCCTGGTGGATACTTGATCTCAGGACGAATGTCCTTCAATAAGTCCAACCACCTTCTCTGCCGAAGATTCAGATCCCTTTGCTGATAAATATACTTCAAGCTCTTGTGATCAGTAAACATATTGATGTTCTCTCTATATACAGTGCCTCTAGTATTTCAAGGCAAAGATAATAGTTGCAAGCTCCAAACCGTGCGTCGGATAGTTTTTCTCATGAGGACGCAACTGACTCGATCCATAAGCAATAACCTTCCCTTCTTGCATTAAGACGCAACCGACTCGATCCATAAGCAATAACCTTCCCTTCTTGCATTAAGACGCAACCCAAACCACTGTGCGACGCATCACTGTAAATATCAGTTTTTCCCTACTTGCAGCAAATCTAGAATAGGTGTTGTCATCAACCTCTCCTTCAACTCCAGAAAACTCACCTCACATTTATCAGTCCAAGTGAAATTCACATTCTTCCTGGTCAACCCTTTCAATGGAACCGCAATCTGTGCATAGCCATTGATGAACCACCTGTAGTACCCAGCCAATCCTAAGAAACTCCTGACCTCCTTCATAGTCGTTGGTCTAGGCCAACTCTTCAATGCTTCAATTTTCTGAGGATCAGTGGCTATTCCCTCCTTAGGAAGGATATGACCAAGGAATGTTACCTCTGACTTCCAAAAATTCACACTTGGATAGCTTGGCATACAAATCATGTACTTGCAACTTCTTCAACACCTCTGCTAAGTGTTCAGCATGCTCTTCCTCCAACTTCACATAAATCAATGAACGGCTACAAAATCCGGTTCATCATATCCACAAACACTGCCAGCGCATTCGTCACCCCGAATGACTTCACCAAAAACTCATAAAGTCCATGCCGAGTTCTGAAAGCTGTCTTGCTCACATCCTCCTTCTTAACTCGGATATGATGATATCCTGACCGCAGATAAATCTTCAAAAATTTTGTTCCCCCCCCCCCCCCCGAAGCTTATCAAACAGTTCATCAATCCGCGGAAGTGGATACTTGTTTTGGATGGTTACCTTGTCAATTGCCGATAGTCAATGCACATCCTCATTAACCCATCCTTCTTCTTTCCTTGCAACACTGGTGCACCCCATGGCGAAGTACACAGCCCGATGAACCCCTTACTCAGCAATTCCTCAATCTGCTTCTTTACCTCATCTTGCTCTACAGGTTTCCATCTTATTACATGAAGAAAGATACTCAAAGCTTCATTTTATTCTTAAACAAAGTCTTATTTAATGCATCCAGTAAATAAATTGAAATTCTTGCATACCCTGGATCACATCTTCTGAGTTACCAGCATCCTCCTCAGTCACTGCAAGCACTCGCCCTTACTTCTAAAATTTGCTCACATTCGCACCATCCTTCTTAAGCTGCAGGCAATGTGGCTTGGTATGACCCTCTCGCCCACACTGATTACAAGTTCGACCTTAGCTGGTTTGGTGCATGCTGCCCTGTAGTGACCCGCTTCTCTATGGTTATAGCAAGTCACACCTTGAACTGCTGCTGCCTTCCGATCGGGCCCACTGAATCTGCCCTTCCTCTCCAAAAACTTCTTCCCACTCTAATTTATTGTCGCTGGCCCTTTATTTTTGTTCCAAGTTTTTTGTTTGTTCTGGAACTGATCCATGTCCTCCTCTGTCATGGCTGCCCTCCTGAAAAGTTTATCGAACGTCCTAATCCCTAATGGTATTATTGGGACCTAAAGTTCGGCCTCAAGCCCTGCTCAAATTTCCTTGCCTTCATTGCTTCATCAACTACCAGCTCCGGTGCACACCTCGACAACTGCGTGAACTTAGTCTCATACTCACGCACCGACATACTGCCCTGCTGCAGGTTTAAGAATGTCCAAGGGGAAATAGTGATCCCCGAACTCACCAAGAAAAGCCTCCCAAGTCACCTGCTCTTCACCAAAAGTCCTCTTTACCGACTGCCACCAAACTCCTACATATTTCTCCAGTTGCAATGTGGCCAATTTCACTTTCTTGGCTGCGGGTGTTTCCAGAACCTCGAAGACAACCTCCATCTGCCTTATCCAACCATCAGCCTTATTAGGATCAGCTTGCCCTTCGAAAATTGGCAACTTCATCCGCTTGAAAGATTCTACTTGTTTGATAAGATCCGCATTAATAGGTACATGCCTTGTTCCCTGATTCCAAGTAGCACTAGCTGCCATAAATGCATTCAGAGTTTGATATAATCTGGCAATCTCCGTCTCCAAATCAAGTCTGCTCCCGTGGGAACTTTCAGCCCTATCATCATCCCCACCATTTCTAGTCCTGGGTCCTGCCATTTTACCGAATATTGCAAAACACGTGAAACTGTTACAGTACCACAACATAAATCATATTCACACCAACTGCCCACTGCAGAAATCTGTTCATACTCAAACCATTTCATTTAGTTTAGTTTCATGTTTAATACGTACACTCTAATATCCACCTAGGAACTCACGCTCTCGGGTCAACCTAGGTTCATTCCCTATACCATGTTTAACAATACTAATTGAAGCAGGCTCTGATACCAACTTTGTAGCTCCCCGAATTTTTAATAAATACAATTAGAAATAAGTGGCACAGTTTCCAGAATCAACTTCAATTGCAATCATAAGCACAGTATCAAATACAGAGAAAATTTAAAACTTTTTATTACATCTTCTCTTCTTACAAAACACAGCAGAATTAAACACATTAATTACAAATCTTTACAACACATAGAATCTTCAATTTGCATTTATACTCCAAGCTGTATTTGCATCCAAATTGAAAACCCTGCAAAAGTGTATTGAAAAGTGGGCACGTCAGTTAAATTTAACTGGCGTCAACTATAGTAATAGTGATACTTCTAAATCTCATAATCACAAACTTGATGCACATTAATAGGACAATAATAAATGATGCATAAACAATAATAAATACAACATAGAACAACAAGTGAAGCTGGGCTAAGTTTCAAGTGTATGAAATGAAAATAGAAAGCAAGCATGCATAAAACAAGTCAAGAAACACAAATGCATATGATGATTTCTAATGCATACTTGTCAGATTCTATGCATCCCATTCTACATAGGTCCGGTGCAAGCCCATATCGTTCTCCACTTTACAAGGTTAAATCCCTCGTTATGCAACTAACCTACCACGGTGATTACTTTAAGATTTAGATTATTTTATAAGTATCTAGTGACATACCTTGATAATTCTTGAGAATCAACTTCCCACCGCAAGTGATTTTGGGTACACTCCCTCACACCCCCGATAAATCTGGAAAAAGAAACCCACACCGCAAGACAAATGGTACCTCATCACACAAATATCTCATGAGCGTCGCCTCGATCTCAATAATTTTGAAGATACATCCCACATCGCAAGTGATTACAGCTAGATAATTCTTGAGATCATCTCCCTAAGTGAATCATATGAGGCTCCCTACCCATGTTTGCTCTTATTTCATCACAACTCTAACTAGTGCATATCTATGTTCAATTAATTGAAATCACAGTCCCCCCCCCCCCCCCCCCCCCCCCCCCCCGCTCTCGCGGGTTGATGTAACCAACCAGACTTAACTCTACAAAACCAGGAACGAAGGCCCCACTGGCCCACTTCCTCAAAATCTGTAACCCCCATTCCAGCAAATACGTATTTTCTGATATTTTCTGTATTTCGATATTTGTAAATTCATTATTTGTTAAAATCGTTTTGGGTTTTATATTAAAGTGTTTTTCTAATCGATAATTATATTTATTTCGAATAATTGTGTATTTTAATCTACTTTCTACGTCATATTGATCAACTATTTATATTTCAGCTTAAAACAAATATATTATTATTATTGAATTGTTTTAATAATAGTTTTTTAAACCCTAATACTATTTTATTATATAATTTTATAATTTTTTTGATTATAGCTATTAACTGTTATTTCTTGATTATTCAATTAAAAATTATTTATCGAATTATTTTAGTTTCATACTTAATCTAATTTTCTTAGGCGTATTCCAATTTATTTTCCAGCCCGATTTATATTTTAATTCATTTGTATTATTTATTTATTTATTTATTTGGATTTAAATTTTCATTCATGAAATCTCCATTCTTTTTGTCGGGCTATTCTTGTTGATCCCTATTATCTCTTTTGAATTGTGGATATTTTTTATTTGAACCCTATTGATTTGGATCTACCTCTTATTGAACCATAAAACCCAATTTCATTTGTTCTTGACCCAAAACCACTCTTACTGGATCCTAAACCATTAACCCAATACCCTAATTGTACACTATAAATACAACTCTAATGCAAACCCTAATTTTTGCACACAAATCGAAATCCTAGCCGTCTATTCTCTCTCCCCGAGTATCTCTCCTCTCTCCTCTTTCTCTCTCCTCCCAATTTCTCTCTCCCCAAAACTGAACCCATCTTCCCCAAGGTCCCGACCACCTCCGGCCACCCAATCCCGTCGCGATCCCCCGTCGACCCCCCCCCCCCCCCCGTCGACTCCCCAGCACTGCCCTCTTCCCTCGTCGGCCAGGCACCCAAATCCCCTTACTGTTCATCTTCTCCAACCCCTAACCCACTTCATTCTCTTCTCCAGCCATCTCTGCCCCCTCCGGTGGGCCCCCACGTCGCCACCTCTTTGTCGCCACCCCTCTTCGACGCGCCACCACCACCTGGCTTCCCACTGAGCCTCCTCTATCCTCGACATTGACAGGCAGACCAGAAAAACCCAAAACCCATCTTCAACCTCTCTTCCGATTTCCCTTTCCTCCTCTGTTCGATCACCGACCACCTACGCCGCCCTGTTGCATCGCCGCTCGTCGGAGCCCTCGTCTCTGGTCGCCGGCGATGCCCCCTTGCACTAGCCATTACTGAAATTGTTGCCTCTTTGTTTTTGTGCTGTTGTTGATTTGCCTCTTTGAGTGCACGTATATTGCACGTATTATTGGTGGGCTGATCTAGTTCGTGAGTTCGTTGCTTCGGGATTCTTATCCCGTTATTCTTGGTATTCGTCTTCACCTTCTAACAGGCAAGTAACTTGTATTAAATTTCTTTGCATATACAAGTACAAAATACCGCTTGTAGTGTAGTTGGGTTCTAGAGACAATTCGTGTGTGAAACCCCTTGTTAATATTGTCTCTATTGTGATGATTTAACCATAGTTGCCTCACGACATATATGACATGAATTAACCTAGGGTTGACCACTTTTGATGTATATGTTATGCTATGTTGAGATATCTGTGTTTGATGTGTTATTCGTGTTATACTTGTCGAATACTTGTAAAATACCCTATACCATGTTGCTTGGACATCTAGTACACCATATTCCATGTTATCATCCTATTGTTTCCCTATTGTGATTATCGTTCATCTAATGTCACATATTTGCATATTGCATTGTATCATTGTATTAATAAAATTGTTAACAAGCCGAGGGTTTAAGAGAATGACTTGAGTAGTGAATGATATAGTGGCTGTGTTAGCCAGTGTTTATCGATTGATTGTGGAGCACTGATTACGGCACCCCAATCTTTCGTATATTGCACCAATGAATTGTATCAATGTATCAATGTACCAATGTATCAATGTATCAATATACCAATGTATTAATATATCATTGTACCAATGTACCAATGTATCAATGTACCAATGTTTCAATGAATTAGTGAATCACCATAATGTATCGAGCAACAATACTGTACCGTATCAGTGATTACCGTACTGACACATGATCTATAAAATTCACCACTCAGTCTAAACGAATTGATTGTATGCATCGAACCTATGGTTCGGAACACATGAGACACAGAAGTACATGCATTAGTTAGGATTAAAATGAATATTAGACTTAGATTGACACAATACCGACATTGCATGTTGTTCATCATTGTTCATATTGATATCGAATATTACATGATACTTGTTCACTCGATACTTAATACATGCTACTCACACTGGTTTATCTTGTCATGCTAGTTGTTATATTTTGTTATCATGCCTATTTCATGTTATTAGTTATCCCTTTTCCATGCACTTGTGCCTGCACTACAAGCGGCCCGTAACTTGCAATAACGGGTGTATTGTTTTCTTCTCCTCTTCTGCAACTTATTAAATTACAGATTTTGGAGAATAGCTGCCTGCTAGAGTTGGAGAACAAATAGTTTGAAGACTACTGCTTTCTATTTGCTTATTGCTTTAATAAATTAAGGTATTGAGACTTGTATTTATTTTTCGATTTGATTATTATTGTTTTGGGCTTATGTCCCGAATATTGTTATTTATTTCCAGATGTTGGATTATTATTATATTTGGATATTTTTATTGCTTAATTCCAAGTACTACTGTTCATGAGATTATTATATTGTCTACGCAATTGTTCTGTATTGTTTATATTGTTGAGTTAATCGGATAAACAACTTATGAGTGACGTTAGTCATTTGCTGGGCCAATGTCACGTGCTCGTATTCCGTATTTTTGGGAAGCAGGGTGTGACTAAATCCCAATTTGCCGGCACATTAGGGTCCCACTCACCCACTCAACCTTTAGGGTCTCACAACTCATGATACCAACTCAATCTCTTATTTCAATCACATAAATTCAAAATCGACTAACTCACAATGAGCATTTCCCTCAAACCAATAGTCAACCCAAATACCTCCATGTACATACCATGTCCACATAATTAGTTAAGAAACTGAAACTAAACATCAATTAAACTGAGATTTTACATCTTCGAAACAGTAGAAAAATCTGAAATGTGATACTCTTGAAATTCGAGAATATTTACTTTCTAAAACCACGAAAAATCTGAGCTAAATTCTATTAAAAACTGAAAATACATTGTCTACAAGTAGTAAAGTCTGAATCTAATTACTTTGGAAAACTGAGAATCATCGTTTGCAAATTCGGATAAACATTCATTCAAAGAAAAGAAAAATGCAGTAAAACAGAGACTGAAAAGTCTAGTCATGGAAGTTGACCAACTGCAGTAGTACAAAAGGCTGCGGTAGGCCGACTGCAGTCAAGTGGCAGACAGCTAGTCGTTGCAGTCAACCGACAGGCCAGTAGTATAATGTTGCGGTCGACCAGCTGCAGTCGACTGCGGGGTCGACTGACATGCAGTCTGCAGCAGCCCATCTGACAAATTTGAAATTCTCTCATACTGATATATATGTATATGTATATATATATATATACATGGATGTCTATGATGAAATCTATAGTATAACAGGTGCATCTTGTCCAACCTATCTCCTCAGTTCATACATCAATCAAATCCATTCAAAAACAAAATTTCACAAAAATCTCAAATCCGAAGTCTTCGACCTGCAACTGCAGACCCAAAACTTCAACCCCATCTTTAACATATAAGACTTGATTCCCTCCCCCCCCCCCCAAATCCACTTTATACGATCAATATACACAAACACATTCATTGTTTAAAAATTTGCTCCTACTTATATGTTTCTAATTCAATCGATGGTCAAGTTTTCTCATCCGAAGGATCAAAACAGAGCATAGCAGGGAAAATCAGTAAATACCACATCCTCATATATACATACGCATATTATTTCATACCAATCTCAATGACAACCTCTCTACATGATCAAACAAGTATAATGTAGATGAAAGCGAAATTTTTGAGTACTACCAAATATCTATCATTCTTAAACAGTCTATACATGAAAATCACTCATCAATTTATGTTCTTATTCATGAAAGATGTTATTTTGACTACTTTTTCATTAAGATTCATTCTCTAATAGAACTACATCAAGTTTTATAATTATACAAAATCCTAACATATATCATACTTGATCAATCATCATATTCTACAAATATATAACAAATCAAGAGATAAGAAGTACCACTCACCTCAAAGAAGACCAATAATAATAAGAAAGAAAAGCTCATTCTTCTCCTTGCAGAAACTCGAAAGATCCAAGCCTCCAAAACTCCAAGAAATAACAAATGAGATAATATTTTGTGAACAAAGCAAAAGAATGGCTGCTGCTATTCTAATATAGCCCGGGATCTGGCTGTTCGGGTTTTACGAAGATCTTGCAAAAATATCCCTTAAGAAAATAAATTTTTACATATATAGATCTTTCCAAATCAATTAGTTAAATCAAAGCAAATTGATTAGAGTAAAAATATAATCCCCTAACTTCTCTAATCTGGCCGGTCCTCATGTGCAGCCCAGAAAAATTAAATTTTAAAAAATTTGCCTCCACGCGGCAATTTTCCACATTAGTCGTTCACTTTGAAATATTTGCAAACATGCCATAAATTGTTCATAAAAATTCAGAAAATTTAGAATTATTATCTAATAATAATGATTGGATTTTTCAAATGAATTTTCTAACTTTTTATTTTCCAAGATAAATTTTTGCAAATTTCAGAAAAATGCTTAATAAATCACAAAAATTCATCACAAATCATTTATTAAATCCAAAAAAATATTTGAAATTTTTAGGATGTTACAGACGCCATTGCCGCATCTCCTTCTTGCACGCTCACACTCCATCCTGAAACATGCTAATTTATTGCCTAAGTTTGACTTGAACAAAAATGGCAAATGTGAAATATGTATCCAATGTAAACACACTAGAAAATCATTTCCTAACATCATTAGAGACTCAGATCCACCTAAGCTTGTGCACAATGATGTATGTGATATGAATAGAAATCCCACTAGAGGTTGTAGAAGATATTTTGTTACATTCATTAATGATTATTCTAGATATTGCTATATTTATTTGCTTAATACTAAAGATCAAGTGTTTGAACACTTTAAGATTTATAATGCAGAAGTTGAAAATTAACTTGAAAATTAGATAAAGATTCTTAGATCTGACCGAGGAGGTGGATATACTTCAAATAAAGTAACTCAATTCTGTCAAGAACATGAGATAATTCACGTGGTGACTGCTCCCTACACTCCTCAATCAAATGGCATTTGCTGAAAGGAAGAATAGAACATTGATGGACATGGAGAATTCTATGCTTGTTTGTTCTGGTGCTCCTGGTAATTTGTGGGGTGAAGCCATTATGATTGCGTGTTATATATTGAATAGAATTTCCCATAAGACAACTAGTAAGACTCCTTATGTGTAATGCCCCGATTTTCATTTATGAAAATTTATTTATTTTGCACGTAGTGTGCACGTGCAATATTTTGGTAATTATTTTCATTTTGATAAGTATAGATATTTATACATGTGCTCTTTAATTATTTTTAAGTAGAAGCCTTTTTCAAATAGACAAAAGCCTTTCTTTTTAAAAGCCCAAAATCTAATTTATTGGTTATCTTTTTATAATTATTATTTTGGCCCATAAACTAAAGCCCATGAGCTATTTTATTTTAAATACAACTTGTAATGTAGAATACATTCTAAAGATTATTTTTATAAAATATAATGTACAATTTTTAAATGGAGACCAAGTTGCATGCACGTGCACTACACGTACACATGCAAATGCACACAAGGTAGGCCGGTTTTGATCTGTTTGGAGGGAATTGAAAAATTCAAGTGGAGTCATGGGTGGTGGTTACTTGATCATGGTTGGTTATTGTAACTCCTCCTTGAATCCTAGCCTTTTAATCCTAACTCCTAAGTTAATCCTAGCCTTCCATTTTCCTACATTTTTAGTATAAATACCCCCCCTAGCCTAGTTGTTCTTGTGCTTATTATTTCCTCCAAACCTATAGTTCATAATACATTATCTAGTAGTCTAGCAAGTGAGTAAAAGATTGAGTTTGTGTGTGTGAGAATTGTGCTTGCATCAAGAAGAGGAGAGGCCGGCATCAATCCAAGGGAGGCTCGGGTTTGGTGTTTTTGAAGCTCGAGTGCGCGCATCTAGGAGGAGGACCGCTCTCGTGGCAAGGACATTCGTTTAGGAGGTTGCTAGTTGTATTTCTCTCCAAATTAAGGTGGGTAAATTTTCTATATTTCTAATTAGGAAGCATGCTAGATGTGAATTGAAAGAATGATGCATGAAAACGATTAAGAAGGGTACACTTTAATTAGAAAAATGACCTATTGACTGATTGAAATGTGAATATGCAATTGTATGTGGTTCCATTATTAAAATTTAAGTTGTGTACGAATTGATTGTAGCCATGGATTGCTTGAAGAAAATTTTATTATCTACGTCAAGGATTATATACAAAAGTTAGTAGATTGACAATGCTACTTTATGTGTTTAAATGGATCTTTGTGATAATGTTGAAATGAATGAATTAAGGTATAGATTGTATGTTTGGAAAATGATTAAAAACAGAGAATTAATATGAAGATTGCTAATAAAGAGATTAGTGATGTTAATTTGTTAAGAAATGTCGAAAAAGAAGAAATGTGGTAGTGATAGTTTATAATTCGAATCAATTGTCTGAAAAATATGTATTAATTATTGAAAAAATTATTTTCTATATACTGGAGTAAAAATTATGAAGGTATTAGTCAATCTGGAAATTTACAGAAAATCTTATAAAAGCAAAAGGAAATGAGAACTTGTTGAATATCGAAATGTTTTAATAAACAGAGAGAATTGTTTTAAATAAACTTCGAGTTGCACTATTGACAACCCGAGCGCATAGCTCAAGTGGTTGGGATAACTCTATTTGCTACAGTAGGTTTTGGGTCTCAGGTTGCTGGTTCGAATCCCCTTGGCACCATACTTTTGTTCCTTTTTTTCAAAAAATAAAAATAACAGTGGCCGAGAGCATTAGATGCTCTTAGCCTCTCCTTCTAATGCATATAGCGTTCGGCCTAGTGGTCTGTGCCTTTGGTGGTTTTCCCTGGGGTCGTGGGTTCGAATACTGGGCTCGGCCAGTATTTAGTTGTGGGGAAAAACATTTTTTTTAGGATTTTTAATGATTAAAAAATTATGAAAAAAATATGGTTATTATATCCTAAAATTATGTGGGACTTGTGAAAAATAATTTGAGGATTACTTGCATTAAATGGAGTATGTTTTGAAAATAAATGTATAATTTAGAACTATGGTTATACACTTGTATGTTATGAAAGTTGCACTTTGCAAAAGGACTTGAAATAAAATGATAGAAAAGAAGTGAAAAAAAGATAGAAATTATATTATGAGATGTGATGGGAATTATTCTCATTTGGAGAATAGTGTGGAAAATATGAAATGCGAATATTCAATAGTGTTGTGATTTTATTGATGAAATACACAAGGGAATAATTGAATTCCATGTATGGCTATGGACTTATGAATAAATTAGAGATCATGCTATTGAAAAAGAAAATCTGTTATGATTATGAAAAGAACTTATGAGCTGAAAACGCTCAATTTTGGAAATTGTGAATTGGAATTGAAACAAAAGAGTAGCTAAGTCTCCCCCGGCAATTGGAAAGAAATGAAATAAAATTTGAAATGAAAGACCAAGGTTGGTCATGTTTGAATGAATGAATAAGTCCGGTTTAGTGGAGAGGCTAACTCTAGAGCTTTAATTTTGTTCATGATTCTAATAAAAACTAAGGATTAGTACATAGTGGAGACGTGATGAAAGTGAGAGAAAAACACGAGTATGAGAACTAGAGTTTACGGTGCGGGTGTGAGCCACAGAATGCATGCTTGATGAGTCAAGACATGGCGTGGGCACTACTCAGTAATGATCGGACTTTAGCCACGCTTGTGGGATGTTTGGTGACTGTAAGAGGATCGTGTGCCATGAAGGAGGCTGAATTGCCACAGAATGCATGCTTGATGAGTCAAGACATGGCATGGGATTCCCCTCCAGGTTTTCTGTACACGAGCTTGTACTCATAGATCATCTAGGATACTCACCGTAGTTACAGTAGTAGATTAAGACATGACGAGGGATTGAACCCTACAAAGATGAAGAACGATTAAGAGGCTTGCCCTCGGACCTATGTAGTATGGGATGCATAGAATCCGAACAAGTGTGCATTAGTGTCATGTAATATAAATAACTGCATTAAGGACTAAGTGCACAATCACAACACGACATCAATAGGGTAGTCCCTTTAGTTTGATATGTGACAAGTTTGTGTTTGTTAAATATGAAAAATAAGTTATACTATTTTCGGCATAGAGAGGATGGCCGTGTATAATGTTCGTCGGTTGAATAAACTGACATACCCACAGTTTTGTATGCAGGGTAATGACATGATAAAGATTAAAGAGGAACAGATGCTTAAAGATTATTCAATGTTATTGTACATTTATTTAAAGGTTGTAAATTTACTTCCGCTGTGCAATGTAAAGTGTAAAGTTTCATGTAAGCTTTGATGTAAAGTGAAAAGTTTTAAATTCCTTGTAAAATTGTACTAAATGAAGTGTAAAGATCCTGTAGAACTCTCGAATTCAGTTGTATTTGGGATTCGGGGCATTACATTATGAATATTGGAAAAATAGGCCTCCTAGCATTAACCATCTTAGACCTTGGGTTTGTTTAGAAAAGATAGGTATTCTTAGACCTAAGAAGAAGAAATTAGGATCCAAAACTATAGATGTCGTATTTATTGGATATTCTAAAGATAGTAATGCCAACAGATTTCTAGTTATCCATTCTGACATTAGTGAGATCTCTGTGAATTCTATTATAAAATCTTGGGATGCTACATATTATGAGAATACATTTCTTTGTAAAACTAGGATCCCTAGTCAACTAGGAAATCATTCTTCTAGCTCTTCTCTTGGCATCGCTATCACATCCGAAATCAGTACTTCATTACCTTTTGAGCCTAAGCCTGAACCTGAAATTAGGAGAAGTAAGAGAGGTAGAGTTGAGAAAGACTTTGGTGAATATTATTTTGTGTACCTTATAGAAAGTGAGCCATCTACCTATGCTGATGCAGTTTTTAGAACTGATGCTCATTTTTAGAAGAAAGCTATAGATAGTTAGCTTAAATCTATTATAGAAAACCACATTTGGTTTCTTACTGATTTATCCCCTGGTTCTAAACTCGTGGGTTGTAGATGGATTTTTAAGATAAAATTGAAGGTCGATGGATCTATTGATAAATATAAAGCTAGATTAGTTGCGAAGGGTTATACACAAAAGAAATGTATTGATTATTTTGACACTTACTCACCTGTTGTTAGAATAACTACTATAAGAATTCTCCTTGCATTACCTTCTAATCATAAATTGTTAATTCACCAAATGGTGACTTAGAAGAGAAGATTTATATGGAACAATCTGAAGGTTTTGTTTTTAAAGGACAAGAGAATAAATATGTAGATTAGTTAAATCATTTATGGCTTGAAACAAGCTCCTAAGCAAAGGCATCATAAGTTTAATGTTTCAATTTGCAAATATGGTTGTGTTGCTAATGAATGTGATAAATGTGTATATATTAAACAGATTGGTTCTGAGTGCATTATTTTATGTTTGTATGTTGATGATATTCTCATATTTAGCAAAACCATTGATCTCATTCATGATGTGAAACAATGCTAATAACTTTGACATGCGAGATCTTGGAGAAGCAAATGTTATACTAGGCATGAAAATATCTAGAACCGATAAAGGCATATCATTATCAGTGTCACATTCTATAGACTCCATGCTTAAGAAATATAACTATCATGATTGCAAACATGTATCCACTCCATATGACCCAAGCACTATATTAAAGAAGAACGTTGGTAAGCCGGTGGCTCGATTAAAGTATTCACAAATGATTGGATCATTGTTATATGTATCTAATAAAACTAGACCCGATATTGCATATGCTGTGAGTAGACTTAGTAGATATACTCATAATCCTAGCAATGAACATTGGCATGCACTGTAAAAAGTTTTTAAATATTTACGTGGTACATTGCATTATGCATTATTGTATGCTGGACATCCCGACATATTGGAGGGGTACTCTGATGCAAATTGGGTAATGGATTCAGATGATGTAAAATTCATTTCTGGATATATGTTATTGTTAGGTGGCGCTACTGTATCATGGGGTTCTGTCAAACAAACCGTGATTGCTAGAAGCACCATGACAGTAGATCTTATAGCTCTTGACATTGCTTGCTCAAAAGCAAGATGGATTTGAGATTTATTTATTGATTTATCCTTGCGTAGTTTTAAACCTGATGTTCCTAGGTGTTGTGATAATAAATCTGTTATTGACTTGTTGAAGCATGATATTATAAGTGATAAATTTGATAGACATCTGTAGATAAGGTACAAACCAATCAAGGAATTGTTGTCTAATTATGTCTAGACTAGGTTAAGTCGGAGCAGAATCTTTTTGACCATCTGACTAAAGGTCTCTCTAGAACTAAGATCCTAAAACCATCGAGGGGGATGGGGTTAAGCACATAAAGGGGTCACCGATAGTAGCAACCCTACTTCATCGATTGGGTACGTCCATAAAAGTTCAAATATTAGAAACAAACTGGACTGGTGATCCCGTGGGAGAACTAACCTTAATATGGAGAAGTACCTAGGTACACTTACTCCAACCCTATTCCAATGGTGATGTAGTGCTCAAATTTGTGGACATTATAGGATGAGTTTTATACTCTTAATAAGTATGAAGGTAGGATCTTTGCGAGGTGTTGTCCATTACACCTCTTAAGGAATTACCCACGTGAGAGTCGTCATGAGGCTGCAACTGTGGGATTAGGGCTACTACATAGAACACTTATGGGTGGTACTGTGCGCATTGCCATAATAGCTCCTACTAGCGTGACCCACAAATATTCCGTACTAAGTGTACTCTTATGAAAACATGGCCAAGAGCCTAGTTCAAGGAATAGTCCACTATGGTTTCCTTAGGTTAAAATAATTGCTACTAGATGTAAATTCAAAGCTGGAAGCTACTTTCACTGAATGCACTGTATAAGATGCTCAACTTATCTATGGTTTTCTTTTATTATTACTTTTTTTAAACATTTTTAAATTTTATTTATTATTATTATTATTATTATTATTATTATTATTATTATTATTATTATTATTATTATTATTATTATTATTATTATTATTATTATTATTATTATTATTATTTGGGGGGGGGGATGTTGGATATTTATTTAATTTTAAATAAAAAATCAATTTGAATAAGATATTTGAGCCCGTTTGAAAACCAATTACCTATCCCTTTAGAAAAAGTCAAAACTAATCCCTTAGATTTATAGCTATTTGGCTGTTAAGAAAAAATAAAAAACTAATCCCTTTGGGGACGTTCGGTACACAATAATATACAAAAGAATCAAAAATTATCCGTTGAATTACATGGTTTGGTAAGATATGAGTATAGTTTTGGAAGGATTTTTAAATTTTCATGAGCCAAAATTCTTTGTTGGGAAAGATATATATTCCTCTTTAAAAGGGTGGGATTTTTGGATTCCTCCACATAAAAAATAACTGGATTATTAAATTACCAAATCACCCTCCATATTTTTAATAATCTTTCTGTCTTATCATATTGCCGCTCTATGTCCCCCCAACAAATTTGTTACACTGCCTTATCAGGGTGAGATTTGTGCATATTTATAAAGAGGAACTTCCAATTAGAGGCTAAAAAAAATAAATCAGTATGATATATGTTTCAGTATAATGTACCAATTTTAACAATAGGACTCACCATTATTAATAAAACATTTGATGGGGAAGCCTTTTGTCTACTAATCCATAAGTAATGTATTTCATTGATAATTGTAATCTATATATGCCTAAGATCATGTGTTTGTACTGCGTGCATTTCATTTTTTTCTTTTTGTTATGTTTGTTGTCTACCTGGTTGAAATATATTAGAATCATAATGTAAATTTTTAAGTAATATATTTGTTACTGTACTAAGGTTTTATAAGATATATATCAATATTAGTTTTGCATGTGTCACGCTTATGCATCGATTACTAAAGTAGATAACAATTACATTATTTTTTTTTTAATTTTTAAATAAAGCCAAAAGCTTGTTTTTGGTAATGTATACTATAGAAAAGGACTGATGAGAATGAATTGGTCTATATCAAACGCAATAATAAATATTCCCTGAAATGCAATGTCTTGTATCAAACGCAGGATTGCAACATTCCTGAGAATTATGATTCCTACCCTCACATTCCCAGGAATCTGGCCATTCCAAGGAATTCTCCAATCCGTGTACCAAACACCCCCTTTGATTTGTAACTGATTGGATATTAAGAACAAGTAAAAAACTGATTCCTTGATTCCAGCCCTATTTGGCCTATAAATAGTTGTTTTTTTTTGTTGAGAGTTTGACACAAGCAATTTTGCTACTATACATTGCATACTCTCATTCGCATATACGCTAAAAATTTTCTGTATTTCAAGTATTGTTTATTTATGCCCTTTTTTGTTGAGCATCCTAAGGAGTAAGTTGGGTCAAACATCAACTTCATTTGTTCGTGTCAAAAGAAGACTACGATTGAGATTGGAGGGTTGTACCACTAGGGAGTGCATTGCCAAGTAAGCACGCACGTTTGGGCGGCAATAATTCCTTAGGGCAATGAATACACGCCTCACCTTCAACATGCTAATTTCTAAACTTTTAAATTCAATTGTTTTATTTTAATTTAATTGCTTAATTTTAAATGACCTCATTGGTCACATCTTTCCACCTCAGTGCCTTTGGCTTAAGGAGGGCATCACTTCGCTCCACCTCAGGCCCCCTCTTCCTCAGTCACCTTAGGATCATCTTTCACTGCCGAAGGTACAATCTCCTTCCACTTCATGGGTATACCTCACAGCTTTGAACTTCGAATTATGAAGAACTTATTTTTCCAATGTTTGATCGAGTCAGGGTTCTCCATCACTCCCATCTCTGGGCGAGGGGAGCAGTCAAACCACTCCTCCGATCTACTCTGCTGAATCACTCAGAATTGCCTCCGCTAGAGAGACAGACATGGTTCGATGCCTCCGACACTGAAGGAAAAAACTGATCAAGTGCCTCCATTCGTTAAGCATAAGCTCCATCAGGCACAACCTATAACAATTTAGAATCTCTATAAAAAAGGATGGATAAGTAGGCGTAGCCCAGCGTAGATGGCGTCAAAAGGGAAGAAGCAAAATTTGAGGGGCAAGCCGTAACAAGCTCTAAATTTTGGGCCAGGAAGGAATAGCTCATACTCAGGAGGGGTCCTGAAGGCAACCCTGATCTTCACTAAATCCTCCTTCGTCAAAATAATCTTGTCAAAGTTTTCCTCAGTAGTATGGACGTAATCTGGCTCCTCATGATGCATGTCATGCCAAATCAAGTCTCCCAGATCTTCTGGATACTGGTGGCTAACAAATTCCTTGAAGACTCCATATTTGGATCGACTATCATCTCTGTGAATACTGAAGTCCCAACTATCCATTTTCCCATCTCCTCCCTTGTAACGGCCCGAATTCCAAATAAGACCGAATTCGAAATTCCACAAGATCTTTACTTCACTTCGTACAATCTTATAAGGAAATTAAAACCTTTCAATAATACATCAGAGTTCATTACATCATTGTTTACACAGCAGAATAATACAACAATGAAATGAAATACAACTTGTACAACTATAACAATGTAAATCATCAACTGCATCATAACATCTCACTCCTTCATGAAAGGTCCATTACCTGCATATTAAGTTCTGGGCACGTCAGTCACTTACAACTGACGAAAATGTTATACTCGACTATCCTCTCTATGTCGTACATATAACGATCTTATTACTTTAACAAATCACAAAATTTGAATGAACAGTAAAGTGTTAAATTGTAACTATGCTAAACATGTAAGTGTATGCCATGTCTTAATGCCTAATGCACACATTTTATACTACGATGACACTAATGCACACTTGTTCGGATTCTATGCATCCCATACTCCATATGTCCGAGAGCAAGCGCCTATGTACTCCACAATAAAGGGTTCGATCCCTCGCCATGAAACTATCCAGTAATAAGACAAGGTTTAGATCATTCCACGGATATAGATCTCAGCCTCGCTGGCTATTATAACAGATCCCAGCCTCGCTGGCTATTATATCATGCGAATCATCCTGTAAGTGATCCTCTAGCCCCGGTATACGTATATACATTGGAGTATGGCAAACTATCTGCCCGACTACTCAAGATCCTGGAGTCCACCGCTGATCCGTCCTCATAGTCCCGGATTTAAATATAAAAGCCCATATCCCACGGAGCAACCTCAGTCCACCAACTAGGTCTATAGCCATGGAGATCCACCGCTGACTATATAGAGCACCCCACTTACGTTTGCCCAGATTTACTACATCCTCACTTATGTGCCTAATTATTTAGTTCAAGACATGAATAAATTCCAATCCTAGAATTAGTTTTACCTCCTACCGGACTTAATCAACAAAAATACGAGATAGCTCTATGACCATATCTCAATTTATATCTCAACTCTTTTCAATTCAATAGTGCCGGTACCCGAGGTCACACTAACTCTAAATTACAAACTTTTTCATGTACAAGAATCCATGGATACACATACACTTTAATAAACATGTCTTAAACTTAGATATTTTCATCTTCAACTTATTCACAAAGTTATCATTATCTTGACACTATTCATGATCTATTTATTCCTTCATATTCTTTATAAACAATTAATTCTTTTCAAGAACACAATTTCATTACATGAAATCTCATTAACAAATTTAAGCTCATAACATGTCTCAACTTACAATCAAAGTGTTTCTTAAACCAAATAAGAGTGTATTCTTTTCAAGAGAAGTCAATTCTTATAACCATACTTTACTCCTCTTCTAACATAAACTCATTAACAATTTGATCTCATATGATATATCTCAACCATCGCAAAAAAAAATTCTTGAACTAAGTAAGAGTAAAATATCTGTCCAAGAGAATCAATTCACATAACAATAATTCTCATATTCTTTAATAATTAAATCTTAAGTCAAAAACTCATTATCAAATTTGAGCACATATAATAATCAAGTATTTCTTACTCAATATCACTGCATAATCCCATCAAGAGAATTAATTCTCACCTCAAAATTTTACTTTCTCTTTTAAGGAGATAAATCATGCTATTAAATAATTAATTAACTTGAGAACAAAATCTCATTCTATCTCAAATGTCTCTTTTTACTTTATAAGAATACTAGGGTTTTTCTTCAATTTTTTTAAAGGCTTTAGAACCCATCAAATTTAAGGGCTTTAGAACCCATTAAATTTCTTTAAAACACACAAAAATAAAAAAATAAAAAGAAGTCACGCATTGGTTTCGAACCCGTGATCGACCAGACAGCGCCCAGGCACCACTCGCCAACCGCTATACAAGTGGACTTTGGTGTCTAAACTCCACACCGAAACCCACTTATATCCACTCTCGGTTCTTGTGTTCATTTAAAATTAAAACAAAAGAAAATGTTTTGGGCATACTAAGATTCGAATCCAGGGTGAAACCAAGAGACAGCGCATGCTTGACCATTGGGCCATTTGCGCCCAACGGTAGTAAGTCATTTTGGTGGCTTTTGTCCCAACTTCTGTTATTTTATTATTTTTTTACAAAAACTCGATTCCTCAAATTTAATCAAACCTTTTATTTGACTAAAATAATTTTTTTTAAACTGAAATTACTTTATAACAGTAACTCACTGATTGATAAGTCATATTTTAGAAAAAAAAATAGAATAAACTTTTGAAGTTGTTTCTTCTTATTAACAAACACAACTTGCATTCATTCTTTCTAATCAAAGATAGCATATTATGTTCTTATAACGATCCAATGAGTTCCATAATATCAACTTTACCTTACAAAACTCTATTTGTTTATCAAAAGGAGTATTCCCAATATTTTCATACAATCTACTATTTCTTCATGCATATTAGTTCATGACAAAACTAATCAATCATTTCTTTTCTCATTATTAATTAACATGACATAAATTTATTTACCTAACATAGCATATCTCACTACTATTCATGCTACACACAAATTAAAATTTCTCATTTGTTATTATTAGCATACATTATTCTTTATAACTAGAAAGTAAGAGAACACCCACCTCTTAAGAAGATTTGAAATCAATGAGAAAATTGGAACAACTCCTAGCTCCTAGCAATTCCTTCCTCTCCTAGCAAGACTCCTCCAAGCAAGAACACTCTACTCCCTTTCTTTTTTCTTTCTCTTGTTTTGATTTTGTTTTTGGTGTGAAAAGAGATGGAGAAATGGGTTGTATTTATGGAACAATGTTAGGGTTTAAAGTGCACAATTACCCACCTAATAAATTACTCAAATTAATTTTCAACCCTTCACTTTCTTTCTTAACTCTCAAAACCCCCAACTCTTCATATTTCCACCTCTCTAATTCTCTAACTCCTACCTCTTCAATACTCTAACTCCCAAAACTCAACTCACAACCTTCCCTCTTTCAAAAAACCGACCTTCCCTTCACTGTGTGACAGCCGAACTCTTTTTCCAAGGTGGGCCCCATTGTTCAAAGCCACATCACCCAGAGCAAAGCTCTGTTTTTTTTTTCTCTTTGAACCTTGGGCCACAACATCCATTTACTATTCCTTTACATTACACTTAATTACATCAAAATATATATACATATACCATATATTATACTTCTCTTTAAAAATTAGTTTAAAATTTATAATGTTTTATGCAAAAATAAAATAAATGCGCACACGTTTTATGAAATTCATTTCGAGAAAGGATACGCCCAAATGCGCGCATCGAAACAAATACGTGCGTCGCACGTAAAAACATACAAATACGAAATTAGACGTTATCAAGAAAAAAAATGTTTAAAGATAATAAAATACAATATAAGAAAAATATATTTATTAGTTTTACGTCGTAATTGCTACGTACGTAGAAAACACGTGCATTATACGTATAAAAATTATTTTAATCAAAAATAGGAAAAAATAAATTTTCGTTTATAAAATGAATTCAAATGAATAAAATAATTAATTGAGACACAGAAATATCACACGTAGCAGTGGAAAAATATGAAATCGATACGTGCATCGAAAACACGTAAAAAGCACGTAAAAAATATCATATTTTAGTTGACTCAAATAGAATAAAATCAATATGAAAAATGCATAAATAGTCGGTAATCAAAATACGTAGTGAAAACACGTTACAAAATAGACGTGCGTAACACACAAGGGCAAAATTGTCATTTACAATTTTGCGGGGTGTTACATCCCTATTAGGATGAGAAGAAGCCACACCTTCTATGATGCGGCACGAGGGGGTGGAGTCTCCCGAAGAAGCACTAGAAATAACTTATAATAAATTGCAATAAGATACTTGGCCCGACAATGGTGAACTTCGACAAGATGGAAGCTTGACAACCCGCTGGAGTGAAAATCCTACAGAGAGAAGCTCTCGTCTAGAGTGAGAGTGAAAATTTATGAAAATGCGGAGGAGTGAAAACAAGAGTGGAGAGGGAGTGAATATATAGAGAGAGAATGGAAACGATTGGGAAATCCGACGGCATCCGCGTAGTCCACATGGCATCAATCTACACGTTCAAAACACGTTACCGATGTGTCTGTAAGCGGAGCTCCAGCTAAGTAAAAGGAGGGTCCCACATGGTAGCCAGCTCAGCAAAATGCGAGACCCAAGTTCCATATGGTAGCCAGCTCAGCAAAAGGCAGGAAGGACCACAAGTCCCATGTGGCAGCTAGTTCAGCGAGCAACTCGCTACCCGATAGGCTAGCTGACGTCACTTATGGCTTCACATATGACATCAGCAGTAGCTCGGAGGCACGCCGAGCTAGTGAGCAGCTTGGATAATTTGTCATCTGAGCTGCTCGTGCATTCTCGCTATCCGATAGGATAGCTCGGAGGCACACCGAGCTAACGAGTAGCTTGGGAACTTCGTCATCTGAGCGGCTCGAGCATTGCAACTTATCTGGGGCATTGGATCTTCCAAAATTCATGTCAGCAATTGATTTATGTTTTAAAATTCCTTTTAATAATTATTAATTTGGATAAATTATTTAAAAATTTCGAAAAGAAATTAAAAATTAAATAAAAATGCAAAAAAGAATCAGGAAAATTGATTTTAAAAGTCCAAAAAGTTAATAAAAATGGGAAAATTTTGGAAATATCCTAAAAACTTTAAGAACATTGTTACTGCCCAAGGAGCTCCGAACAAGGCTCTTTACACCTCCAATCATCTCCGAAAATTGTGCAGGCTCTTCAGACTCTGCATAACAGGGAAAACTACTTCTCGAAGGCTGAGAATCCAAATTCGGGAGTGAAGGCTTATGATGTGGGTAAGAATTGCAAGCAAATCAAGACTGCACTATTCCAGTACGAATCATGAGACCTCTAAGGGCAGAATGGTAAATTCAGTAACAACATGCTTACATGAACAACATGGGTCGTTTGCAGGTCCATCATGTAACGCCCCGAATCCCAAATTCACTGAATTCGAGATGTTCTACAGGATATTTTCACTTTCTTTAGTACAATTTTACAGGAAAATTAAAACTTTTCATCTTACATCAGAGTTTACATCAATATTACACTTTTCTTTTGCATAGCGGAAGTAAAATACAACAATTAAATAAATGTACAACAACATGGTACAATCTTTCAGCATCCATTCCTCTTTAACATGTCATTTACTTGCATATAAGACTGTGGGTACGTCAGTTTATTCAACCGACGGACATTATACACGGCCATCCTCTCTATGCCGGAAATAGTATAACTTAACCTTCCATATTTAACAAACACAAACTTGTCACATTCAAACTAAAGGGACTACCCTATAGATATCGTGTTGTGATTGTGCACTTAATCCTTAATGCATTTATTTATGTTACATGACACTAATGCGCACTTGTTCGGATTCTATTCATCCCATACTACATAGGTCCGAGGGCAAGCCCTTAATCGTTCTTCATCTTTGTAGGGTTCAATCCCTGCCATGACTTAATCTACTACTGTAACTACGGTAGTGTCTTAGATAATCTATGAGTGCAAGCACGTGTAAAAAAACTGGAGGGGAATCCCACGTCATGTCACGACGCATCGTGAAGAACCTATGGACAATTCAGCCTCCTTCATGGCACACGATCCTCATGCAGTCACCAAACATCCCACAAGTGTCACCACAGGGACGGTACCCTGGAGCAGTATCCACGTCATGTCACGATGCATCGTGAAGAACCTGTGAAATACTCTCCGCCGCCACGGTACCCTGGAGCCGTATCCACGTCATGTCACGACTCATCGTGAAGAACCTGTGAAATACTCTCCGCCGCAAATCCGATGGCCCTCACTCGTGTTTTTCTTCTACTTTCATCACGTCTCCACTATGTACTAGTCCTTAGTTTTATTAAAAATCATGAACAAAATTAATCTCTAGAGTTAGCCTCTCCATCAACCGGACTTATTCATTCATTTCATCAGGACCAACCTTGGTCTAATTTCATTTCATTTCATTTCCTTTCTCAATGCCGGGGAGACTTAGCTACTCTATTTCAAATTTTATTTCACAATCTTCAACTTATAAAAATTTCCATATTGAGTTCTCATACTCATATGTATATTCTCTTTTCAATCCATGATTTCTCATTTTGTTCACAAGTCCATCATTGCACATAAGTTTGCATATACTTATCAATTATCACATCAATAATTCCACATTACTAAACAATATGCACACTTCATATTGTTCCACAAGTGAGAAAATAATTGCATCATATCATATAACCACATTTTTTTTTGCCAAATCAACTCTTAATGTTTCACTTCACTTATTCTTTCAAGTTGTAATTTCATATCAATAATCCATATAGAACCATATGTCTATATATGCATTTTGACCCCAAACCATAGTTAAAATTTATTCAAATAATACTCAAATCATTCTTATAAAATTCCTTACATTTTTATGAGAATTACCATATTTTTTTCACATTTTTTGGACATCTAAAACTCCCAAAAAAAATATTTTTTTATATATGCCGAGGGTGAGAATCGAACCCAGGCACAACGGAAACAGAGCCAAGAGCACCCGCCATGTGGCCGAACTGTGCTAGCGATATAAAGGGGGCGAATTTAGTAGATATGGCTTTCGGGTCGAAAGTTATATACTTTCAAATTGTGTAAAAAAATGTTGTGGACACAGAGATTCGAACCGTTCAACCCAGAGAAGCCAGCCGCACTCAGTGACCGCCTGAGCTACTAGCTCAGGTTGTCACGATACCCAATAAAAACCCATATGAGTCATTTTGGTACTGTTTTTAAAACAACTCGATGTTCAAATTAATCTTGGTTCATACTGCCTTTGAAAAAAACTACTGAAAAATTCCAGATTAAATCCTCTTCACGTGATTTTCATAATAGCAAGTATAAAATAATTTTTTGCACTAAAAACATAGTTTTTTTCCACACAAATCAATGAATTGTTCATTAAGACTACTATATTTTTCATTTTCGACATTGAATAATCAATTAGTCTTCTAATCCCTTTTTATTCACAATTTTTCTTATGATAATTCACTGTTATTAATTCTTATTCAACAAACACATATATCTTGGATTTATCCATACCCATATCAACATAAAGGTCTATTTAGCACATGAATAGGTAAAACTCAAAACTACTAATTTTTGAGTAGTTCTTCTTTGATGATAACAAAGTAATTTCATTAGTCCATCTATGTCACAATGTATACTATCACTTATCAATTAGCATAATTACATCTCAATCATTCAAGAAAATCACTCTTTTCAATTTAAAGATGTACTCTTTCTTAATCAATTCCATGTTTCAATTTTACAATTAACAAGCATTCTTATTCATGCATCATGTCTCAAATCATACTAACAACATTCTTAAGGAAATTTGATCACCATCATTGCTTCATACTAATAATCATAGAGAATTCTACACACAATTAATTTTAATACTAGAACCACATATAAATTAATCACCACAATTCAATCAATTCATAAACTAACTTCTCAATTATAGTGTGTTCTTCTTAGTATTTTTCATGCATCTTTTGATAGTTAAATCTAACATGGATCTCTACTTTAGAAATATAAAAGGTTTACCCACCTTGAATGGAGAGAAAATAAACACACAAAGCAACAAAGTCCTTGCGAATGAAAGCACCTCCTCCTAGACGATGCGCGCACAAGCTCCACACACCACCACCGAATGCTTCCCCCTACAATAGCCGGCCTCTCCTCCTTAGAACAAGCAAGCAATCCCACACAAACTCTCTATCTTTTTAACTCACTATTACTAAATTAGACTATAGTTTGGAAAGATAAAATTTGCATATGAAAATAGCCATGAGAGGGGGGGTATTTATACTAGAAAACAAGTGAAATGAAGGGCCAAGATTGATTAGGTGGTTGAAAGATGGAAGGCCAAGATTAGAGTAGGAGTTATAAAAACTACTCACATCCACAAAACCACCTCCATGATCACCATGTCTAATTTCAAAACTCCCTCCAAAAGCATGCCAACCGGCCTTGGAAAGGGTGTGCATTGCACGTGTACGTATAGCGCACGTGCATGCAACTAGGCCTAAAAAATGTACGTTTTAATTTTGTATAAAAATAAATTAGTTATAAAATAGCCTTTTACATGACGAGTTTAAATAAAAAATAGTTTAATCCATGGGCTTTATTTTGGGCCAAAAGTGTTATTAAAATAAATAAAATAAAAATACATTTTGGGCTTTAAGAAAAAGAAGGCCTTTTCATTAAATTTAAAATAAGGCTTTTTATTTGTTTAAAGAAAAACTTTTGTACAAAATAATTTGAGAAAATATTTAAATATTTATACACATCATAATAAAATAATCCAAACAAAATATTGCACGTGCACACTACGTGCAAAATAAATAATTTTTCATTAATTGAAAAATCGGGGTATTACACATCAACTCAACCAAGTCTACAATTAGGGTTAATTCACAGCCCAAAAAGATTAGTTCTAACTAATTAAAAGTTTTTAATCAAATTCTGTATCCAGAATAGAGTTATTAACCAACTATATCTCCTAACAAGGAGAATCTGGGGTTTAAACACAAGGATGTCTTTTCAAGCTAAAATTTTGTAATTAACCCCTAGGCCTATAAATATTCTCCACCTCTTTCTTAACCAGGTAATCAATTTTTTGCCACAAAAAAACTCTTCTTTTGAGTTACTTTCTTGAGCGACGGAAAGTCTATCGCGGGGGCCAAACCCAGTATTTTAGACTGGTTGTGGGTTCGCCAGTGACATCTCAGTCATCCAATTCAAATCCAGACGCTCTCAATGGTTCATATTCATATCATTGAGTTCTCAATCTTATTTCCAAGATCAATGGTTAGATCCATAGATTTTCCCTCAAAATTCAAACTCATCAGGCTGATTGCTTCCACACTGAAAAATGCAGTAACACTAATAGTTTCTTCATACTTTGATGGGATTTAGCTATCATGATTAACACATCCACATAAAATTTACAACTCTAACAGAATGGCTCCAAGATATTTCATGAAACCACTAAACCAGATATATGAAACCAGAGTTTTATGACTAGAAGATATCCCGGTGGATTTTATGTAACCAAACAGAGAAATAGTTAGTTATAGATTCCTATACCATGATACTTGACCTATGTTTTGAGCGTACAATAATAACAGTATTAAGGTTCTTGCTTCTCATGCACTTACTTTTGTCCCTCAACATTTTTTTTTTGGTCCCCTCAATATATTAATGTTAGGCATTTTTTTGCTTTTTCTTTTTCTCTCTTTTTCCTTTTATTTTTACTTTAACCATGGAAAAGATCCTACACATCATGTTAATATAATGACACTTTCGTATAATCCTTTTACTTAACTACACTACCTATTAAATGGTAATCATTATAAGAACTAAGATTTTTCGTACTACTAACATTTCACAGTTTATTTATTTATTTATTTATTATTAAATAACATTTAACAGTTAAAGGAGGGTTTTAACTCACAATAGGATTATCAGGAATTTTTTCCCAAAACGATCCCTTTTTTGTAAAGTTTTTTCCCAAACCGCCCTACTTTTTTTTAATTTCCCAAACCGCCCTACTCGGTCTTTCAAAGACCGACTCTAGTGCAAATAGACTCGGTCTTTGAAAGACCGAGTCTTGCGCTTTGAAAAATCAAAGAGCAAGAGTCTATTTACACTAGAGTCGGTCTTTGAAAGACCGAGTCTTGGACTCTTGCGTTTTTAATAACGCAGATCCCCTTTCTTCTTCTTCTCTCTCTCTACTTTAACCTATTCTATTTCTCTAACCCATCTTCCTAAATCTAGGGCGACCTCCTACCCACAAAATCTAATCTTAATCTAAATATATTTACCAATATCTTCCTAACCCTCTAAGCATCTCCACTATAAAAATCCAAAACCCTTCTTTTGGAAGATCCATATTTTTGATTTTTTGCTAAATTTGAAGCGGATAGAAACTTTAACTCTTTTACCCAAATATCTACGGCTCTATCCTTGACGCTTGTGAAGGTATGATGAATATTGGCCTTTAATTTTCTGAATTTTGGTATAGATTTTGTTTGTGGTTAGATAATAACTCGCATATTTTAATAAATATACGTAGGTATGGATCTTGAGATTCCTATTTGGTTATACTTTGGTGGTGAAATAATTCGTGATCCAAAGATTGGTAGTTGCTATAGTGTGTTGGATTCGGAAATAGTTTGGGTACCCCGTACCATTACATTTGAAGAACTAGTTGAGAAAATATATGAAGTTACTAATTGGGATAGGAATCAATGGAATGTAAAAATTTTAGCTCGATACGCAGCAGGAAGAGGAGATGGTCAGTATTTTATGACAGTGACCTACTAATAATGCGCTGAAGTCATTGATTGCTAGGACATTTGATCCCTGTTGTGCTTGGTCTGCATTAGAGTTATATATTCAGCAAATTCAAAATTTGAATGCTCAGCCACATGATATTCCAAGTGCAAGCTTCATAAGAGTAGTACCTACATAGCAGACGAGATCTAACCCCGCTCAATTTTCACAACCAAATCCACTGTCCTCATAAGAAAATACCTTCACAAATACAAGAAATGCTGATTCTACAGATGTTGAGTTCCCCCCCAACCTACGCCGGTTCCTGACTATGTTCCAAATGACAGTGTATTTGAACTCTTTCAAAATGCAGTGGTTAACAACAGCTTATTAGATGATGATGAAGAAGAGGAAGAAACAGACGATGATGAAAGTGTAGAAAGTGATGATGGAGAAGAAGATGATGATGTAGCAAATGTAAATCCTTCGAACAACAGTTCTAATAAAGTGAGATCTACTGATAGGTATGCTAATGTTAACGCTCATGTTACGGAGGAGATGGCTCAAGCTGCTAGAGTACCCCCATTTCCACAAGTCTTCTGGTTCATCCAATGTAGACGAATTTTACGTTGGACAGGAGTTTGTAAGTAAAGAGTCCATTCAGCATGCTGTGAAGGTGTATTCTATCAAGAAACATCGTGAATTTGTCACATTGAAAACAACACCGTCACTATACACTGTTAAATGTAAAATGGCACCTAGAAAACGTACAATAGAGGAGATCGTACAAGGTCCCCCAGGAGTAAGTGATGGTGGATGCCCTTGGAGATTACGAGCTATTGTTCCAAAAGGGGGGAGAAATTTTGTGGTGAAGAAGATAGTTGGCCCTCATACTTGTACGAATCCCACGTTGAATCAAGACCACTGTAAAATTGATGCTAACCTTGTTAGTAATTTAATTGTGGGTGTGGTGAAGAAGGATATTGCTTTATCACCGGGGGCAATTATTGAGATTGTGAAAATAGAATATAATTATCAGATTTCATATAAGAAAGCTTGGAAAGCAAAACAAAAGGAAATTGAGAGGTTGTACGGTACCTTCGAAGAAGCATACACGAAGTTGCCTTTTCTACTAACAGCAATTCAAGCAGCAAATCCAGGGACCGTTGTCCACTGGGATAAATATGAGTCTAGCCCCAGCGAGGAAACATTCAAGGGAGTATTTTGGGCATTTGGTCCTTCGATTGAAGGTTTCAAGTCTTGCAGACCGGTTATTAGTGTAGATGGAACTCACTTGTACGGTAAGTACAAGGGTTGTTTGCTAATTGCTGTTTTCCCGGATGCGAATGGTTGCTTATTTCCTTTTGCATTTGCATTGGTTGATGGAGAGAGTATAAATACGTGGACATGGTTTATGACTTGCATCCGGTATTATGTCACCGATCGCACTGAGTTGTGTGTTATCTCGGATCGTCATGCTGATATATTGTCTGCTATGGATTTGCAAAACGGAGCATGGAACGAACCGAATGGATTTCATCGATATTGCATGCGTCATTTTGCCACAAATTTTTTTAGTAAATTTGGTAGCAAGGCATTGCGCAAGAAGGCCAAAATTATAGCTTGTCAAAACCAACCCAAAAAGTTCATGGCCAAACTCGCTGAACTTGAAACCGTCAATGTCGAGGCGGCTAATTGGTTGAAAGAGAAGCCGGTTGAGAAATGGGCACTTTATGCAGATGAAGGTCGACGATATGGAATGATGACTACGAACCTGTCAGAATGCTTCAATTCAGTATTGAAAGGAGTCTGTAGTTTACCAGTAACTGCGATTGTTGAGACGATTTTTTTACGTCTCAACTCTTACTTTACTACTCGTCGACAGGAAGCTAGTAAGCTTTTATGTGAGGGGAAGATTTTTGCTAAAAGTGTACATGATTTGATTGATAGTCGCTGTGAAAGAGCAAATCAACATAAGGTTACAATGTTTCATCATCAGCCTGGAGTTTTTTCCGTCAAAACGGGTATACGCATGGTAAATGGAGAACGGAAGGGTGGGAACTTTCACACCGTGAATTTGGGTACGAAAACATGCACATATATGAAGGTTCATCTATATCATATTTCCTATTCTCATGTATTAGCAGCCTGTGCATATCGTGCAATCGATCACAAGCCTTATGTTGATAAATTTTACCTTATCACGTCATTAACACAAACTTGGGCTCCTATGTTCAGTCCTATTCTAGATGAAGCATATTGGCCTACTATCGACGGTCCACGACTTGTACCAGATTCTCGTTTGCGACGTTCACGGAAAGGCCGACCTAAATCCACGAGAATACGCAATGATATGGATGTGAGAGATAATTCTAGCAGGGGATACAAGAATGAAATGTTCAAGGTGCGGGTTGGAAGGACACAACAAGCGTCGATGTACTAACAATTAAAATTTGATTTTGTGCTTCCTATTGTGTTTGTAATATTTATTTCGAACTGAGCACTTAGTTTGGATGTGTTTATTTGTGAAGATAGTTGTTGAGAAAGAAAGTTGTGAAGATAGTTGTGGTTTGTTGTTGTGAAGATAGTTGTGGTTTGATGTTGTGAAGATAGTTGTGGTTTGTTGTTGAGAATGCTTGTTTCAATGAATCTGAAGATTGTTTCAAAGAATCTTGTGAAGTTTGTTGTGAAGAATGAAAGGGGTTGATTTGAGAAGATGATGTTGTTGTGTTGGTTAAAGGGAGAGGATTTGAAAGATTTTAAATCAATCAGCATCTGGCTGTAGCAAAAAAACACTCAGCATCAAGACTCGGTCTTTCAAAGACCGAGCTTAATATAACTAGACTCAGTCTTTGAAAGACCGAGTCTTGTTGCTGATTGCAAAACTTTGCTATCAGAATCAAGACTCGGTCTTTCAAAGACCGAGTCTAGTTATATTAAGCTCGGTCTTTGAAAGATCGAGTCTTGATGCTGAGTGTTTTTTTGCTACAGCCAGATGCTGATTGATTTAAAATCTTTCAAATCCTCTCCCTTTAACCAACACAACAACATAATTTTTCACAACCACTTCAACTTCCACAACAACATCATCTTCACAAATCAACCTTTGAATTCACAACTTCCACAACAACAACCTTAATATCATCATGCTGGAATAATCTTCAGAACACAACCAACACAACAACAACCTCATTCACAACTTTCTTTCACAACAACATCATCATTCACAACTTTCTTTCACAACAACAACACCTACCAAAGTACAACAAACCACAACAACAATCACCACATCTCTACCACAAAGTTCTTCCACAACCACAAGCACCTTATCATCACAAAGTTTTCTTCTTCTCAACAACATCTCCACTACATCTACAATGTTGTTAATATCATCTACCAACTTCAAACTAACTAAAGATCGCAACCACATCAACAATATTACTAACTAAGAACATTTCAAAAAAAAAACAACAAAATCAAACTAACAAAAGATATTACAACACCTACCAAAGTACGAAAAAATATTACAACAAAATGACATCAACATATTGACAAAAGTCAAGGGTCAGGTGTGAAGAAGTTTGGGGGTCTTCGTTGTCGTCTACGACGTTGTGGAGTTGCCTGTGTGAGTGCAGACAACGGGTTCTCCTCCTCCTCTTGTATCTCATCCCCAACGTCTTGTTATTCATCATCCCCTTCAATCTCAGGCTCTGCTTGTTCTTCGTGTTCTGAATCGCTTTGAGGTTGAGGTGGGGGCCTATGAACAACTCTCTTTCGTCGTTGACCAGTACGGCCGCTCGTTCGATGTGTGGGGTCCTCAATATTGCATCTAATGTTGCGCCCTCCCCCACAAGATCAGCTTGTGCACGGCAACACGATAACATCTCCCGTAAGGTATCCTTCGCCTGATCGGCGATGTTGCTATTCAACATAGAAACACATTTCTTTGCAAGGGACCAAGTCTGGATCAACTGAGAAACATGAAAAGTTAAATTAGATACACATACATATATAAAAACATATTGATATATGAACTTTGAAACTTTAAAACGAAACATTAAAACTTACAAAGCCACGAACAGTGGATCCCTTTGGTTGGTACATCGGCAACCTCACGGAATGTTCATCTGCTGGTTCGGTCCCTGGTCGACGGATCGGTACAACGACTCCAGCAGGAGTCTGCAACGATGGGGAAATAAACCGTCTAGTGACTCTCTCGTACCAAGACATGTACACCTCATGCAACGAGAGGTCAAACGATGAACATTCCATCTCTGAACGTAATCGAAGAAGCAAGTGACCCAATTGTGTCCGAGGGGTACGGCCCATTCCTGTGATGTTATGCATCTCGGCATTGAATGGCGCGACAGCTGGAATCCCTTGGTGAAGACCAAACTGGCGTAACACCCTATCGGGGTAGTAAAACTCAACAACCCTAAAGTTGATTAGCGGTGCTTTCGTGAGCCACAAATTACGCCTGAACGTGCTAATAGGTGGCAGTCGAATCAGTCGCTCCTCTTTTGTAAGGGGTCCACACCACACAGTCAGCGGCCAACCTATCGAGCTCATTGCGGTAGTATGTCAAGCACCTATTGGGGTTGGCTGTCCATGTCAGTTTGCCTGTCCAGTACACATCGATAGGAGGTAGCATGTCGATATCATCGGGAAGAACTCTCCAATGTTGAGATTGGATCCGTACTACGGGCCGACCTACGTGAATCCGCTCCTAACTCCATATCTGCAGTAAATTCAGAGGTCCATTCATCTGGTTCGAACCTATACTGCACAGACACAGACTCCGATACAGTGACGATAGTACTGCACTGTCCCAACTGTAACGGCTGACCCTACCTAGATCGGCGATTAAGGGCAAGAACATCAATGCTACGGTATTTCCGGTCGAATTTGGAAACAAGACCGTGCCGAATAGCGTTAGAATATACGCCCTACAGTAGCACTCCACCTCCGCTGCAGTTGAACCGTCATTCAATCTATCTTTAAACGTGTCCTTCAACCACTTTAAACGGATAAATTTTCCATTTATCGCACCGGCTTCTACTTCAACCCCTAAGTACTCCTCCACTATATACACTGGGTCGAAGTCCATCGATCCTGTGACTGCTTCTCCATCGATTGGAAGCCCAGTTAGTATGGCAACGTCCTGTAGAGTGACTGTCATCTCCCCGACTGGCAGGTGAAATGAGTGTGTCTCGGGCCTCCATCTTTCAAGCAGTGCTTCCAAAAGTGGACGATCGCACTTGATGGATGTCATCCTGGCAATACCGTAGAACCCACAATCTCTTAGTATCTCGTGTATACGTGGGTGCACAGGTAGCGGATGACCAGTCCTAAAGCGGCACTCCGTAGCCTCACCGTTCCAAACATTCTGCGATCGGTGCAACGGCTGGAGAGTGAGGAGTAAAGGGTCGAGTGGTCCGGAGCCTCCAGAAGGGATATATGACGACGAAGGGACTGAAGAAGAAGTGCCCGCCTTATTTGGATTGAATTCAACCTACATAACAATAACATTTACATCAATAGACCGAAATGTAATACAATTCTATTAGAATCAACATTTAATTACTTACATTAGTAGCCTCGGTAGGAGCACGACCACGACCACGATCACGTCCACCGCGAGTACGTGCTCTATCGCCACGTGGAGGTCTACTACTTTCTCCTACCTCCATGTTACCCCTTGTGCGTGCCATTTACAATAGACTACAAATCCTACAAGTTCAACAAAAATGTTATTAACTATACATAACCTAGATATAAAAACAAATTCTATATAACAATGCCGTTGATTCTCTGATTTTAGCAAAAAACTAGAGTATAACAAATTCAACAAATTCTATACATAACCTAGATTCTATGAAATTCTAAAAAACTAGATTCAACAAATACTATATGGAATTCTATACAAAATTAAAAAATGCCTAAGTACAACATTGATTCAACAACAAAATTATATTCAACAAGGTTATTGGTGCAACGCCTAATTAAAAAACTAGACTCGGTCTTTCAAATTTTCAAAATTCTATACATAACCTAGATCTTGTACAAAATTCTATATGGAATTCTATATAACAAATTCAACTTCAACAAATTCTAAATTTTCTAACTCTTTCTTAATTTTAGCAAAAAACTATATAGAATTCAACAAATACTATATAACATTGTCGTTGATAGCACCAACTTCAACTCTTTCAACTCTTTCTTTTTGAACAAAATTAATACTAAAAATAACAACAATAACTACTCTACGTTGTCAACAATAAGTCAAATTCAACTCATCAACTTCACAATAGCATCAACAGTAACACAAATTTTGCTTAGCAAAAGCTTAAGAAATATACCTTACAAGTAGGAGAATCCAAAGACGAAGACGAAATTGGAGAGAAGAGCAAGATCCTACAACCGAAATCTTCCAAAGACGAAGACGAAATTGGCGAGGTCTACGAAATTTGGTATTCGGGGTTTAGGGTTTTAAGAAATAATCAATTTTGGGGAAAAGGATTGGGGAAAATCGAAATTGGATTAGAGAGTAATTGGTTTTGGGAAGTTTAACGATCGATTAAGGGAGTAATCGAACAAAAAATTGGCGAGTACGACGGATTCGTTGAGGGACAGAGCGAAAGAAGAAAAAAAACACTCAAAATTCGAGAAGAAGAAGAAAGGGGATCTGCGTTATTAAAAACGCAAGAGTCCAAGACTCGGTCTTTCAAAGACCGACTCTAGTGCAAATAGACTCGGTCTTTCAAAGACCGACTCTTGCTCTTTGATTTTTCAAAGCGCAAGACTTGTTCTTTCAAAGACCGGGTCTATTTGCACTAGAGTCGGTCTTTGAAAGACCGAGTAGGGCGGTTTGGGAAATAAAAAAAAAGTAGGGCAGGTTTGGGAAAAACTTTGCAAAAAAGGGTCATTTTGGGAAAAAATTCGATTATCAGCAACAAAAACTTACAATAGTTACTCTTTTATTGAGAAAGAGAGTTTAAATACGGTTTTTGAGTTAATGTTTGGATATTATCAAATTCAACTCTTATACTACACAAGCAAGCACAGCTGACCGTTTGTCCGGTGGGCAATAATGAACGAAAAGTTGAAAGTTTGAATTCCGCTTAGGGGTGATTTGATTCTTAATGTGAGAATTTTTCTAACAGTGAAAAATAAAGTTATTTTGCATTTGGATTAGTGTTAGATAACTTAAATGTAGAATACAACTAACAACAACAACGACAATAAAACCTTTTTCCCAACTAGTTGGGTTGGCTACACGAATCATGGTTTTCCGTTCTGCTCGGTTTAGCACAAAACTTCTGTAAGGTCACAAGCTATCATATCTTTTCCCACCGTTTCTACCCAAGTACGTTTATGTCTTCCCCTACCCCTAACTATACCCTCAATACACTTTCTAACTGGAGCACTACTAGGTCTACGTGTGACATGTCCTACCTGAGACGATTCTTTCTGAACTTATCTTCGATAAGAGCTACCTTTAGCATGTCTCGTATATGCTCGTTTCTAATTTTACCCTTTCTGGTTTTACCACACATCTATCTTAGCATCTTTATCTCCGCTATACTCATTTTTTGGGCTTAAATGTAGAATGAGTTGATAAATTTTGTGTTTGGATGTTAAGACTTAAGAGATTTAGAGAGGGAGCAGCAGATAAAAAGTTATATATATATATATATATATATATATATATATATATATATATATATATATATATATATATATAGGGGAGTGCTCAATTGCAAACGGGTCTGTTTGCACACCCATTGCGAACTGAGCGCACGATCCAACGGCTCAGATTCGCTCCGCTCATCACCTCCTCTCAACTTAGTTTCGGAGGGGTAAAATTGGAATTTTATCCCCAAATAACTTTTCGAATTAGAATTTCGCTCACTCTCTCACGCTTGTTGCTGATGACTTGTATTTTTTTTTGCTAAACTTGAATCTAGGCTGTTGTTGGAAACAACGGCCAAGGTAAAACAAAATTCATATTCCAACCTTGAATGTTGTTCCACACAACGGCCTATGTATAACCTAGGTCGTTGTCTGGAGCAACGGCTTAGGTTGTACAAGTGTTTTAAAACACTTGTACAAATCTCCCTCTCCTTCCACGTTCTCTCTCTCACACTCAGTACTCTCTCTCTCTCTCTCGCTCCCGAACCCAAACTCGAAACCCTAACTCGTCAGCCTTCTAATCCACCCATCCTCCGTCACTAGTCTCTCTTACTCACTCTCTCCCTCTTCCTGAAATATTGCAATCTTCCTTTGAATCTTCCGAATCCCAAATAACCTAACCCTAACGAGCTCTCCGAAACTTTAGTCCTCCTCATCCATCTATAGCAACGCCACCACCCCCTTTCTCTCTTCCTCTCAAAGACCCACATTGTGTAAGGTATTCACACTATTCTTAGCTTTTAGTAGAGGTAGCTATATTTGTTGATTGAAATAATGTTTAATTTTTTGAGTCCACAATTTAACAAGTGATGCATAGTTGTTTTTGTGTATTGTATATAGTTTTTTTTATAATTGTAGATTGAATTATAGAAGTAGTTGTTTTTTCAAAATGTAGTTGTAGTTCTATCGTTGATTTATTTGTAAAAGAGCACAAACGAGATTAAAAAAAATTAAATTTTGCGAGTAGGTCAGACTCACCACGCAAAAGCCAACACAACATGTAGAAGTGAGTTTGGACTCCCGGTTTGCAATCACTGCCATGTATCGCTTTTGACTCTTTGTCGTGAGTGAAAGCGATACATTGCCATATACTGCAATCCGTGAGTTGAAACTAACTTCTACAAGTTGTGTTGGCTCGTGCGTGGTGCATCCGACCTACTTGCAATGTTTTGGAATTTTCAATCTCATTTGTGCCATTTTCTACCGTTAATCAAACAACAACAATTATACTTTGATATTTTCTGAGTGACTTTCACTTGAAAACTGTATAAATGATATCCAAAAAATAGAAAATTTTGCAAGTCGGAGTTACCAAACACAAGTCAACACAACTTGTAGAAGCAAGTTTCGACTCACGATTTGCAATATACGGCAGTGTATCGCTTCTTTTGCTTCTAATTTGAAATGAAGCGATACATTGTCATATCTGGCAACTGTGAGTCCAAACTCGCTTCTACAAGTTGTGTTGGCTCATGCGTGGCGAGTCTGGCCTACTCGCAAAGTTTCGGAATTTTTTGATCTCGTTTGTGTGATTTTCTCACGTATTTTATTTGTAACTATATATATGCACATTGTGTATTGATGGTTTATGATCAATATATTGATAAGTGTTATATTATTCTTTATGTTAGAAATGGACAGTGGTGACGGATATTCTGTTGCCGGCGACAATTTTATGTGTGCACAACAAAGTGGTGAATGCATGCTACAAGTTGAAGAGCACCTCAAACCGAAGTTAGGTATGACGTTTCATACCTTAGATGAATCCGAGAACTTTTATTCGACATATGCTAAATATGGGAGTTTCGCAATGCGTAAGGGTGGGAATAAATATAAGGGAAGCCAAGTTGTGGATAAGTTTTTTTTGTGTAATAAAGAAGGGATATCACCGAGTCACCCTAGTGCTGGTAGACGGGGTAGTACTTCTAGAACTGGTTGCAAAACTGTCGTTCGTGTAAAACTGAATGAAGAAAGTAATAAATGGGTGTTGTATTCATTTCATGAATCACACAATCACGTATTTACTTCACCCGGTAGAAGACATCTTCTGCCCCGAAACTGTTCGGTGTCGAATACGGATAGAAGAATAATGGATCAAATGACTCAAACTAATATCCCTACTTGCAAACAAATAATCTTCTTTGAAAGTGCTAGCGGTGGTCATGAAAATATAGGATTCACCGAAAAAGATGCTAGAAATCTACTTAGAGACTCACACGAAGCGTTGAAAAGATACAATGGGAACATTCTCATTGATTTTTTTGAATCGAAAAAATTAACGGATCCTTCATTTTTTAATGATTTTCAAGTAGATCCGGAAGGTCGGTTATCTCATTGTATTTAGGTGGATGGCATTTCTAGGATGAACTATGAATAATTTGGGGATGTACTTTGCTTTGATGCCACATACATCGCGAACCGATATGGAATGTTATTTGTTCCATTTGTCGGAATCAACCATCATTGGCAATGAACATTCTTGGGAGGTGGTTCATTCCAAATGAGAATGTCTCTTCTTTTGTGTGGTTCTTTGAGAAGTTGTTAGGAGATGCAAAATCGTACTCCCTCCGGCATCGTGAAGGACCAGGATCATGGGATTATCCTGGTAGTGAAGAAAGTTTTTCTCGAGACTGGGCATCGGTATGGCATTACCGCAGGAGGTGCGTATGTCTAATGATTTCGATAAGTTTATGAAAGATTTGAAGGCTGTCATATATGATTCCGAATATGTACATGATTTCGAAGGGAGATGGAAATTAGTGGTTCAGAACTACGGAGTTGAGAATAATAAATGGTTGAACGATCTGTTTGAAATTCATGATAAATGGGTACCCATCTTTGTAGGAGATTCATTTTGAGCCGGCATGTTGAGTAGCCAACGAGTTTAGTCTATGCATTCTTCTTTGAAGCATCACACAGAAAAGAAGTTCTCCTTACATAAATTTGTCATCATCTTCGACCGATTATTGGCAAAGCAAAGACACGATGAACTTAAAGAAAATCATCGTAACCGTGAGAGGAGACCGAAATTGAAGAGCCCAATGGGCATTGGAAGAACATATGGCGCGAATATACACTTTGAAAATATTCTATAAATTCTAAGATGAAGTTACAAAAAGCTTATTATATAATGTGACTTTCGTTGCCAATCTTGACACACCGGATAGTTCATGCTTTCATGTGATGTTTTGTGGAGAATCGGAACCGGCGAGGTTGATTCAATTATGCAAATTCCGTTAAATTGTTACTTGTGGTTGTAACATGTTCGAATTCATTGGAATTCCCTGCAAACATATTTTGGTAGTTCTTCGGTTTATTCATCACACTTCTCTACCGAATATATATATTAAAAGAAGATGGACCCAGGATGTGATGAGAAGAAGTTATACATCTGTTCTACATGAAGCAACTAGCCAAAATTTTGCTTACCGCTATTGTGAATTGAGTCATCACGCAAAACAAATGATTGATCTTGGTTGTTCCTCTGATTCTAGTTACAAGTACATGCTTGATCTTATTGTGAAAGGCATTGATGGCATTTCTCGTCTTCAAATACATCCCGAAGGTAGTGCACAACCCCATGAAGAAAGACATGCACAACCCCATGGTGAAGGTAGTGGACATGCACGTCCACGTGTGATGGACCCAGGACAGTGTGTTATAAAGGGAAGGTCTAAAGGGAAGAGATTGAAGCCGTTAAGTGAGCAAGTTCGAGAAAAAAAAGCTAGAAGGTGTAAAACTTGCGGCTTGCTCGTAGTCGGGCATGATTCAAGAAATTGTCCAACCCTATTTGATGGGTAATATAGTTATTACTTTTTTTAACGTATAGTGAAAATTTCAATCATGCTTTGTATTTTGACGTGCATATATATATTGATTAACTTAAACTTGTCATTTATTTTAGGGCAACCAATCCAGAAGAAGTTATTCCAACTGATGAAGAGAGTTCCGACGATAATTTTGATGAACTGTTGTGAGGTAAAATTTTAATGGGGTGAAGTATTTGAATTTTGTAGACTACCAATACTAATCTCCTTTTTTGTTTGAATTTTAATTAATCTTGCAGGGATTTATAACAGGAAGCTCAATTGTCTCTTATTGCAGCATATTCTTAATTAAAACAGTGTATATATTTATATGTACTTGGTTAAACTTTTGTGTGTTGGTTGTTTTCCATTTGTTGATGATAATATATGTACTCGGGCACAAATGTTGATGGATGTATGGTTGTAGTGTGTTTGTTGATAATGTTTTAGTTATTTTAGTTGATATTCATTATGTTTTTCGTATTGGGTGTTGATTGATGAGCTTTAATATGTTCTTGTCGGAAGAGTATGAGTATTGTGAACGTTGAAAGAAATTGAGTACTATTGTATATTAGAGTAGCAGTTGAACACAGATTATTGTCGTATCAGCTTTTTTTTAAAAAAAGTTTATATACAAAAAATATTAATATACCGAATCCGTTGTTGTAAACAACGGCTTAAGGAAAAAACGAATTTATGAAAAATCTGAGGGCAAGTCAGAGAGAAAGTCCACAGAAACCAAAAAATTACATAACAATCTAGGTCGTTATTGGATCTGCTCTCAAGTCATTGATTTTTTAAAATTTTTTTTGTTAATGATTTTTTTGTAAAAAAATACATGTGAATCTACTCTCAAGTCAGAGAGGCAAGCCAACAAAAATCCAAAAAAATTCATAACAACCTAGGCCGTTGTTTCCAACAACGGCCTAAGTTATTGATTTTTTTATAAAAAAAAATACATGTGAATCAGCTCTCAAGTCAGAGAGCAAGTCCACAGAAACCAAAAAATTACATAACAACCTAAACAACGGCCAAAGTTAATGAATTTTTGTAAAAAAATACATGTGAATCTGCTCTCAAGTCAGAGAGCAATTTCGCAGAAACCAAAAAAATTCATAAAAACCTATGCCGTTGTTGGAAACAACGGCCTAAGTTATTGATTTTTGTAAAAAAAAATACAAGTGGATCTGCTCTGAAGTCAGAGAGCAGATCCACAGAAACCCAAAAAATTCAAAACACCCTAGGTCGTTGTTGGAAACAACGGCCTAAGTTAATGAATTATTTTTAAAAAATACATGTGAATCTGCTTTAAAGTCAGAGAGCAATTCCACAGAAACCCAAAAAATTCATAACAACCTAGGCCGTTGTTGGAAATAACGGCATAGGTTAATGTTTTTTTTAAAAAAAACAAGTGAATCTGCTCTCAAGTCTGAGAGCAGGTCCACAGAAACAAAACAAAAAAAAATCATAATAACCTAGGCCTAAGTTGATATATCAACGGCCTAAGTTGACATAAAATTTTTGGGGTTTTTTACAACTTTCTCTTATATCTGTACGAATAGAGGTTCTTGAACTCTACACCAAAGACATTCATATTCTTGTATATCGTCTCTATATTTTATTAATTTTCTTTTTTAGCAACCAAAATGAACAATATATAATCGTTAAGGATAAATGCTTAAATATCTTATAGAAAATAACTTAAACAATTTTTTTGTAAAAACAAAAATATTCTTTATTTTTTCCCAATAATTTATAATTTCTTTTGAAGAACTTTTATTCATTTATAATGTGAATTATTCTTTGATACTTCTAAAATAGACTATATCAATATATAACATATAAATTTAGTATATTTTGGAATAAATAAATTTGAAGACATTGTGAATATGAGAGAGTACATCCCTGCTCAGCTTATCTGAACCTTAGACCTAACCCCTAACCCTACCCTAACCCTAACCATACCCCCCCAACCCTCCCCTAACCCATAACCCTCCAACCAAGGGTTTGGTAGGGTTAGGGTTAGGGTAAGGTTAATTTAAGGAGGGTTAGGGTATGGTTAGGGTCAGGTTAGTGGTAAGTCTACTATTCATATTTTGAATATCCCAAAAATAATATGTTCCCTAAGAAACAATTTTAGAACATCTTACACATACCAATCCCAAAAAAATTGCAATTTTAAAAAAAAAAAATCCCTTTTTCTGTATATGTCAAAAAAACAAAACAAAACAAAACAAAACAAAACATAGCGTAAGTTAAGGAGGGTTATGGTAGGGTTAGGGTAGGGTTTTCGTAGGGCTATCGAGGGTTAGTGTAGGTTAGGGATAATGTGTGTACAAATGATTATATCTATTAGATAATACATTGGAACTTGTTCTAATCGATTATTTCAATAGGGAACGATAATGGTTAGGAATAGAATAGAGATCTCATAAATGGAATGTAGCAGATTGAAAAATAATTTAAATTGTTCCAAAAAAATAATGTTTCTTACGTTACATATGGTCCCAATAGATGTGTTCCTCACATACATCAAAGATGCCACGAGATTTACAATTTTAAATAAATTCCCCAAAAAACTTGGTTGACTTTACCACTAGACTTTACCACAAAAAACTGAATATGCATGTCAGTAAAAAAAATAAGTTTTTGGGTAAAATTAATTGAAATTCGTGTGAACGGCCTAAGCTTAATTTTTTTTTAAAAATACACTTCTTTGGTCGTTGTTGGAAACAACAGCTTAAGTTATTGAAATTTTTAGGAAAAAAACAAGTGTATCTCCTCTCAAGTCAAAGAGAAAGTCCACACAAAACCAACAAATTCATAACAACTTAGGTCGTTGTTTCCAATAACGGCCTAAGTTATTGAATTTTTTGGGGAAAAAACAAATGAATCTCCTCTCAAGTCAGAGAGCAAGTCCACAGAAACAAAAAAATTCATAACAACCTAGGCCGTTGTTGGAAATAATGACCTAAGTTAACAATTTTTAAAAAAATAACAAGTGAATCTCCTCTCAAGTCAGAGAGCAAGTCCACAGGAAAAGAAAATGATAACAATTAAGCTGATGAATTTTTTTAAAAAATATACATGTCGATCTCCTCTCAAGTCAGAGAGCAAGCCAACACAAACCAAAAAAATTCATAACAAACTAGGTCGTTGTTTTCCAACAACGGCCTAAGTTATTGGTTTTTTTTTTTAAATACATGTGAATCTGTATTTTATTAATTTTCTTGTATATCGTCTCTATATTTTATTAATTTTCTTTTTTAGCAACCAAAATGAACAATATATAATCGTTAAGGTTAAATGCTTAAATATCTTATAGAAAATAACTTAAATAATTTCTTTGTAAAAACAAAAGTATTCTCTATTTTTCCCCATAATTTATATTTTTTTTGGGAGAATTTTATTCATTTATAATTTGAATTACTTTTCGATACTTCTAAAATACACTATCAATATATAACATAAAAATTTGTATATTTTGGAACAAATAAATTTGAAGATATTGTGAATATGAGAGAGTACATCCCTGTTAAGCTTATCTAAACCTTAGACCTAACCCCTAACCCTTAACCATACCACCCCTAACTCTCCCCTAACCCATAACTCTCCAACGAGGGGTTTGGATAGGGTTATTTTTAGGGTAAGGTTAATGTTAAGGAGGGTTAGGGTATGGTTAGGGTCAGGTTAGTGGTAAGTCTACTATTCATATTTTGAATTGTTGGAAACAATGGCCTATGTTAAGGAGAGTTATGGTAGGGTTAGGGTAGGGTTAGGCATAATATATGTACAAACGATTATATCTATTAGATAATACATTGGAACTTGCACGAATCGATTGTTTCACTAGGGAACGATAATGGTTGGGAATAGAATAAGGATCACATAAATAGAATACAACATATTAAAAAATAATAGAAATTGTTCCAAAAAAAGACTGTTCCTTAAGTTACATATGGTCCCAATATATGTGTTCCTCACATACATCAAATATGCCACGAGATTTACAATTTTAATTAAATTCCCCAAAAAACTTGGTTGACTTTACCACCAGACTTCACTACAAAAAACTAAATATGCATGTCTGTAATACCCCGCAAAATAGCATATAGCTATTTTGCATCGTAATCCGTACACAGTTGAGAATTGCACGCGATTACATATTTTTCTAATAATAATTGATTTTAAATGAGAAATTTCAGAAATATTACATATTTTGAACCCGATGAGGTATACTCGGGATATTTTCTCAATTAAGTTCCTTGTTGCCCCGATTGTTTTAACAAAATAATCTTTTGATCAAGTATATTCTTATATTTTATTTTATTAGTATACGGATATATATATATATATATATATATATATATATATATATATATATGAGTGTAAGTATATTTTGACTGAATTGTATGCATGATGTATATACATGAAAACTTATAAGTATTTTTATATGTATACATATATGTATGTATTTATTTATATTTGTATGTATACATATTTGCTTGGGTTGTATTGAAGTGAACTGTAAATATATATACATTATAGTGTATGTATATATATTTAATAAAAGTATAGGTGTATGTATATCTATATATATATGTGTGTAGAAGACACACACCCACACCCCATCTCTCCTTCCCCAAATTTCCACCGACCAAACCTCCTTCCCTCATCAAAATGGCAGCCGAAATCCCCCAACCCCCCCATCCATGGCCAAAATCCAAATCTCGAATCTCAATTTTCACCAAAAAACTTCCATCTCCATCTTCTTCTACTTCTTCTACCCTCCTTCTTCTACTACATCTTCATGAGATGAGAAAAGAAAGAAAAGGGGATTTTGATTTTTGCTTGTGGATTCTTGGAGATTGGGAGAAGAAGAAGAATTGCAATGGAGGGGAGCTAGCAAATCAAGGGCTTTGAGAAACTTCATGTGGGTGATCTCTTAAACTCTAAACTTGGTATTTATTTTCTTTTGGTGTGAAATGGATGTGTAGTAGTAGTAGCTATGATGTTGTTACCATGTATGAGCAAGTGAAGTGCTAAGGAAACATATTTGTATGGTAAGAACAACTTGTTTTCTTAAAGTTTGTTAAGAAGCATGGTTGTGAGGGTATGTTTGAGAATTTCTTGCTCCCAAATGGCTCGGAATTATGAGCTCAAAGTTTGGAAAACTGTTCTTCTATGTATTTAGAGTATCCATGATTTTTTTTCATAATATTTGTAAACAATTTAGTAGCCCAAATAATTGGTCCAAATATGGACAGAGAGCAGCCGAAATTGCTGCTACTGTGCGGATTTTGGCTGGCTCTTTCTGACCTTGTAACTCGGTGTAGGTTTGTAATTTTGAGCAAAAACTTTTTTTTGGAAACTTTTGTATGAGTACAAAACTTTAATCTAAAATTTCATAATTTTTTTATGTCATTTGATACCTAAGAAAATTTGTGGAGTGCGACTGGTCTAGAAGTGGTGGCTGAAGCTGATTGAGTTTGGACTAAAGTTCAAAAGCCCATCACTCCCTGTGTATGTATGATATTGCTATGAAATTTTGGTATAAGCTTTTGGTATGAGTCTATTTGATGAATCTCATATTTTAGAATTTTTAGAGATTATTTGATGAGGTTTCAATAATAAACCGTATACAGTCCCAAAAACCCCATTGAAGGAGTGGCTGAAATTGTATGCTATGTTTGAAGGGTCATAGCTCATTGTGTGAGATGAATCTGAATATGAATTTAGGACACAATAAAATGATATATGTGTAGATTAAGAATCTCAAATTTCATGAGCATTGGACTCAAGGTTGATTTATTATTGAATTTCAAAGTGGGCTATGTTCAGCCTAGTACAAGTTGACTAGTTTGTGAAGATGAGAAATTTTGGAACTATTTGTTAAGAATTTGGGAAATTGACCAACTAGAGAGTCGTAGTAGGGAGTCATAGCTTTCTAACCCATCTAGAATTTTGTAATTCCAGTTTATAGGTTGAGAGTTACGATTTTCCAAAAATAGAACGGATAAGTATTCCATTTTCTCCCTGTTTGTACACCTGATGAAACTTAGTATTTTCGAGAACTAAAATGATTGAATCTGAAGAGGTGTTCAACTATTTGAAGTAGACACTCCCACCTTTCCATAGGACCCGAAATCGAGTAATTCCGATGAGTGAGCAAACTTTTATTATATTGGAAAGGTGCAGCGAGTGCAAGAAGGAACATACTGCTGAGAGTATATGAGGATTATTGGGTATCAAGATGATTGAATTTGAGGAAATGTTCAACTGGAGAGTTGTAGACTAGGGTCTTATCTTTTTAGAATGGGGGATATCAAGCAATTCTGAGTTGGGTGCTGGGAGTTATGGACGTTGCAAGTTTAGCAACCTGTTGTTTAAATCGACTTCAAGCTTAAGTTAACCCGGGAACTTGAGTTCCTCAAGAAGTTTGAGGGAGTCGTTAACTGGGGGATGGCAGTGGATCTCCCTACCCATATAGAAAGTCTGGTTATGTTCGTCTCCGATGAGCATAGCTTGGGTCACAACTACTGCTATTTCTTGGACTATTTTATCGGGCAATTGATGAGGAATCATTTGCTTACCGCAGTGTGGTGATCATGAGCTATCGTGCTTTTAAACATGTTTTTAGCATTTCGTTTGGAACTTAGACAAGTTCCTGTGATTGGTGCTCATGGTGGACATGAGTGAGTTGGGTTATAGCTCTGGTCAGTTTGTGTTTGGTGTCTCGATGCCTGAGTCTGTCAATGTTCAGAATTGTTGCTTATGTGTCTGCTTACCTTCATTCAAATTGATTTGCATCCTTTCGGCACCATTGGACTACTCGCTGAGGATCACGGGCCAGGGTTATTTGGGTCGATGACCTGTGAAGGTATTGGAAACATTGGATGTAGTTCCGGTGATGGTTGTTATTTTGAAAGACCAGTCAGGCTCAATATTGTTTGATTGACACTGTGTATATTTTGGGTAACAACATGTTTTCAGAAAACTGCATGGATTAGGTTTCCTTTTATTTTTTCGCTTCAAGACCGAATTGGTGTTAAGGGTGATTCCCTATAATCTGACTCGTTCTGAGAGTTAGCACTAGGTGGTGATACTATGGGGTTGTCTTTTCGTCATTAGGGATACATGTTATGCGTATCTTTCACTGTTGATTCCTAAAGTACCATGGTAAGAACGAGATATTGATTTCCTAGCGGATAGGGGGTTTTAGATCTTTGAGGCCGTCATGTTTTATGTTGGTGGACACGAACGGATCGTAATGGATCTTCTGCACAATGGATATGCTGTGGTATATCTGTAAGTTCGTCACAGATTTCGAGGATGGTCCGATGCAACAATTATTGGTGACAACGGGGTAGCGCCCTAAATTATTTCTTTTATTTATACCTCCTTAACCATGTCATACTACCAGGAATAGGAAGTACACCGAATTAGAATGCATTGCATAGCAAGGGTTCAAATCCCTGAACTGGAGAAACAGCTTGATCTGGGCACATGTATTATGGGATGCATGTGTGTCCAGAGTCTTGCTTACATTAGATTAAGTGCATCTATTCTGTACTCTGTGTTTTGTATTAGACTTCAAGTCATGGCATACACGAACACTAGAAAATCAGGATACACGTTTCTTTTTCATTCAAGATGAAATGTGGGTGTGATAGTTGGAGATCAGCTGTTTTCTTATCAGCATTGCGTCAGTAGAATTACTAACTACCCACTTAATTAGGTGCTGGATACAGGGTCGAGAGGACAGAAGAGCCAGACCAGCAGGGCATCCAAGTAGGGTGGCAGTGTGCATGCCTACCCTTCGAACGGCTCCAGAAATATCAGAGTCGCGCAGCAGAAGGCTCAAGCCGAGGGCCCAAGGAGACAGATAGATCACTCAGCGGAGTTTCGGCAATGACCAATCGATTGTCGATCTGGAAGAGAGCTGACAGCTTCACAAGAGGAGCCTGAATATTCTTTGTAATCTGTTGTAATAAGTTATGTAATTTGTATTACTTGTTCAAGAACAAATTTATATTTGTAATTATTGATGTGATAACTCTGCTGACAATAAAAGTGTTTAAATTTCCATGTTATTTACTATGTTGAGATGCATTTGAAGGCAAGATTTTGGTTGTGTCACGGATGTCCGATAACAGGAATCCGGGGTGCTACATAAGTGGTATCAGAGCTGACTTCAAATTGCAGTCTAACACAGTAGGAAATTAAAACTTGAAGTGCGAGTTAGAGGCAGGATTGTGATCAGATAGTTCGAGCAATCGATATATATTTGAGATTCCTCTCTAACCAAGACTGAACTCGTTTGCATTTTGTAGAATGGTATTCGAAGATATCTTCATCAATCATGTGTCAGTGGCTGCAGATGAACCAATGCCTACAAATGGACCGATGTCAGTGGTAGAAGAAATGATGGAATTCCACAACAGGCCAAGAATGAAAAGGACTCACCCCCACCATCATCAAGGCCAACCATGGAGCAACAGATAAAAGCCGACATATATCCGAGACTGAAAATACTGAAAGAAAGTAAGGACAAAGAGGTTCGCCAGGTCAAGCAACAGATTGCACACCTGAAGGAAGAGCAAAAGCAACTTTAATCATATATAACACGCTTACAGGACCATTGGAGGGGACCCCATGAAGACTTTTCAGTATGCTACTTCCTGGATGAATAACTTTCCTTCTAATTAAAGCTTAGTATTGGCAGATAGAATGGTCGTAAATCATATGGTAGCGCTTTCCAACTTATGATTATGATCTTCCCTATATCTGAACCAGTCTCAATGTATTTCATTTTGCTAGCGAGCTTGGTGCAGTCGTGTTAAATGGCGGCTAGTCTGTAACCAGACAACAATGGAGGCAAACCTGCAACTGGATATTGGAGGGCAAGTCTGCAACCGAATGTCTAGAAGGCAGACCTACAACTGGATATCGGAAGGCAAATATGTAACCGAGTGTCCAGAAGGCAAACCTGAAACTAGATATCGGAAGGTAAGCCTGCAACCGAATGTTCAGAAGGCAAATCTGCAGCCGGATTTCGAAAAAGCCAATTCATAACCTGATGTGCTGGTAATAAGAGCTGCAAGAAGATCAGAAGAGAAATGTGCGACTTCGTCCCTTCTAAGGAGGGAGTGGTCATCGACCAGCAGAAGTCATAATCAAAGAGTGAATCAGCATCACTTGTGGACAAAGATAAGCAAAATGATGCGGCCACTGTCTACTCCAGAGCAGAAATAGGAGGGTGTCAACATCAACTTCATGACGGATCTGTCCAGAAGACTGAAGAACAACAGTTCGACTTGGTAAAGGACCAGTTTGTCGAGTATATCACTCTAGGACTGGAGATGGTTCAGGAAAATATCTCGTGAACCATTGATGATTGTATTTTGTTATCTTCTCCACTAGCAACGTTCTGAGGACAGAAAAATTTTAAGGAGGGAGTGATGTAATACCCCGCAAAATAGCATATAGCTATTTTGCATCGTAATCCGTGCACAGTTGAGAATTGCACGCGATTACATATTTTCCTAATAATAATTGATTTTAATTGAAAAGTTTCAGAAATATTACATATTCTGAACCCAATGAGGTATACCCGGGATATTTTCTCAATTAAGTTCCTTGTTGTCCCGATTGTTTTAATAAAATAATCTTTTTGATCAAGTATATTCTTATATTTTATTTTATTAGTATATGGATATATATATATATATATATATATATATATATATATATATATATATATATATATATATATATGAGTGTATGGATATTTTGACTGAATTGTAAACATGATGTATATACATGAAAACTTATAAGTATTTTTATATGTATACATATATGTATGTATTTATTTATATTTGTATGTATACATATTTGTTTGGGTTGTATCAAAGTGAATTGTAATTATATATACATTATAGTGTATGTATGTTTATTTAATAAATGTATGGGTGTATGTATATCTATATATATATATATATGTAGAAGACACACACCCACACCCCATCTCTCCTTCCCCAAATTTCGACCGACCAAACCTCCTTCCCTCATCAAAATGGCAGCCGAAATCCCCCAACCCCCATCCATGGCCAAAATCCAAATCTCCAATCTCAATTTTCACCCAAAAACTTCCATCTCCATCTTCTTCTACTTCTTCTACCCTCCTTCTTCTACTACTCCTTCATGAGATGAGAAAAGAAAGAAAAGGGGATTTTGATTTTTCCGTGTGGATTCTTGGAGATTGGGAGAAGAAGAGGAATTGCAAAGGAGGGGAGCTAGCAAATCAAGGGCTTTGAGAAACTTCATGTGGGTGATCTCTTAAACTCTAAACTTGGTATTTATTTTCTTTTGGTGTGAAATGGATGTGTAGTAGTAGTAGCTATGATGTTACCATGTATGAGCATGTGAAGTGATAGGGAAACATAGTTGTATGGTAAGAACAACTTGTTTTCTTAAAGCTTGTTAAGAAGCATGGTTGTGAGGGTATGTTGGAGAATTTCTTGCTCCCAAATGGCTCCAAATATGAGCTCAAATTTTGGGAAAATTGTTCTTCTATGTATGTAGAGTATCCATGATTTTTTTTATAATATTTGGAAGTAATTTAATATCCCAAAAAATTGTTCCAAATCTGGACAGAGAGCAGCCGAAATTGCTGCTGCTGTGTGGATTTTGGCTAGGTCTTTCCGACCTTGTAACTCGGTGTAGGTTGGTAATTTTGAGCTGAAATTTTTTTGGACACTCTTATATGTGTCCAAAACTATAGTCTAAAATTTCATAATTTTTCGAGGTCATTTGATACCTCAGAAAATTTGTGGAGTGCGGCTGGTCTGGAAGTGGTGGCTGAAGCTGACTGTGTTTGGACAAAAGTTCAAAAGGCCATAACTCCTTGTGTATGTATGATATTGCTATGAAATTTTGGGAGTAGCTTTTTTTGTGAGTCTATTTGATGAATCTCAAATTTTAGAGTTTTTAGAGATTATTTGATGAGGTTTCAACAATAAATCGTATACAGTCCCAAAAACCCCATTGAAGGAGTGGCTGAAATTGTATGCTATGTTTGAAGGGTCATAGCTCATTGTGTGAGATGAATCTGAATATGAATTTTGGAAGAAATAAAATGATATATGTGTAGATTAAGAATCTCAAATTTCATGATCACTGGACTCAAGGTTGATTTATTATTGAATTTCAAAGTGGGCAATGTTCATCCTAGTACAAGTTGACTAGTTTGTGAAGATGAGAAATTTTGGAACTATTTGTTAAGAATTTGGAAAATTGACCAACTAGAGAGTCGTAGTAGGGAGTCATAGCTTTCTAACCCATCTGGAATTTTGTAATTCCAGTTTATAGGTTGAGAGTTATACTTTTTCAAAGATGGAACGGATCCAGTCTTAGTTAAGGTATTATTGGCTAAGTATTCCATTTTCTCCCTGTTTGTACACCTGATGGAACTTAGTGTTTTCGAGAACTAAAATGATTGAACCTGAAGAGGTATTCAACTAGAAAGTTGAAGTAGACACTCCAACCTTTTCATAGGATCCGGAATCAAGTAATTCCGATGAGTGAGAAAACTTTTATTATATTGGAAAGATGTAGCGAGTGCAAGAAGGAACATACTGCTGGGAGTATATGAGGGTTATTGGGTGTCAAGATGATCGAATTTGTGGAAATGGTCAACTAGAGAGTTGTAGACTAGGGTCTTATCTTTCCAGAATGGGAGATATTAAGCAATTCTGAGTTGGGTGCTAGGAGTTATGGACATTGCAAGTTTAGCAACCTGTTGTTTAAATCGACTTAAGGCTTAAGTTAACCCGGGAACTTGAGTTCCTTAAGAAGTATGAGGGAGTCGTTAACTAGGGGATGGCAGTGGATCTCCCTACCCTTCTAGAAAGTCTGCTTATGTTGGACTCCGATGAGAGTAGCTTGGGTCACAACTAATACTATTTTTTGGACTATTTTATCGGGCAATTGATGAGGAATTCTTTGCTTACCGTAGTGTGGTGATCATGAGCTATCGTGCTTTTAAAGATGTTTTTAGCATTTTATTTGGAACTTAGAAAAGTTCATGTGCTTGGTGCTCATGGTGGTCATGAGTTAGTTGGGTTATATCTCTGGTCGGTATGTGTTTGGTGTCTCGATGCCTGAGTTTGTCAATGTTCAGAATTTTTGGTTATGTGTGTGCATACCTTCATTCAAATTATTTTGCAACATTTGGGCACCGTTGGAATACTCACTGAGGGTCACGGGCCAGGGTTATTTAGGTCGATGACCTGTGAAGGTATTGGGAAACAGTGGATGTGGTTCTCGTGTTGGTTGTTATTTTGACCAACCAGTCACGCTCAATATTGTTTGATCGACACTGTGTATATTTTGGGTGACTACATGTTTTCAGTAAACTGCATTTATTAGGTTTTCTTTTATTGTTTCGCTTGAAGACCGAATTGGTGTTAAGGGTGATTCCCTATAATCCGACTCGTTCTGAGGGTTAGCACTAGGTGGTGATACTATGGGGTTGTCTCTTCCAGTTATTAGGGATACGTGCTGCTGTGCGTATATTGCACTGTTGATTCCTCAAGTACCATGGTAAGAACGGGATGTTGATTTTCTGGCTAATATGGGGTTTTAGACCTTCGAGGTCATCATGTTCTATGTTGGTGGACACGAAAGGATCATAATGGATCTTTTGCGCAATGGATATGCTGCAGTATATCTGTAAGTTCGTCACAACTTTCGAGAAGGGTCCAATGCAACAATTATTAGTGACAACGGTGTAGTGCCCTAAATTATTTCTATTATTTATACCTCCTCAACCATGTCATACTATCAGGAACAGGAAGTGGACAAAATTAGAATGCATTGCATAGCGAGGGTTCAAGTCCCTGTACTGGAGAAACGGCTTGATCTGGGGCACATGTAGTATAGGATGCATGTGTGTCCAAAGTCTTGCTTACATTTGATTAAGTGCATCTATTCTGTACTCTGTGTTTTGTATTAGACTTCAAGTCATGGCATACACAAACACTAGAAAATCAGGATACATGTTTCTTTTTCATTCAAGATGAATTGTGGGTATGATAGTTGGAGATCGATGTTTTCATATCAGCGTTGCGTCAATAGAATTACTTACGTGCCCACTTAATTAGGTGCTGGATACCGGGTCGATAGGGTAGGAGGGCCAGACCAGCAGGGCATCCAAGTAGAGTGGCAGTGTGTATGCCTACCCTTTCGAACGGGTGCAGAAATATCAGAGTCGCGCAGCAGAAGGCTCAAGCCGAGGGGCAAGTCCTAGGGAGATAGATAGACCACTCTACAGAGTTTCGGCCATGACCAATCGATTGTCGATCTGGAAGATAACTGACAGCTTCGTAAGAGAAGCCTGAATATTCTTTGTAATCAGTTGTAATAAGTTATGTAATTTGTATTCCTTATTCAAGGACAACTTGATATTTGTAATTATTGATGCAATAACTCTGATGGCAATAAAAGTATTTAAATTTCTGTGTTATTTACTGTGTTGAAATGTATTTGAAGGCAAAGATTCTGGTTGTGTCACGGATGTCCGATAACGGGGATCCGGGTCGCTACATGTCGGTAAAAAAAAATTATTTTTTTTGGGTAAAATTAATTCAAATTTGTGTGAACGGCCTAAGCTTAATTTTATTTTAAAAAAATTAAACTTCTTAGGCTGTTGTTGGAAACAATGGCTTAAGTTATTGAAATTTTTAGGAAAAAAAAACAAGTGTATCTCCTCTCAAGTTAGAGAGCAAGTCCACACAAAACCAACAAATTCATTACAACTTAGGCTGTTATTTCCAATAACGGCCTAAGTTGTTGATTTTTTTTGGGAAAAAAATCAGTGAATCTCCTTTCAAGTCAGAGAGCAAGTCCACAGAAACAAAAAAATTTCATGACAACCTAGGCCATTGTTGGAAACAATGACCTAAGTTAATGAACTTTTTTTAAAAAACAAGTGAATCTCCCCCCAAGTCAGAGTGCAAGTCCACAGAAGAACAAAAAATCATAACAATTAAGTTAATGAATTTTTTAAAAAAATATACATGTCAATCTCCTCTCAGGTCAGAGAGCAAGCCAACACAAACCAAAAAAACCCATAACAAACTAAGCTGTTGTTAGAAACAACGGCCTAAGTTATTGATTTTTTTTAAAAAAATACTTGTGAATCTGCTATCAAGTTAGAGAGCAAGTCCACAGAAACCCAAAAAATTCATAACGACCTAGGCCATTGTTGGAAACAACGACCTAAGTTAATGAAATTTTTCAATAAAAAAATAAGTGAATCTCCTTTCAAGTCAGAGAGCAAGTCCACAGAAAAAGAAAAAAAATCATAACAACCTAGGTCGTTGTCTCCAACAACGGCCAAGGTTAATTAAAAAAAAAAAACCAAAAGAATCAGCATTCGCATAAGCTGCTACACTTGCATACACATACATGCAACAATATCCACACAAGTAACCTTGCTTCACTGACACCTATTTGTAGCAAGTATCACATCAATAAGAACAACAAACAGTAAACTTAACTAACATAAAAACCATTAATATTTTCATTTTATACATTAATACCATGTTCCACGAACAACACTAATCAAGTTAGACTCAACCTACCCCAGTGTGTAGTGTTGTGGTGCTCTCCTCTTCCGGGTTGGTTGTCGCCAAGTACGCCCAACTTGGGTTACTTGTGAGGGGCCGGTATCTGCTTCTCGCACTTCTTGATCTTCTTCTTTGTCCTCTTCTTGTTGCTCTTCTTCTTGTGGTGGAGGTATTTCTAACAGTTGTTGCCCTGGGAGAGATGATCTATTAATCACGCTCTTACAGCGTTGTGAACATACGTTAACATTTAACCAACGATCTAGTCGTTCGCCATCTCCTACCTCTTCTAGTGAGCCCCAACATGAAGTAAGCATCTTCCGAGCGAAAGCTTTCATGTTTGCACTGGCATTGCTATTAAGAACCTATGCACATTCTTTTGACATATCCCATGTATTCTTGATCTACAATTAAGTTCAAAAAATGGTAATTATTATTCCATGATGAAATCCTCAAATTAAAAACAATTAATGTGAATTAAGAAAACAAATTTTCAAACATTTTTCACCTACCAACAACCGATATGAAGATGCCTTCAGTTGGTACATGGATTGTGACGTAGAATACACCGATGGTGGTTCACTCTCTCTCTCCGGAATTGGTACTTCAATGCCAACTGGTACTTTCGTCTTCAGAGATATGTATGTGTTATTTCCCCGGTACCAATCCATGTACGTTATAATTGAAGTGCCATCATACAGCTTCACATCATCAAACACCATTTCAAACTTCGCTCATTCCAAATTCCTACATAACCACGATGAAATTCTGCCCAGTCATGATTTGGCATACGCCCCGTACCTGTAATGGAGTGTAACTCAGTGTTGCAGTGGCGACGTATGGGAACATCCTGCTCCATACCAAATTGGCGAATGACTCTATCCGGCAAATGATGCTCCACTATAACAAAGTTGATGAGTGCTGTCAGTGTTAACCACAACTGTAAACTGGCCGTACACGCTGGTGGTAGTTTTTCCACGCGCTCGGGGGGTATACGGATCCCAAATTACCAATTCATCTCGCAGTTGGTCGAGCTCGTCTCTTTAGTATGTTTGAACTCCTTTAGGGTTGTCTTTCTAGCTTCGTCTACTGGCCCATTACACACCTAACGGTGGTTGCATCTCAACGATGGGTGCAGGGGCCTCTCAACCCTCTGTGGGTCTCGTAATATGGGAACGACCCACGTGTATACGTTCCCATACCCAAGTCTGAAGCAAGACCATCGGTCCGATCATCTCAATTCCATCGAGAGCAACTGCACACAATGTCCTCTACAAAGTGGCTAATGTGCAACTTTCCCAACTATACTTGCCGGCTAAGCTTAGGTTGGCGAGCAATCATAGATACATAAGCGGGATAGTATCTCCGGAGGAGTTAGGCAAGAGAACACCTCCAAGAACGTTTAAAATGTATGCCCTACTGCAGCACTCCACGTCGTAGTCGCTCGAGGCATTGGTCAATTTCCCTTCAAAATTTTGTATCAACCATGACATTTGGATTGATTGTCCGACAAAAATTCCAATATCATCCTCCTCAACATCATCAAACCCTGTCCTGAAGAGCTCATTACACAACTTATTTTATCGAAATGCATATTACCCATCACCGCCATCCCATCTAATAGAAGACCAAAAATTATGGCGATATCTTGCAATGTCACCGTCATCTCCCCCACCGGTAGATGAAAACAGTATGTCCTTGGCCTCCATCACTCGACGAGGGCTGCAAGAAGTGCTCGGTCTAGTTACACCTTACCCATCAAATCAACTCCATAAAAACCAGCTTCAACAAGGTACTCATGGGTACGCGGGTACATCGTCAAAGTTTCGTGCGTACGGAAGTTACACTTCCGCGTCGTCCCTCGCCACACTTCCTCGGATCTGTGGCGGTCTTGCAAAGTGAGTATTTCTTTATGAAAAGTTCCTGGACCGCGATCTTCACCCGAAGATGACGCACCAACCTACTCCAAAGTAGCAGCAAATTTTATTATTGTAAAAAAAATATTTGTATCCTAAATTCACAATGAAAAATAATAATACACTTACTTTTATGGTAGGTTCGCCCCTACTACTACCAGGACGGCTTCCGGTTCCCCTCGTTCTAACCATTTCTGTGTTAAAAAAAATAACAATTGGTCAGTACACTATTCATATATGTATATACATATACATATGAAATAAAATACATGGAAAACTGCACAAACAACATCCGCAAATTATGAAATTTTGTGAGTAGTTTGGAATTACCAAACACAAGCCAACGCAACTTGCAGCACCGAATTTCAACTCACAGTTTGTAAGCTAGGGCAATCTATCGCTTTATTTACATTTTCTATGAGTGAAAGCGAGACACGGCCGTATATTGCAAACCGTGAATCGAAACTCTCTTCTATAATTTGCATTGACTTGTTTTTGGTTACCCCGACTTGCTAGTAGAATTTAGTATTTTTTTGATGTTATTTGTGTGGTTTCTTAGTGGAAAGTCACTCAAAAACCAATCAAAATATATTTGTTGTTGTTTGATATATGTGAGAAAACTGCACAAACGAGGTCGAAAAATTTTGAAACTTTGCGAGTAGGCCGGACTTGCCACGCACTAGCCAACATAACTTGTAGAAGTGATTTTGGACTCACGGTTTACAAGATACGACAATGTATCGCTTTATTTCAAATTAGAAGCAAGTAAAGTGATACATGGCCGTATATTGCAAACCATGAGTCGAAACTCGCTTCTACAAGTTGCGTTGACTTGTGTTTGGTGACCCCAGCCTACTCGCAAAATTTTATATTTTTTGGATTTCATTTGTGCAGTTTCCTAGTGAAAATTCATTCAAAAATCAATCAAAGTATATTTGTTGTTGTTGTTTGATATACGTGAGAAAACTGCACAAACGAGATCGACAAATTTCAAAACTTTGTGAGTAGGTCAGACTTACCATGCAGGAGCAAACGCAAATTGTAGAAGCGAGTTTGGACTCACAGTTTGCAAGATACGGCAATGTATCACTTCATTTCAAATTAGAAGCAAATGAAGCGATACACAGCCGTATATTGAAAACCGTGAATCAAAACTCGAATCTACAAGTTGCGTTGACTTGTGTATGGTGAACTCGACCTGCTCGCAAAATTTTGTATTTTTTGGATATCATTTGTGCAGTTTCCTAGTGAAAAGTCACTCGGAAAATATCAAAGTATAATTGTTGTTATTTGATTAACGGTAGAAAACAGTACAAACGAGATCAAAAAATTCTGAAACTTTGCGAGTAGGTCGGATGTCACGCCCCGCTTCCCAAAAAGAGAATACAGAATACAGATACGTGACTAAGCCCAGTGAATTATTCTCATCATCCATAAGTTATTCAAGAATCTTTACAACATTTCACAAGAATAATCTGAGTCGAAAGCAAAGGAATCAACCAACATGCACATATGAACCAAAATACTAACAAGAATACTTGAAACCAAAATGTATTAATCTCAAATAATTATGATCTAAATATGTCTAATATCCTGGATCACATTGCCTAAATACAAATAAATCCAAGTATCACAATACAAGATACAATTTTCAAGCAAGGAATAAGAAATAATAATAACATAATCCAGCACTAATACTTCATTTCACCAATACCGTCTGGAACATGTTCTCCAAAATTTGCAATTTAACAATTGCAGGGAAGAGGAAAAGAGAAAACCAACTCCCGTTAATGCAAGTTACGAGCCGCTTGTAATGCAGGATACAAGTACATGAGAAAAAACTAATTAATAACATGGAATAAGCATGACGATAATGTATAACAACTAGCATGGTAAGGTGAACAGGTACAAGTAGCATATATCATGTGTCAAGTGAACAAGAATCATGTAAACAAGTATCAAGTGTCAAGTATCATGTATCAAGTGTCATGCATCAAGTCTCATGTAAACAAGTCTCATGTATCATGGAGTCAAGTATCAAGTAAGCATGTATCATGTTCAAGTATCATGTATCAAGTTTTGTAGTGATTACTATCTAGGTAGCACTTCATGCATCCCGGTTTTTACTACATGGTTGCTACAACAAACAGTTTCGCTTTAGATTTCATAGTGGACCATAGAGGGCAGTGTACTCAGGGAGAAGTATCAAGTAATCGAGCTCCAAGCTCCAAGTATCATGTATCATGTATCATGTATCACGTGTCAAGTTGTGAAAGTAGCAAGTACGTGTCTTGCGTGCAAGTGTCATGTAATCATGTGTCAAGCATCATGTCTTAAGAAATCACGTAGGATAAGTGGATCCCCTTCCTAGTACACATTTCTGAATTATCCACTATTAGATCTTTCCCTTACACATTTCTGAATATAAAATTTCAGAATTTTATAGTAAGATTAGCTTAGCCAACCAAAATAAAAAAACATTAAGAAATGATAGTTTGGCAAATCTGGAATTCCCAACACTGCTATACAAAAACTGCAATATCTCGCAAACTATGAAACGAAATCCAAATCCACCAAAGGAGATGAAAATAAACAAAATAAGATAACTTTTATATTTCATAAATATTTTTCATACAGGAAAAGGAATTAGGGTGAAAATACAAATCTTTCCAGAACAGCGAGCAAAATCCAGCAAGTATAGCTTTTATAAACAAGCATGAAACGGCATATAAAACTCATCAATAAAATCCACCAAAATTCTGGGTAATCCCTAATTAGGTATAGAAATACTGAGCACAATTTCAGATCAAAATAATATGTTTAACACTAATATTAAAATAATTTACTCATCAAAATCATCAAGAAACCAAATCTGGTAATGAAATGCACCTCTGTAGTAAACCAATCATATCTCACACATACGAAAACAAAATCGACCAAGGTTAGTGAGTTTGGAAAGAAGACAGATTTCTCTAAAAATCATGTTTAATACCGAAGTTAAGATACTGATCTTAATATGGTCTAAAATAGCAATCAAAACTGATCACTGACAAAATACAGACTTTCCTCTTAACAACAAATCAACATTCAACATATGAAACTCATCCCAAACACAACCAAACATGTTATAGAGTCTACTAAATGTCCAAACATCATGAAATAGGGTATATAGCATGTCCACAATAAGTATATCACATGGATCCAAACAAAAACACAAATTCTCATAATTATCTCACAAATCTAATCACGTCAAAAACGGTCAAAACCTAAGTTATTTCCTGTCAAATTTGTGTCGTGAGGCAACTATGGTCAATAGCATTATAGAGAAAATACTCATCAAAAATACATCACACACGATTATCTTTAGAACCCAACTACACTACAAGCAGTATTTAGTACTTGTATATGCAAAGGAATTGAATACAAGTTACTTGCCTTAATCGATGAAGAAAACAACTCCAAGCAAGAATAACGGGAATGGATTCCAGGCCAATGAACTCAACGAACCACGAACGAAAACCACGAACAAAAACCCACGAACCAATGAACGAAGCACAAAACCAACCACGAACACAACGAACGAACGACGAATCCCACGAACCTAATAACGAGTCCGCAAACACAATGACGAGCGCACAACACCCAATCAACAATGAGCAACCAACACCCGTTCACACGAGGGAGACGAGGACGGTGTTGGTAGAGAGTACGGTGGTGCTTCTGCTGTCATCGCTGCGGCCGAGAGGGGGAAAATAGCCACGATGCTGTCTCACTGTTGTTGGCGCACCGAACAGAGAAAGAGAGGGAAGGAGACGGGGTGCAATGGAGTAGGCGAAGGAGCAAGGGGTCGGGAGATAGCTAGACGGGAGAGAGATGGAGAGGGAGCACAGGGTGAGGGTGCACGGGAGTTGGGGAGGCAGATGGGGAGTTAGAGAGCGGCGGAAAGGAGGTAGGTAGGGGATGAATGGGTGCATATATATATTGGAATATATATACACAGGGGCAAAAGAATTAGGGTTAGAGAGAGGGGAAGCAGCACAGCAATAGAGAAAAGATCGGGTTGGGTCTGCATGGGAATGAAACAGATGGGTTCGAGTTTGGGCTAAGTGGGTTGGGTAGTTGAATAGGGAAATGGGTATAGATGGGTTAGTTAGTCTGGTATAGGGTATTAGTGTATAAAGTTGAGATTAAATAGGATTTGTGAATTTGATATTGGTTTTAAAAGCAACAGAGCTTGGGTAATTAACTGGGTATTTGTTTTTTTTGTAACAAGGGTATTGGGTTAAATGGTTAGATAGGGAATCAAAGTGGGTAGTAGGGATCAAGAAAAAACATATTGATAGGGAAAATGAACAAAAATAATAGGAAATTAATATAGGGTGAACAAAAATAAAGAGGATAAAAAATAACCAACTCGATCAAAACAGGAACGAAACAAGAGACGAACAAAAATCGAGAATTCAAATAGAAGAAGACAAGAACAATAAAATGAAAATATATATATTGAAAATAAAATTCAATATACTGTCCAAAAGAGATACAATAGAATCAAATACAAGGAAAAAGAAAATACACTCAAAAATACACAAAATGAAAAACAAGGGTTACATCGGATGCACCACGCATGGGCCAACACAACTTGTAGCACTTAGTTTCAACTCACGGTTTGCAGTATACGACAATATATCACTTTCACTCACGAAAAAAATTCGAAAGCAATACACGGCTATATATCGCGAACCGTGAATTCAAACACACTTCTATAAGTTGCGTTGGATTGTGCGTGGTGAGTCCGACGTACTCGCAAAATTGCAGATTTTTTGGATCTCGTTTGTGTGCTATTACTAATAACGAACAACAACAACAACTAATACTGCATCTATATCTACAATAAGAACTGCATACAATACACATTATGAAACTAACCTACAATTAAATACACATAATATAAAAATTGTAGACTCAAACATTGAATCAAAAATTCAATCAATTAACATAGATAGATCTACTAAAGTAGAAAAGAGTTGATATCGTTCACAATGTGTGTTTTCGGAAAGGAGATAGATGAGGTGCTTGCGCTACTGTTGATGAATGAGTGGGGGGGGTTGGGTTTAGGTAATTTCTTTAGGATTAGGGTTTTAGGGTTTCGGAAATTTTGTTAGGTTTAGGGTCTTTTGGATTTGGGATCTTCAAGGAATGAGGGAAAGCATGTGAGAAGAGGGTGAGAGTGACTGAGAGAGTCAACTGAAGGAGGAGGAACTAGGGTTTCGACAATGGGTTCGGGAACGAGTGATAGAGAGAGAGTACACTGAGTGTGAGAGATAGAAGGTAGTATGAGTGAGAGATTTGTACAAGTGTTTTAAAACACTTTACAACCTAAGCCGTTGTTCCCCACAACGACCTAGGTTATACATAGGTCGTCGTTGTGTGGAACAACAACCAAGGTTGGAATATAAAAAAAATTTCTACCTTGGCTGTTGCTTCAAACAGCGGCCTAGGTTCAAATTTGGCCAAAAAAAATATAAGTCATCAGCAACGAGCGAGAGAGAGTGTGAGCGACACACTAAGTCGGAGAGTTATTTGGGGGTAAAATACCAATTTTACCCTTCCCAAACTAAGTTGAGAGAGGGGGTTGGATCACGATCGAAATGGTCCAACGGCTCAGCACTCAGTTCGCAATGGGTCTGTGCAAACAAACCCGTTTGCAACTGAGTGCTACCCATATATATATATATATATATATATATATATTAAATTAATTGTAACCTATTTTAATGGATGAGACTCGCTAGTTTATATTTTAAAATGATTAAAACTACCTCTTCTATCCAAATTCTTAGCTAAAAGCCAGATATGTGAGAAATCTTGACACGAATCTGGGCCCAAGGTCACATTGCGTCGAAATTTTTTTCTTAATCTAATTTGCCACTTTTTTTTAAGACCTTTTATGCGTTGTATGAACTAAATTTTGATAATGAACAATCCCTTACAATATCTTTCTATATAAAAGGAAAGTGAGTGCTTTTTCTGGTGTGGGAGAAAAAGATAATGAGTTCTATTTCTCTGGAAAGCATGGATCTTAGCCTTCTATCAGATTCAGATGTGAGGCTAGTATTTGTGGATTTTTGTAGAGGTTATGGTGTTTGCGCTGGACGGCGTCCCCCTGGAAACATACAAGGAAAACCTGAAACACCGGAGGTGATCCCGGTGATAAACCCTTGATGATCAAGTCAGTAACCATAAGTCAAAACTGTGTTTAATTACTGATGTTATTTTTTTTTCTGTGTGGGAGCAACAGATAATGAGTTCTTTTATTTTTGTGGAAAGCTTAGATCTTAGCCTTCTATCAAACCAGATGCGAGGCTAGTATATGTAGATTTTGGTGGAGGTTGTGGTGGTTACACTGGCTGGCGTCCCGCAGGAAACCTGCAAAGATAGCCTGAAACACCGGGAGTGATCTCAACAACAGACCCTCTAACGATTAAATCAGTAACCAGAAGTCAGTGATGGGTTTAATTAATGCAATTTTGATTACTTCTTAAAGGTGGAGAGATACAAGTATTTATAAACCTTGGAGGATGAGCAAAATAGGAAAGAATCTGTGATTGAGAAATCTGTTGTTCATTCCATGATTTGGGGGATTTGACTGACAGCTGTGTTTAGTTGGAAATCCTCATTTGTTAGGTTGTAAGAGAGCCTTGATTGCTGAATGGGGTGAGTTGATGGGGCTGAGGAAGGCCCACGTTCTTCTAGCAGGCCTGCTGCAAACGTAAAATTACTATATTGCCCTTAGAAGTTTTGAGATGTGTGTTGAGATTGTATGACCCCGATCACTTGTAATTTTCACCCATATCATAAGCCCTCTACTCCTGGAGGTTGGATATAACAACCTTCGAGGAGTATTTCACTCTTCTCTATACAGCTTTTGGAGACGCTTGAAATCATGTTATGAGCTTTTGATGGCAGTAACTGTCTTTTAAAACGTCAAACTAATTTTTCTGAATTTTGAATTAATTTTCCAAAATTTTAAATAATTTTTAGAATTATAAATAACTTTTTCCAAATTTATAATTATTTAATGGATTTTAAATTAAAATTTCTAAATTCATAATTATTTTTTGGAAAATTTTAAAATCTTTCGAATTATAATTACTTTAGAATTTTTAATTAACTCTTCAAAATTTTAATTACTTTTTAAGAATTATTAATTAAATTTTCTAAATTTATAATTATTTTCAGAATTTTAATCAAAAAATCTAATAAGGGCACGAATCTCGAAGATATCTGACCGGCAACTTTGCGCATCATGTGTGGCTGACTCGGAATACCAAGCCGAGAGTCGAAGCCAGTGAGGTTTGGAACAGTCGGGTGCAGCTCGGATCTGCTCGGATCGAGTGTGCGGCTTTTCAATAAGATCAGACGTCTTTGAAAAAATTAAATATTTAAGATGTTGGGGCTCGGATTCAAACCTAGGACATACCCCTTAGCATCCAAACGACTTCGCCACTAGGCTACTTGACTAGTTTGATGAGTACCTCGGACAACAAGATATGAACCGAGCGAGGTCCGATCGGATCTGACAGCCAACTTTGTGCTTCATGTGCATCGGTGTAAGAGTACCATGCCAAGAACTAAAGTCAGCGATGTTTGGATTGGTATGGTGCCACTCATCTGCTTGGATCAAGTCAATGCACTTTTCAATGAGATCAGACGACTTCTAAATTTTTTTTTAAATGTTGCCGCTCAGATTCCAACTTGGGACCTCCCCCTTAGCTGTAACGACCCTGATTTTGACGAATGTGATTTATAAACAAACAAAGCTCTACTATTTGTAAAATTATACTTTTCTTATGTTTGGAAGAATCATATTTATTTTCCTTGCAACATACAACTATGCATGTGTATAGATATATAAATATATGTATACATATATGTATGTCTTTTGAGTTGGACTTGTGAACCCAAATGAAACAAGATGTACTAAGCTACACTTGAACCAAATCAAATGGGTCAAGCCCATAGTATGGCCGGCCTATGCATGAGAGAAGGCAGGGAAAATGAGACTAGGGTCAGGGTTTTGAACAAAAACATCATGATGTGTTTTGTAAGACTCCATCACATCACCTCCCAAATGAACCAACCCAATGCATGAGATGATGTTTTGCCTCTTACCCATGTTGAAAATGGGGGGGCCCCCCCCCCCCCCCCCGACTCTCTCTTCTCATTGTGTTGTTAAAACCCCCTCACTTCTCCACTCTCACTTACAACTCCTACTCTTTTCTTACACCTCCAAACTTCATTCCTTCCATACTTAACTACTGATTTGGGGTGAGAAGAAGAACAAGGAGCCAAAGCAAGGAGAAAGAAACAAGGAGCTCTAGAAGAGTCAAGAAGTAGGACTTTCAAGCAAAGAACAAGCTACTAGCAAAGGTGGGTGTTTCTAACCTTATGTTTGTTTTTGTGATTGAATGATGTTTGTGATGACTAGAAAATGACATGCATGCCTAAGAATGGACTTTAACAACTCGTTTTGTGCTAAGTAGTCAAAACCAGAAAATCCTGTTAAAAGACTGAATTTTGGATGTCACTCCGTAGCTCATTGCATAAACACTACTTGGTATTTTGATCTGAAATTTTTAGAAGATGATCATATAGGTGTCGTACACCTTCAGTAATTTTTCTAGATTTTTATGATTTTTCCTGCTATTAAAATAAATTACGAAATTGCATGCTGATCAGAATAGAAAGAAGCAGTTTTTATTGTTACTGTTATTCTTGGAACCCTGGAACCAATTGGGATGTAACTTTTATTCTTGGCTTTGTATTTTGAACCTTGGAAAAAGGAAGTTGAAAGAAATGTAACTCTTTTTGTAACAGGCTGTTTGGATATCAATGGAATGGAAACCAATGTTTTGTTTGATAGTGGATCCTCCCATTCTTTTGTGTCAAAGTCTTTTTCGAAGAAGTTAAGTCGCACCCAGGAGGCAACCCCTGAGTTAGCCCTAATGGTAGCTACACCATCAAGGACAACTCTCACTACTGATGTATGTTACAAGGACTGTAAGATCCAAGTTGGAGGAGAAACCTTCAATATAGACTTGCCGGAGTTGGGTTTGGAGGGAGCCGATGTGATAATCAGGATGGATTGGATGTCAAGGTGCAAGACAAATATCGACTGCAAAGGGAAGAAGGAAACCTTAGCCATACTCGAGAAACCAGAGACTGTGTTTCAAGGGAAGAAGAAAAACGGAAGTATTCTGGCGGCTACAGCCGGGAGTAAGGTGCCAAAGGAAGTCAAGGGGATACCCATTGTACGAGACTTTCCACTCATAGTTTTGGAGGAGTTACCAGGATTACCCCCACCAAGAGATGTAGAGTTCAGTATCGTGATCCAGCCTGGCAGTGTGCCCGTATCGAAGACGCCGTATCATATGGCACCAGTGGAATAGAATGATGTCAAGAAGCAGAAAGAGGAATTACTACAGAAGGGACTCATCAGGCCTAGTGCCTCCCTTTGGGGAGCGCCGGTACTATTGGTCAAGAAGAAGGACGGGTCATCAAGGATGTGTATTGACTATCAGGAATTGAACAAAGTCACAGTCCAAAACAAATATCCTATTCCCAGGATCGACTACTTGTTCGATCAGCTACAAGGAGCAACAGTGTTCTCAAAGATCAATCTACGATCGGGTTACCATCAGGTCCGTGTCAAAGAGGAAGACATACCAAAGACAGCTTTCAGGACACGGGATGGGCACTATGAGTTTCTGGTGATGCCATTTGGAGTGACCAATGCTCCAGCCGTCTTCATGCATTTGATGAATCGAGTCCTGGCCATTCATCGACTTATTTGTGGTGGTCTTCATAGACGACATTTTGGTGTACTCAAAAACTGAGGAGGATCATGCCAAGCATTTATCTGCAGTTCTGAGCAAGCTTCAAGAGCAAGAGTTGTACGTGAAGCTTTCCAAGTGCAAATTCTGGAAGTCGGAAGTAGCTTTCCTCGGCCATGTCCTTTCTAAGGAGGGAGTGGTCACCGACCCACAAAAGATAGAGGCGGTGAAGGAATGGCCTCAGCCAAGGACAGTGAAGGAAGTTAGCAGCTTTTTGGGTTTGACTGGGTACTACAGGAAGTTCATTTAGGATTATGCCAAGATTGCGGTACCCCTCACAGCTTTGACCAGGAAGGACAAGAAGTTTGAATGGATCGATCAGTGTGAAGCCAGCTTCCAGGAGCTGAAGAATCGACTAATATCAGCACCGGTTTTGGTCTTACCTCAACCAGATAAAGGGTATGTGATTTACAGCGATGCATCTCACTTGGGTTTTGGATGCATTCTGATGCAAGAAGGGTAGATCATTGCCTATGGGTCAAGGTAGCTCTGACCACATGAGAAGAACTATCCAACTCATGACTTAGAGCTAGCTGCTATCATCTTTGCCTTGAAAATATGGAGACATTATATCTACGGAGAAAAGGTGGAGATGTACATAGACCACAAGAGCTTAAAATATATCTATCAGTAGAATGACTTAAATCTGAGGCAGAGGCGATGGTTGGAAGTGTTGGAAGATATCAGACCAGAGATTTTGTACCATCCATGGAAGGCCAACATTGTGGTAGATGCACTCAGTAGGAAGAGGAGCATTTTTGCTAACTGCTACGACGAAGGAGTTAGAAGAAGAAATAAGGAGAGCCGGTATTGAAATGGTTTCTCAAGGGTTGAGTGCTATGTTAGCTCAATTAGAACTCCAACCAAGTCTGAAGGACCGAGTGAAGAGGAGTCAAGATCGCGATGCGGAGACACAGGCACTCAAGGAGCAAGTGAACGAAGGGAAACTTCTCGAGTTCAATGTTAAATAAGGAGTGCTAAGGTTTAGAGATCGGTTGTGTGTGCCAAAGGCGGAGAATCTTAGGGAGGAGATCATGAAGGAATCACACACCACCTTACTGGTAGTTCATCCAGGGAGCACGAAGATGTATCGAGACGTGAAGTTGTTCTATTGGTGGGCCAGAATGAAGCATGATATAGCAGAGTTTGTAGTCAGATGTCTCACTTGTCAGAGGGTAAAGGCAGAAAATTAGAAGCCCGGAGGGTTACTACAGCCCTTACCCATTCCAGTATGGAAGTGGGAGGACATCAGCATGGATTTCGTTACAGGATTACCAAGGAGTCCCCGAGAAAATGATTCCATTTGGGTGGTCGTGGACCGGTTAACGAAATCAGCACATTTTATACTAGTAAGGACCACCAGGTCATTGGCAGAAGTTGGCATGAGTCTACATTCACGAGATCGTGAAACTACACGTTGTACCAGTATCTATATTTTTCGACAGAGACGAGAGGTTTACCTTACGATTTCGGAAGAGTCTACAGACAGCATTGGGAACAAGGACAGATTTCAGTACTGCTTTTCACCCACAGACCGATGTACAAACAGAAAGGGTGAACAAAATTTTGGAGGATATGCTCCGAGCATACATCTTGGACTTCGTAGGGAGCTGGGAGAAGCACCTAGCACTGGTTGAATCTGCTTACGACAATAGCTACCAGGCTAGTATCGGGATGGCTTCATTCGAAGCTATGTATGGGAGGAAGTGTAGGACACCCGTATGCTGGTATGATGTGGGCGAGAGGCAGATGTTCGGATCGAAAATTGTACAACAGACTTTGGAGAAAGTTGAATTGATAAGCAAGAGGCTACAGATCGCGCAGAGTAGGCAGAAGAGCGATGCCGACACCTGCAGCAGAGAGCTAGAATTTGAGGAAGGAGATTCCGTATTCTTGAAGGTCTCGCCGACCAAAGGCGTAATTAGATTTGGAAGGGGTGGCAAGCTGGCCCCAAGGTATATTGGACCCCACAAAATCTTGAAAAGGTTGGGAAAGCCACCTACAGATTGGAACTACCCCCTGAGTTTGTCCAAGGTGCATAATGCTTTCCACGTCTCCATGCTGAGGAAGTACATGCCAGACCCGAGTCATTAACCATCCGAAATTCCAGAAGACCTGCAAGTGGACCTTTCCTACAAGGAATGACATGTGCAAATAATAGATCGTCAAGAGAAGGTGCTGAGAAACAAGATCATTTCGATGGTCAAGGTTCTCTGGAGGAGTCAATTCATCGAAGAAGCTACTTGGGAGCTAGAGAGCTGAATGCAGGAGACTCACCCAGAGTTATTTGTCTGATTTTTTCATTTCTGTTTTTCCTCACTAAGCGTAGTTCTGAGGACAGAACTATTCTAAGGAGGGGGTGATGTAACGACCTTGATTTTGATGAATGCATTTTAAAAACAAACCAAGCTCTACTATTTGTAAAATTATACTTTTCTTATGATAAGAAGAATCATATTTATTTTCCTTGCAACGTACAACTATGCATATGTATAGATATATATGTGTATACATATATGTATGTCTTTTGAGTTGGACTTGTGAACCCAAATGAAACAAGATGTACTAAGCTACACTTGAACAAAATCAAATGGGTCAAGCCCACAGTATGGCCAGCCTATGCACGAGAGAAGGAGGGAAAATGAAACTAGGGTTAGGGTTTTGAACAAAAACATCATGATGTGTTTTGTAAAACTCCATCACATCACCTCCCAAATGAACCAACCCAATGCATGAGGTGATGTTTTGCCTCTTCCCCATGTTGAAAATCCCCCCCCACCCCCCCCCCCCCCCCCACCCCAACCCCCGGACTCTCTCTTCTCATTATGTTGTTAAAACCCTCTCACTTCTCTACTCTCTCTTATAACTCCTACTCTTTTCCTACACCTCCAAACTTCATTCCTTCCACACTTAACTACTGATTTGGGGTGAGAAGAAGAACAAGGATCCAAAGCAAGGAGAAAGAAACAAGGAGCTCTAGAAGAGTCAAGAAGGAGGACTTTCAAGCAAAGAATAAGCTACTAGCAAAGGTGGGTGTTTCTAGCCTTATGTTTGTTTTTGTGACTGAATGATGTTTGTGATGACTGGAAAATGACATGCATGCCTAAGAATGAACTTTAACAACTCGTTTTGTGCTAAGTAGTACAAACCAGAAAATCCTGTTAAAAGACTGAATTTTGGGTGTCAGTCCGCAGCTCATTGCATGAACACTACTTGGCATTTTGATCTGAAATTTTTTGAGGATGATCATATAAGTGTCGTACACCTTCAGTAATTTTTCTATATTTTTATGATTTTTTCTGATATTAAAATAAATTACGAACTTGCATGCTGATCAGAATAGAAAGAAGCAGTTTTTATTGTTACAGTTGTTGAACCACTGTTGTTGAACCACTATAGCTATGTCACCATGAATTGGACCACTGTAGCTATGTCAATAAAATCATGCAAACTGAACTAGAGATTTTAGTAAACTGAACTGCTATTGTTACTGCCTTGTTTATGGAGGATATTCAAAGGGACATACAAAGGGACATAATTGGAAATCTACTTGGTGGAATCACCTGATTTTGAGAGTGTTGTAACATCATGTGTCAGCAACTAGATTCTAAAATTTCATGGTGATCTAACACCATATGATATTTTAAATAGATTTTATCCCATGACTGTGTTGATCTGATTGTTGTTCTGGAAGTCTGTATACTTGTTAAAGATGGACCCGTAAGAGTGTCTAAACGAACTTATCTGAAGATGGACCCGTTTGAGGTCAAGAAACATGTCATGGATGTGATTATGAGTTAGGACTTAAGTGATCTAAAGTTTCTTGCTAAAAGTATCCCATAGTTGCCTTGTAGACCCCAATACAGACAACGGTGTTCAATGTTTGGAGTAGAAATTGTATTGGACATTAGGGGTATTATTGTAGACCACTTTGAAATGAGATTCATGCCCATTGTGTGCTTGTACTTACTATCTACTTTGAGTAGAAGCATGGGGAGCGACCGATCGCTATTCCTCAAGGGAACGGGACCGGGAATAACTCTGTTTTGGCATGAATGCCAAGTGTGTGCTTGCTGTTTGGAAACTTAAATTATTGTTTTCAGGACTCTTAGAACCCCTTTTTGGGTATTCGTGGGTTAGGACTTACTCCTAGTGTAGTGTACCTTGTTGGAATACATTGGTTAAGTGGAGACCCTAAGATTTAGTCTTGTTGACAACTCTAGACGGGTAGAATGTACATCGAACGCGTTAGAGGAGATGACTCATGCACCGACGTACTTGCCGTACATGGATGGATTACATGGGTTGTGTTTCGAGCTACCACCTCTCAAGGACCGTGGAGCGTTAAGTTTAGTAGGAAGCTATTTGTTGGTCGGGCCGAGGTTGCAATCAAACTCCAAGCGTCGATGTGGTTGCGGCAATCGATGGGTACGATTTGCCGGGGGTTCGTGCCAAGTGTGGGCCGAGGAGGGTCAACACTTGGGCCAGACTAGAGGGCTAGTTGAGTCCTAGTGTGAAATGGGTTGAGATCTATTTTGATAAAGGTGACTAACTAGGGAGTGTCTACTATGGAATTGAACTAGTTGATCATGGCAAACAAGTTGATTATCAAGTTCGGGATCGGGATTTGGAAATGGTAGATAGATCGCTTAACTAAAACAATTAGAGTTGGCTAGAGTGATGGTTCGAGTAGTCTGTCGATAAAACAAATCTTGAATTCAACCTTAACCTTTAATCTTAGAGTGGGGTAGCCTTGATACTTTAGTAGGACTAGATCGAGTCTTGTTTGAATGTAAGGACAGGCACTAGCAAGGGTGTTTTCCTGTCAGGGGGACACATGGCGTCATTGCCCCCGACCGAATCCTAGGTTTGTTTAATGCGGACAGGGACCCTGAGCTGCCCTGGGAGCGGTGAAACTCTGTTGGGGACTCCGCTGTCTCGACAGAGATGACTTTATGATCTGTAACAACCTTTGAGGAGGTTTGGAGTGTTGACATCGTCTCGACTGCAAGTTCTGTTCTAGTGTAAGGACGAGTGTAGCGGAGTTGGGGAAACCCTATATCCATCAGGTCCTTTGTCGATCAATGTGGACAGACGGATTAGACGATGTCCCAGAGAGCTAGACTTTATCGTGAGTTGCTCTAATCACTCGATAATGGAGCCCTTGTGCCCATATATTGGCTTTTGGTAAGGTCCGGGGAGAAGTAGATACAACAACATACCATTGAGTACAGTCGCGAAGGTGAAAGCCATGACTGAGATCCTGAGGATAGTGGATAAAACTAAGAGATCTGGACACCACTATTGACAGAAGTGACTACAGTCACAACAGGGGCCTGCAGCCTCACCATCACTGGAATTAGAAACAGGAGAGTGCACAAGATTAGGATGCATAGCGGGAGATCGAGCCCCATTAAATTGAAGAATGTCGTTTGGTTGGGGGGTGTGTAGTATGGGAAGCATATTTTTCAACCAAGCGTGCATTAGCTTTAGGAGCATTGTGTACATAGTGTGTGCATTAGTTTAGGCCATGACATACACCAACACTTGTTTGACATCACTTTTTCTTTGCATCAAATATGGCGTAGAGAGGATAGCCGGGTATAGCATTTCGTCAGTTGTAATCAACTAACGTGCCCACAGTTATCAGTGCAGGACTGCCAAGTTGGGAGCACGGGAAAGCTCTAGCAGAGGAAAGCATCCAAGTGAAAGTTACTGTCCAAATTATATTGTACATTCTTGTTGTAACAATTAATTATAAATGTTGTAATCATTGGACATTGTAATAACAATTTGATGTAATAAAAGTTTTTAATTTACTGTGAATTTTGTTGTGTTGTGACTCATTAGATGGAAGATCCTGCAGTGTGTCACGAGTTCCTATGTTAGGAATTTGGGGCGCTACATTAGCATCTAAATGACTTCGCTACTGGGCCACTTGACTAGTTTGATGAGTACGTCGGACGACAAAATATGAACCGAGCGAGGCCCGGGGGGATCTAATGGCTAACTTTGCACTTCATGTGTGTCAGAGTCGGAGAACCATGTCGAGAGCTGAATCAGGCGAGGTTCGGATCGGTCGGGTGTTGCTCGGATCTGCTCGGATCGAGTCGACATGCTTTTCGAATGAAATAAGATGGCTTTGAAAAAATTAACCAATTAAAATGTTGGGGCTCAGATTCAAACCCAGGACCTCCCTCTTTGCATCCAAACAACTTCACCACTCGGCCACTTGACTAGTGTGATGATTGCCTCGGACAACAGGATATGAACCGAGCGAGGCCTGCTTAACTGAACCTTACTTCAGATGGTAAAAATTTTGTTTGGGCTCGAAGTCGAACCCGCAACCTTAAGTTTTGGGAGACGAATGACCTGAATGTTAAGCTATTAGACACATTTGTTGAGGGGTTTCAAAAAATAGGATGTAAGTCGAGCTGAGCCTTGCTTGGGAAACAAGTAATAAAAATAAAATTCCAAGTGTTGGGGCTCATAATTGAACCCAGGACTTCGGAGTAGGCAGTCGAATGGATGAACCACTAAACTATTGGATCCATCTGATATGCTATTTGAAAGACCATATGTAAGCCGAGCCGAACCCTGTTTGGGAAATTAAAAAATATATATAATTCCAAGTGTTAGGGCTCAGAATCGAACCCTGGACTTCTGAGTAGGTGACGAACCACTAAACTATTGAAAATGGTTGACATGAAATGGCGACCCTCTACTTGAGGTGTTCAAACCAGGAAGGGAGAATTTGCACATGTGGTTCGGGTGATGCTTGAATGTTTGAGCCAAACCAGGAAAGTCCGAGGTTGTAGGAGAGCCGACCCAGTAAGGTCTGAGGATATATAAGAGCCTCCGTATGGGGTTCAGATGACACCTGCAAGTCTAAGCTGATCCAGTATGGTCCGAGGCTGTAAGAGGATCCGAGGTAGTAGGTGGTCCGGCGGCCGAGGCAACAGAGGGAACCGAGGTTTGTTCGAGGATCTAAACCCATCTCCAAGTGAGCGCATTTTTGACTTTTGGAGGAGCTGGAACAATAAGCCGAGCTTCGAACTAGGGGATCCAGTTTGGTCAAACCTAGGAACTTGTTGTGCCTCTTTTGCAAGGGGCTCAATCGACAAGATGTCTAGGGATGAACCTTGCAAAATTTGAGGAGGTTTTCGCGAGTAGCTCGGACTACCATGCTAAGGCTAGAGGTATCAGGCAAGCCTTGTTGTAAAGAAATTCGTGGGTGGCTAGGGGTCGGAGTGCCATGCCGAGGGGCGAGGCACGAGGTCTGAGCCTTGTTGCAGAGAAATCCGGGAATGGCTCAGGATTGGCATGCCATGCCGAAGGGCGAGGCACGAGGCTATGGTCTTATTGTGTAAAAACCCGCAAATGGCTCAGGGTTGGAGTGTCATGCCAAGGGGCGAGGCACAAGGCCGGAGTCTTGTTGAGGAGAAAATCGTGAATGGCTCGGGGTCTGAGTGCCATGCCAAAGGCAAGGCAGGAAGCCGGAGCCTTGTTGCGGAGAAATCCCCGAGTGGCTCGGGGTTGGAGTGCCATGTGAAGGGGCTAGGCCCGATGTCGGGGCTAGGGACTAGTTAGGGCCTTTTTGTGGAGAAACCCTTGAGTAGCTCAGGGTCGAAGTGTCATGCCGAGGGGCAATGCACAAGGCCAGAGCTTGTTGTGAGGAAATTCGCGAGTCACTCGGAGGTGGAGTGCCATTCAGAGTGGCAAGGCACAAGACGAAGGCCTTGTTACGGAGAAGTTCGTATGTGACTCGGGGACAGAGTACCATGCTGAGGGGCGGGGCACAAGCAAGAAAGGAATTCGAGAGTGATCCGGATTACCAAGCCAAGGAGCAATGGATGAACCCGGAAGAAATTGGCAAGTGGCCCGAATAACCATACCCGAGGGGCGAGGGACGAGCTAGGAAGAAATTCTCGAGTTACCCGGATTACCATGCTGAGGGACGAGCCATGCTGGCCGAAGATCAGGGACTTAGAATTTTTCAATTTTTCTCTGGGGTTGAACAGCTCTGCAAGCATGTAGGATTGTGGCGTGCTTGGATTGGGCCACATCACCGTCGTGGTAGTTGAAGACTTTTCTAAATCATATCATCTTAGTCAAACTTAGGCACTTGTTATGGCTTTCACGTGAGGGGTTCGGACGACAAGTCAAGCGCAGAACCTGAGGGGTGCGGTTTGGCTGAGCTCCGAGTCATTATCTTGCAAGAGGCTCAAACGACATGCCCAGCACCAAGCCAACCACCTTCTGTCCTTGCTACTGTTAGAGGTTTAGATGTTTGGGACTCTGATGAACGAACCTGTGAACTTAAGAAATCTTATGCACTTGGTTCTCCTTAATGTAGTGGCACATTGTTGGGGGAGTAGATCTAGGGATGAGTTGGGCCACGAGCTTATTGAATGAGAGTTAGCGAATTGTAGGAGCATCTTCAGTAACAAGCCGAACTCCAAAGTAGGAGTAGCTCTCACAAGATGGACTCTGAACCTACTGTTTGATGGTTAGCGAGTTGCGGGAGCAACTCGAGTGACGTGCCTAATTCCAAAGTGGGAGTAGCTTGAGTCCAAAGTTGGACTCCGACCTGCTATTTGAGGGTTAGCGAATTGCTGGAGCATCTCATGTGACAAGCCGAATTCTGAAGGCGGAGTAACTTTAGTCACAAGTTGGACTCCGAACCTGCTATTTGAGAGTTAGCGAGTTGTAGAAGCAGCTAGAGTGACAAGCCAAAATCCAAAGTAGGAGCAGCATGAGTCATAAGTTGGACTCCGAATTTGCTATTTGAGGGTTAGCAAGTTGTTGGAGCAGCTAGAGTGACAAGCCGAACTCCAAATGGGAGCAGTTTGAATCACGAGTTGGACTCCGAACCCGCTGTTTGATACAAAGCAAGCAGTGGGAGCAGCTCTATGGAAGAGTTGGACTTCGGACATATTGTTGGGAGTTAATGAGTTATTGATGTAGCTCGGAAGGTGAGCTGAGCACCGGACTCGTTGTTTGCATCAGCAGTGTAGTACCAAAGTTTATAAAAGAAGCACTAAGTCTTTTTCTTCTTAAGAATCAAATTAAGTGGCTACCTTGGTGGCTAGCTCTTATTACATGCCTTATCCATTATAGGGACTGATCTTATTACAAATCTCAATAATCTGTTGGAGGGTGTTAAGCACCCTCGTTAAACTTCATCCAGTGCTTGGCATCTCAGGTACTTAATATCCACCCCTAAGGCCTTCAAGCATAAACCCCTGGTCGGACAACTTTGGAGACCTTGGTCCTTCCTAGTTAGGTGTGAGATTTCCCTTTCGCATAAATTTCAAGAAACCCAAAGGGGGGATTCTTATCAACGGGTTCTAACTTAACTTGTTCCTCTTTTGCGGGATCTCTAAACCTTCAAGCCAGAGGATCGAGCCCTCCATTGTGGTCGTATAGCATGCCCGAGCCACTTTTTGACTTACCTTGACTTCTCCTATCTCAGCTGGTATGGGAAACTTCTCTCTTCATGTGGAATGCCGAAGTTACAGCGCGGAGAGCAGTGTTGGTGTCGACCTTAGAGGCCAGTTGTGTATTGATATTACTAGTTTACATTGTATCATGACATTTATTTTCTATTGAGGCATTTTATTTATAGTGAATTAAATGAACATATAAAGTCCTTAGAATAGTAAGTTCAATGCCATGGGATATCAAGTGCATGACTTGATTGTGAGATCCTATTGGCTGAAACCTAAACACTATATTAAATAATCCCTAGTCAAGTATTATTGTGAATTAGGAAAACAATAATATATAGGGACTAGTGTGTGCATAGACTGATGACCATTCTCTCGGGTTATGGACATGAGATATCAAGTCTTCACATGGGTACATAATAGTGTAATAATGTACTAAACTGACCTACCATGAGAAGACTGTATGGATCATTATGTGGGTGTCATAAGCGATTCTCACAAAGACCATGGTGTACGTAGTCCTTTGACTTGAAGTCATTACGGTTCCCTACATGAGAAGTTATATAATTTAATGCCATCAAATATTACCTGTAATAAGGTGATTATAAAGTAGACTATTGGATATACTACAAATTATGCGGAAGGATGTGAGTGACTTAGATAGGATTTGACCCTCCTACATAACAAGTGCAATATCTACGAGCCCCTTGATTGAGTAAGACTGCAAAATGTATGGTCGTGCTCAAATGAGTCAATGTGAGATGTGGAACTCATTTATTTTAGTAAGTCTGCTCGGACATCAAGAAACTTAAGATTGAACTATACAAGGGTGACACGCTAAATGCCCTGTGGTCAATTAAGATATATGGACAAAAAGGACAAGACTATATGGTAACAATGGTCACGGATAGGTTATGTCGAATCACTGGCATTCCCGTTACTTGAGTAGCAGTGATGTATTGCTAGATACCGCTCATTGTTTGTAACACTAGAATATGATTTTAGTATTACTGTCAACGTAATAGGAACCTACAGGATCACACACTTAGAATGGATCAAAATTGGAATTTAAATTTTTCATGCCCCGCTTCCCATTATACGGGAACACAGGCGTGCAACTGAGGCCCAGCGAATGATATAAGTATGCCAACTCATATCATCCATAAGCTGTACAATGCCAGCAAGCTCAACAATACAATAATAACTACATAAACGAGAATAAAATCCAATAACCAAATATGGGATACAAGACCTTACCAAATAGCTCAAGAATATGCAATGCAATAACAGTTCAACAAGTTCCTTTCAGTAACCCATCACTGTACCTATATAACATAACTCAAAAGAAAGAGGAAGAGAACCCGTTAGAACAAGCTTCGGGCGATGAGTAGTAGCAAGTAGTGAAGGAAGTAAAGGACTATATAACAAGAACAAGAATTTGGGACGATATCAGAGTCAATAAATGATAAACGATAACAAAATCAAAAGTCGATAATCAATAATTCAGTAATCGGGAATCAATGTTCAATAATCAATATTCAGTATTAGTGTCAATGTTCAATATTCATCGCATGTCTATCAGTCTTTTATTAATCCTAACTAATGCACGCAATCCTGCATTCCATACAATAGGTTCGGGTGCATACAATCAAGTGAATGTTTGACTATAGTGGTGCTACAGGTCCTATACTTGGGTCTTGTAATATCAATGACCGATGACAGATGACCGATGACCGATGACCGATGACCGAAGACCGATGACCGATGACCAATATACGATAAATCGGGATACTGTAGTCAATAATCCACAATCAATCGATAACCAATATGACCAATAACAATGACCAATATGGGCTGTGACCAATATCCCCTTCTGAGTACCCTCTCTTATATTGTTCACTACTAAGTCGAACCTTATTTCCCCAACTTGTTATTATTTTATTAACAATCTGTTATGAACATGCAATCAATACGATCAATGAGAATGGTAGTATCAATACAATATCAAGGAGATATCAAGGCTGTGCAATACATGAAATATACATAGAAAATTCATTAAATATGGAAAATACGAGTTTATATGCAAAACATAACAATATATGGACTCAGTGCACTACAAATTTTATGTGCAAGGTTTTAACTTTTGATGTCAGGAACCAGGGTCGAAACCTCGGTAGAAATTCGGGCAAATGACATGGCAGTATATTCGAATGTTTCACAATACAGTAAATTTACGGTTCAGGTTTTATTTCAATAGCAATGGCACGATAAGACGACTATGAATCAATAGCATGGTACAATAAATAAACAACCGAATTCAATTAGATGCGATATTAAATTCGGTTACTACTTGCTGGATTTCAAGAAGTGTTTTCTTGAACTAGAACAATAAAATGAGTTCAAGAGACGCTTACCTGTTAGAAGACAATTCTAAATATAAAAGAATAATGGGACGAGAGTCCCGACGCGACGAAGCACGAATCCACGAGACACACCGCGACGAAAACACCTCTTGAAGAAGGTAACTCTCGATAAGAGCATGGAGGTTGCTCATCTTCGGCGGACAATCACCGACGCTTCTCGTGGTGCAGGCTCAATGTGACTGCCACATTTGAAAATAACGGTGAAGGACGAGTTGCATAAAGAGCGAATTGTTGAGCTTGAGGCGGAGAATGCTCGTCTTTGATCGCGATCTGAGGGAAGCACTATTAGAACTACCTCTTGCACTCGGGAGGAGTATGATAGGGGGTTAACGTTTCGCGAGCTCGCTCTTCGCTCGCCCCCTATACATCGAAAACCCAGAGATGCGCAAAGTAGGGTGGCAGCTTCATCAAGAGGAGCATCTGTTGGGCCACCGTGAGATCGGGTGCAGGACGATGCTTCTCAGCTCACTGGCCCAGGGACGTCCGTCAAAGTAGGGCGTCGGCAGCACAGCATTCGTCGCCCACGTGTGTCTCTTAACAGAAGTATACCCTGCCCCTAGGTGGGGCTGAAGTAGCTTTCTATGGTCTTGTAATCTTGGTTTCACAAGTTTTGTATCTCGATGTAAAGATGAGTAGTGGTTCTGTAATTAGACTTGTCTCTCAAGCTTTAATGAAATAGTACTTGTTTTGTGAACTTGTGTATTTTGCTAGCGTTTGTAATTGTCAATAGTTGTAGGAGCAATTCAGAATGGTGAACAACTTCGTACTCGCTAACAAGCAAGTAGTTGAAGTGGAATCGAACCAAGTGTTGGACTCCGAACTTATCATTTAGAGAGTACCAACGGTTGTAGGAGCAATTTCGAATGGTGAACTACTTCATACTCGCTTAGAAGCAAGTAGTTGAAGCGGAATCGAACCAAGTGTTGGACTCCAAGCGTGTCGTTTAGAAAGTACCAACGGCTGTAGGAGCAATTTCGAATGGTGATCTGCTTCATACTCGCTTACAAGCAAGTATTTGAAGCAGGAGTCAAACCAAGTGTTGGACTCCGAGCACATCGTCTAGAAAATATCAGCAGCTTGTAGGAGTAATTCCGAATGGTGATCTGCTTCGTACTCGCTTACAAGCAAGTACTTGAAGCGGAGTCGAACCAAGTGTTGGACTCCAAGTGTGCCGTTTTAATGCGATTTCTTTTTAATTACAATTGGACTACTCAAAAATAGAGAACTTGCAAGGAAAGATTGCTTTTATTGAAAACAATTAGGCGGCCGCTTCTAAGTTGCGAGCTGCTTTTACACTTTGATAATGAAAATACAAGTAAGAACTTTAGACATGTTTTATGGAGCGCTCTTGGGGAAGTTGTTTGGAGCGGTGTTTAAACACCCTCTTGGTACTTCATCAAGTGCTCTGCGTTCCATATCCTCGGTATTCTCCTGCCCCCGGGTCTTCGAGTTGATACACTCCTGGGCGGATAACTCTGGAGACCCTATACGGTCCTTCCCAATTGGGTGCCAACTTGCCCTTTATTGCTTAGATTGGAGATCGACAACTTTCGGAGCACTAGGTCTCCCTCTTTAAGGTTAGCTGGTCGTACACTCTTGTTGTAAGACTAAGTGATCCTGCGGCGGTAGATCTCGTGTCGAATTGCAGCTCTCTCGCGGACCCCGTCTATGAGGTCTAGGCAGTTGCGAAGCTGGTTCGCTTTCTGTGCTTCACTGTAGGCTATCAGTCGGGGTGAAGGCATGCCCACTTCTTAGGGAATGAGTGCTTCAGAACCATATGTGAGGTTGAAAGGGGACTCCCCTGTCGGAGTTCTTTTGGTGGTGCGATAGTTTCAAAGCACGTTCGGGAGCTGTTCGACCCACAGCCCCTTAGTGGATTTGTCGAGCCTCTTCTTCAGGCCAGAGAGGATTTGTCGATTTGCGTTCTTCGCTTGGCCATTGGACTGGAGATGAGCTATCGAGGAGAACTGCAGCTGGATGCCGAGGTCGGTGCAAAAGTTGCAGAAGGTTGCTCCCTGCGAATTGAGTCCTGTTGTCGGTTACGAGGATGCGGGGTACTCCGAACCGGCAAACGATGTTCTTCCAAAACAATTTCTGGACCTTGTGCTTGGTAATCGTCGAAAGAGGTTCAGCCACGATCTACTTTGAGAAGTAGTCTATCGCCACGACTAAGAACTTCAGCTTGCCCAGTGCTGGAGGGAAGGGTCCGAACAAATCCATCCCCCACATTGCAAAAGGGATTGGACTTGCCAAGGAGGTGAGTTGTGCTTGAGGCAGGCGACAGATTGGGGCAAATTTCTGGCAGGAGTCGCACTGGCACGTACTCCTCAGAGTCACTAGTAGTGTGGGCCAGAAGTAGCTGTAGTTTAAGAGTTTACGAGCGAGGGATCTCTCTCCCAAGTGTGCGCCACACACACTGTCATGGGCCTCCTTTAGGGCATAGAGCGCTTCCTCCGGGGAGAGTCACCTCAGATAGGGTCGGTCGTCAATCTGAGTGTAAGAGCATTTGTACATGACTCCGTCAAGGAGCGTTTACCGCTCGGCTCGTGTCCTGATCCTCCTCGCCTCTTTCAGGTCTTCGGGAAAGGACCCTCGTCTCTGAGGTGCTCGATGAGGGGCTTCATCTAGTTCTCCCCAAGTTTTAGGGGGTAGGCTTCCATTGGCTCCTAGCTATCTTCGTCAATACTGGGTCTGAGGAGGACCTCTATCATGATGATCTGTTCTAGACCTTGGAGGGACGAGGAGACGAGCTTTGAGAGAGCGTCCGCCTGTGCATTTTCCTCACGAGGAACCCGCTAAAGTTGAATGTCTTCGAATAAGGCTAGTAGCTCCCTAACCTTTGCCAAGTATTTGGCCAAACGCTCGTCCCTTTCCTCGTATTCCCCAGACACTTGGTTTATAACCAACTGCGAATCACGAAAGGCTCTAACGCACTTGGCCCCAACTTTGCGAGCCATACAGAGCCCCACTATGAGGACCTCATACTCTGCTTCGTTGTTTGATGCCAGAAAGTTTAGTCGGAGGGAGTATTGGAGGACGAAAGCGTCTGGGCCGGTCAAGATGATGCCAGCCCACTTCCGTCGACGCAAGATGATCCATCCACATAAACGGTCCAGACCAGGGGGTCAGCAGATGACTCGCAAGGGTCGGGGATGGTGCTCTCTACAATGAATTCTGCCAGATCTTGGGCCTTGATTGTTGTTCTGGGCTGTTAGCTTATGTCAAGTTGGCTTAGCTCGATGGACCACTTCATAAGGCGCCCGAGGTCTCAGGCTTATGGAGAACCTATTTGAGTGGCTGGTCGGTAAGAATGACCACCGAATGAGATCGGAAGTAGGGGCGGAGCTTTCGGGTCGCCATAACCAAGGCGAGAGCCATCTTCTCCAGCTTCGGGTAACGGAGTTCAGCATCTACTCACATAATAGATGGGCCTCTGCGTTCTATCCTCTTCTCTTACAAGGACCGCACTGAGGGTTTGCTCCGAAGCTGCGAGATATAGGTAAAGGACCTCCCTAGGCACTGGCTTGCTCAAGAGTGGGGGGTTACCCAAGTAAGCCTTGAGCTGGTCGAAGGACTCTTATTGCTGTTGTCCCCATTCGAAGCCCCTTGAGGGCCTTGAAGAAGGGGAGACACTTCTCCCCGGACTTGGAGAGGAATCACCCAATTGCTGCGAGGCGCCCAGTGAGCCTGTGTACATCTTTGACGTTGGAGGGGGAGCCATTTTGAGAATGGCCTGGATCTTCTCGCGGTTGGCCTCTATGCCCCTCTGGCTGACCATGAACCCCAAGAGCTTGCTGGATGAGACTCCGAACGCACACTTGTTCGGATTCAGCCTCATATTGTGCCTCCTGAGCACCCCGAAGGCTTCTTGGAGGTTGAGAACATGCTCTTGCCCTCAGTTGGTAACCAACATGTTGTCTACATAGACTTCCATGTTTTGGCCAATCTGGTCTCAGAAGACCCTATTCACGAGGTGCTGATAAGTAGCTCCAGCGTTCTTCAAGCTGAACGACATAACCCTGTAGCAATACAGGCCCTGATCCGTCACGAACGAGGTCTTCGAGATGTCAGGAGGAACATCGGAATCTGGTTGTACCCCGAGAAAGCATCCATGAAACTGAGGAGCTCGTGCCCGAAGGTTGCATCGATCAAGGCATTGATGCTTGGGAGGGGAAAAGGGTCCTTCGAGCACGCTTTATTGAGACCGGTGAAGTTGATGCCTATCCTCTAGCTCCCGTTGGCTTTCTTGACCATCACCAAGTTGGATAGCCACTCAAGATAGTTCACCTCATGGATGAATCGGGCGTTGAGGAGCTTTTCTACTTCTTCTTTGATCGCCTGTTGATGCTCGGGAGCGAACTTGCATTGCTTCTGCTGAACGGGCTTGGCACCCGGGGCAACACTGGGGTGGTGCATTAGGAGCTCCTTGGAGATCCCATGCATATCGGTCGCGGTCCAGGCGAAGAGATCGCGGTTCTCCCATATGCGCTGGGAGATGTCTTCTTTGATGGAGGGGGAAAAGTGCCTTGCTGACCCTGGAACGTCTTGGTGGCATCTTCCTCCGAGAAGGCCACTTCTTCTAGTTCATCCACCAGTTCGGAGATGGTCCAGGCTACTCTCCGGCGGGAGCTCGAGGGCTTCTAGGGAGAGGACAGGGCCTCCCATTGAGGTCATATAGCACTTGCGAGCAGCCTCCTGACTCCCTCGCACTTCTCCAACCCCTACGGGAGTGGGGAACTTCATTTTCATGTGGTAGGCCGAAGGGATAGCTTGGAGTGCGGTAAGGCCTGGTCGACCCTGGATCACATTGTAGGCGGCTTTCACATCCACCACCATGAACTCCATTGGCTCTGTGTGGGTGATCGGGGTTTTGCCAGCGTTAACGTCGAGAGTTATAACTCCCTCGATCGTCACAGCCACCCCGGTGAACCCATGAAGGGTGTAGCCAGTTGGCTTGAGCCGGTCCCTTGATACTTGGAGGCCCTTGAATGCCTCCAAGAAGAGGATGTTGACCGAACTTCTATTGTCCACCAGCACCCGGCGAACGTCGAAATTGGCCATTTTGAGGTTAATGACGAGGGCATCGCAGTGGGGCGTGGGGATGCCTTCCAAGTCCCTATCAGAGAACGTCACAGGGACTCCTAGGCCCTTGGAGGGAGGATGGCTCTGTACGGAGTTGACTTCCCTAACAAAGGCTTTTTGGAAGGAGTTAGAATCTCCCCCCATTGGGCCTCCATGTATGAGGTGCAAGATGACCTCTGCTTCGGCCTCCGGGGTCTCCACGCGCTTCTATGTTTGCCTGTTAAATCCCTGGGTGGTGGAGGCGGATCGGCTCTGTCCCTCCTTACAAACCGAGCGATCTGCCCCCTCTGGATAAGGGCCTCGATCTCGTCCTTCAGGGCCCGACAATCATCAGTATCGTGCCCATGGTCCTGGTGGAAGCGGTACCACTTGTCCTGGTTTCTCTTCTTCCTGGGGGTGTTCATCTTCGGAAGTGGCAGCAGGAAACCTTCGTTCCCAATCTCCATCAGAATGGTGGAGAAACTCACATTGAGCGGAGTGAACTTATCGAAGCGGGAGAAAAGGGCACCGCTGACCTCCATTATCTTTTTGGAGCTTCTTAGCTCCTTCTTCCTCTGCAGTCTTTTGTTTTTTCCCAGAAGATGACCCTTCCAGAGTGGGGAGATTGAGAGCCTCTACAACTCAGATATACTTCTCGCTCATAAGGACTAGCTCGGAGAAGTTCCGAGGAGGCTTCTTGGCCAAGGAAGCCCTGAGGTCGAGGTTGATGACATTGGATTGGAAAACAGCCGAAGCTACCGAATGATCCAAGAAGGCAATGGATCTGGCTTCTGCGGTGAACCGCTTGAAATAATCCCTCAGCCGTTCACCCTTTTTTTGGCTGAGGAAGAGCAGCGAGGTGCTCGTCTTCTCGGAGCGGCAACTGCTCATGAAATGCATGAGGAAGAGGCCTTCAAACTGATTGAAGGAGAAGATAGACGCTGGTGCAAGTCGAGAATACTACTCCCAAGTCGGCCCCTTCAGTGTGGCCGGGAAGGTCTTGCAGAGGAGGGCATCGGATGCATGATGGATCATCATGAGAGTTTTGAAACTCTCGATGTGATCTGCGGGGTCCGACTCCCCGGTGTAAGTCTCGAAGTGTGGAGGCTTGAAGTTGTCTGGGACAGGGGCCTCCATCATGGTACGGGAGAATGGGGGCCTGCTTGGGCGAAGGTTCCTCGCCCATTGCTCCTCATTTCTGTCCAGCTAGACGAGGCACCTCTCCATCTTGTGGAGATGGCAGTAGACCGAGTCCTCCCTTTGGTCGTAGCTCGCTGAGCCCCGAGACTCGTCCTCATGCAGAGGAGGGCTGGGGCTGTGGCGGCGATAGCTCTGAGTAGGTGGTGGACTGATAGAACAACGGGGGTGACTCAGAGTGGGCCGTGGACTTCGAGAGCGGTGGTGGGGACTAGGAGAAGGGCGGCAATGGCTCGGAGTTGGCCTAGGACTTAGGGAACGGCGGCGATGGATCGGAGCCGGCCGAGGACTATGGGAGCGGCGATGATGGCGAGGAACTGGCTGAGGGCTGGGAGCCTGATGGCCATTATTGGGGGTGGCATTGAGCGTCCGAAGGACCGCCTCCAGGAATTGTTGGAATTCGGCCCTCGTGACGGGGGCCTCCTACTCCCGATGGGCTCGAGCTGTAGGACGGCCAGCCGGGGAGCGACTTTGCCTTGGGCGATGCTGGGGTGACTCTCTCCACCTCCGAGGAGAGTTGGACCCTCTGCGGTCTGATCGGCGTGGTGACCGATCCCTCGGGTGCTCCCGGCTAAGGTTCGCCTCGCGGGTCAGCCTCTCGTCTAGATGGATCCGAAGGTCTGGCTCGGGCTCATTCTACCAGTTATTGAGCACGTCCCGCAGATCCTTCGGTGTCAGAGGGCTATGGGAGGCAATGGAAACTGTGGAGGCATTGTGGATGTAGACCCAGACTTGGTGTAGAGGGTGCTTCTAGTGGCTTCCGCTGAGAGGGCTCCCCAACAGTTGCTTGGGGCCCTCGAGGTTGCTGAATGGATTGAGGGTTCAGCTGTTCAAGCTGTATGGTCAGTTGGATGGGCAGAGGGAGATCCTCCAATGGAGGAGGAGGAGGAATAGTGGAAGTGGTTCTTCCGTTGGAGTTTGCAGACTTCCTCTTGGGAGGCATTGTTGGATTAGCTTTGGTAAAAGGAGGAAGGTTGGATTGCTATTCGAGGGTTCCCACAGACGATGCCAATCTGTTGCCGCTGAATCTGGTGTGGAGGAAATAGACAGAATTTGTGGATTCGTAGGAACTCAAATAGGCTGAATCTGACTTCTTCCCTTGCCTACAAGTTGACTCCTTGGTGCCCTCGCGGACCTGCACAAACGTTCGAAACACCGGGATGGATCCCGGCAACGAACCCTCCGATGCTCTTGTCGGTACTCAGTAAAGAAAGGGGAAAGAGCTTAGGTAGACAAACAGTGATCACCTTGTAACGGCAGGAGGTAGGGGTTATTTATAGTCGCCGTGGGGATCTACTTCAGGATAAGAACGAATCCCTACTTCCCGGTGTAACTAGATAGAAGTAGTTGAAACCACCTCTAGTGGATAAAGACGAGCCAGGATTTCCTCATATCCTATTGAACTAGTCCTTAACAGGTTGAGACCCATTCTGAGCTGGACGGATCCGTTCATGGGCTAGCGGGTCCAAGAGGAGAGACCCGGTTCCCAATTTGGACCTGTCTGTAAGTAAAATTACTTTTTTGCCCCTGTAACTTTAAGATTCGTGCCCAATTTGAACGGTTCTGATTTAACCCCATTTTTAGCCATATCACATCCCAACTCCAGTTGAACAATTGTATCATTATCGGGCTTGAAACATATTAAATAATATGTCCAAATACTTACTCGATTAAAAAATGAGAAAAATCCATTAATACGTGCAAATCTGAATCGTGCACGGACTAATGTACAAAATAGTTATATACTATTTTGTGGGATCTGACATGGAGAACCGATGGAAGGTGTACCCTGCAGATTTTAGGCAGTTCCTCGACATCTTGAGGCCTTCGAAAGCTTTGAGGAAGAGGATGTTCCCCGAGCTACCAATGTCTACCAAGATTCGGCAAACTTCGTGGTTCACCATGGAGAGGCTGATCACTAGGACGTCGCAGTAGGGGGTTCTGATGCCCTCAGGATCTTAGTTTGAGAAAGTTATAGGGACTCCCTAACTCTTGGTAGGAGAGACGTTGTGCACTAAGTGGACTTCTCGGACGAACACCTTTCAAGAGAAGTTGGACTCCCTCCCATAGGACCCCTATGGATGGAATGGAGAATGACCTGAGGCTTGAAGTCCTAGTCCTCGGGATCTTAGTCTGTGCGCTTATTGGCTCCTCGAGCCTGCAGAGGTTCGACATTGTTTCTTAGGGTGTACTCAGAGAGGTGTCCATGACGGATGAGAGCTTTGATTCCATCTTTGTGAGTTTGACACTCATCTGTGTCATGCCTATGCTCCCTGTGAAACCGGCACCATTGGCTCTTGTATTTTCTTTTGTTTGTTGGGTTCATCATAGGAGGGCGACAGAGTAGTCTGTCTCCTTCAATTTCCATAAGGGGTGAACTTGTCAAAGAGAGGGACCGGATGGGGTGGCATTGTCCGGACTTGTCCCTTTGGGACTTCCTGGGCCCCTCCTTATCCACACTTTGTTTGTATCGAGGGCTCACTTTGGTCCCGATGACGAAGAGCTTCTTCGACTCGGATGTATTTCTCACTTCATAGGATAAGATCGGAGAAATCCAATGGAGGATTTTTAGCCAGCGAGGTCTTTAAGAGGTCGTGTCGGATGTTGTGCCTAAAAGCAGCTACCACGACCCTAGCATCAAGAAAGGAGATGGACCTTGCCTACGCTATGAACCTCTGGACGAAATCTCAAAGGGACAACCTGTTTTTTTGTTTTAAATTGAGTAGGGAGGTGTTCATCTTTTTGGCCTTACGGCTAGTCACAAAATGGACGAGGAAGCTATCCTCTAGCTGGTCGAAAGAGAAGATTGAGTTCGAGGCAAGTCTGGAGTACCACTCTCTTGCGGAGCCCCGCAGCGTGGTGGAGAACGCGCAGCAGAACAGGGCATCTGAGGCGCTCTGAATCAACATGATGGTTTTGAACCCATCGATGTGATTAGCTGGGTCTGACTCCTCCTTGTAGGTCTCGAAAGCGGGAGCCTTGAAGCTCCTCGGGATTGGGGCTTCGAGGATGTAGCAGGAGAAAAGGGGCCGAATCGGGCGGTACCCTATGTTTAACTGTCTCTCGCCCTTCCCCTATTCGGGCGAGTCGGTCTGCAGTCGCTTTAGGACTGCAACTTCTCATCCCTCAGATCGAGTCGACCTGTAGGACTCCTCGTTCTCGGTTTGTCCGAAACGGGGATCATCCGAGTAGTGGTCATCTCTGGCCCCCCCTGGGTGAACTTGGAGGACCTCATTCCGGAACTCCTAGAACTCGGCTCTTGTCACGTGGCCACCTTCCTCTCTGAGGCCATTTGAGATTCAACGGTTTCTGGGGAGAGGATTTGTTCCCCCTCTGGCCCGTGAGGAGAAGGATGGCAGCAGCCCGGCAGATGATCCAATCGACCCTCACCATTTGGGAGTGATCGATGCAATGGAGAAGATCCTCCTCATCTTATGCTGCAGGGTGGTCGATCCTCCGTGCGACCGAATGAGACGTGCTGGGAGCCAGGCCCTGACGTTATTCGATGTACGTCAGTTGCGACCCTTGAGTTGCTGCTCTGCTACGAGACTGGTGAACTAGGAGGAGGAGAAAGGGGTCTGCATGATGCCCCACAATAGTGGCTTTTCTGGCCATGGGATCCATGGTCGGAGGAAGCTCCGAGGATGACAAATCTGAGGCAGAAGCTGTAACTGTGACTGTTTCCCACAGACAATGCCAATTCGATGCTGCTTTTTTTGGTGTGGGAGCAACATATAATAAGTTCTTGGATTTTTGGGGAAATCTTAGATCTCAGTCTTCTATCAGATCCAGATGTGAGGCTAGTATTTGTGGGTTTTGGTGGAGGTTGTGGTGGTTGCACTGGCGATCAAGTCCGTAACTAGAAGTCAAAGTTGTATTTAATTACTGAAATTGTGAATACATCTTAATGGTGGAGAGGGAGAAGTGTTGGTGTATGCCCTAGAAGCCAGTTGTATATTGCCATTACTAGCTTACATTGCATCATGACATTTATTTCATATATGAGGCATTTTATTTATTGTGTTTATTTATTGTGATTAAATGAACATATTAAAGTCTTTAGAATAATAGGTTCAATACCATGCGATATCAAGAGCATGACTTGATTGTGAGATCCTATTGGTTGTAATCAGAAAATTATTCTTAAATATCCCTAGTCAAGTATTATTTTGAATTAAGACAACAACAATACATCGAGACTGTCACGCCCCGCTTCCCAAAAATACAGAATACAGGCACGTAACACGAGCCCAGCGAATGAATATAATCATCCTTAAGCTGTTTCAGAAATCTTACAACATATTTCAGGCAGTATATCAGAGTCAACATATATCAGAGTCAAAATATCGCAGTCAGAAGCAAAGAGTGAGACCAACATGCAACATCGAGATAATTTCACTAACAGGAATTAATTGAAATCAAATATCTTGTTCTCAATTAAAACAGAGTCTGGAAAACAAATATTCTGGGTCACATCGCCCAAAACAAAATAAATAATACACGTGTCTCAAATACAGAAATGAATCAAGTCTCAGGAATACAGAATAATGTTATAACAGGAAACAGAAATAATAATATCAGCATCTAATACAGCGAGCCACCAGTACCATCTTGAATCTGTCCACCATAATCTGCAATCATCGAATGCAGGAAAAAGGAAAAAGAAGAAAACACAGTACCCTTCAATGGCAAGTCCGGGTCACAAATAGAATAGGATACAAGCACATGGACACTATCTAATAACAGGATATACTAACAGGTATGGATAAACCTATGTCTAGTGTCAACAGGTAACAGGTAACATGTATGATTATCAGGAATTCAGGAAAATATGTATCAAGTATCAGGAAAAACAGGTAATAGGATAATCAGGTAATCATGTAACAGGAAATCATGAAAACAGGATCATCAGGTTATGTTAATTCTAATCTTTTATTAACTATCTAGGTAGCACGACATGTGCCCCAAATTATATCACATGGTTGCTACAACAAACAATTTCGCTTAGTAAGATTTTCATAATGGAGTCCATAGGGCAATGTACTTGGGTACAGGAAACAGGCAGAACCCAGTGGTTCTCTTCTACTCTACATCTTCTTACATAAGAAGCAATGTAGACAGGGTCAGAAACAGGTAAACAGGCAGGTAGGACACTAGTCCTCTTCCAAGTACACGTTTCTATTTCTTCCACTAATAGAATCTTCCCTTAAACCCCGGCTTAGTTACTTTTATTAATAATATCATCAACAGGCATGAGAGTGTGCTAAATGATGTCAAACTAACAGGTTATACTTAGGTTTAGACTCAGGGAATTAGATCAGTAAGTGTAAGTACAAAACATTCACAAATACGAGCAAAATGGTATAGATTTATAAACAGGACAGCAAGACCAGTCTGTACAAAAATAGTGATCCAAAGATCTACAAGCATGAAAATCATGATCATTCGAAGGATCTGGAAACTAGACTTCCTCACGCTTCTAACGGTTATAATAAATCCATATGCTATTTCACAACGTCTCGACTTAAAACACAATTCAACACAGTTTTCATGTACAGCCAGAAAACAGGGGAAGAACTTAAACCACATGAAAACAGCATACAAAGTTGTTAATTAAATCCATGAAAATTCTGGGGTAATCCCCTATATGTATAGTCTCAAAATATATATTTTCATATTTTTCCAGAAAGTATAGATATGTTTTCAAAAATAGAAAATAACACATAACATAGTTTTGATGGATCTGGAATTCTTTAACACCGCTGTACAAAATCATACATATCTTGCACACAGCGCATCAAAATCCACTTCCGCCAAAATGGGATGAAAGTAGATACAATTACCCAGCTTTCATATCTCACACAAAATATTCATACAGTAATTAAAAACAAGGTGAACACGGCATTCAACGTACAATCACACGCAGTTTACAGCAAAAGTGACATCTAGGAAAGGATGTAAGGCATCACTCAAAACTCATCTTTTAATTATCACAAAAATCAGAGAACTACCTAACATCATGGTGAAACACTGGACAAAATCTTGTGGCATGAAATTATGTCTAACTTTGGTCTTGAAAATAGTTTGTCCACAAAAATTACTCCGAACTGAATCTGGAAACTACCGATACCCAGGCACCAAAATAATCATAACTAATTCATACGAAGTCCAAACAGGGTGAAATCAGTGGGGTTAGAAAATAGATTCGATTATCTACAAATTTCTCAGAAATAGTCATGTTGAGATTCGGACTCTAATTCAGGTAAAAACAGCAATCAATCCAGTTACATCCAAATTTCCAGATTTCTCAACTATACTTCAAAACATCATAACTTCTACAAAAATCATCAAAATTCTTCCAAATTCGAATCGCTGTATACCCCATGTCTAATTATCATAAAAGATGGTAACTAACATGTCAAAATCTAGTATTTCTCATATGGGCGTTCAATCAAACATCGGTTACACAATATGTCAAATATGCGATTAAAATCGCGTTAGGGTGAATCCTAAGGCATAACCCTATCAAAATTTATGTCCTAAGTCGTCTATGGCCTGTTTTGAACAATAGAGATGAAACCCACAATTAAAAATATGATCTTTGTCCGTCTCTAGTCTCAAACTATCCTATGTGTGAACTTTCTACTTGTATCAACCTAAGAAATTTAAGTACAAGTTACTTGCCTTTTTGTGATGACGAACGCGACGAATCCAAGCCTTTCAAAGAAAATCCACGAGCAAGACGCCTTCTAGCGCGATTTCGAGCGAAACCCACGAACAAGATGCGCCAACGGTTGATCCCTTTGACACACGAACCGAAGTGGAAGATGCCCACTTGTCAAATCAGCGAAGAGCGGTGTTGTTCGCTGACTTGGGGTCGTATGGTGCTGATTTGGATGCTTGGCCGGTCACAAAAAGAGGAGAGACGAGGTAGAATCGAGGCGAAGTAGTATAAAATAGCGGAGAAAGGAGATATGGTTGGTCGGCCAAGGCAAGAGAGGGTAGGGGAATGCAGGCCGGGAGTAGTTTGAGGAAAGGGTAGCCGGCACACAATAGGAGAGGAAAGAAATAGATTAGGGTTAGGGATTAATTAGTATTAGGGGTATATATATGAGATGAGATCAAATGTGGGTTAATGGGTAGTGGATATCAATAGGAAACAATAGGTATACAATTGGGTAATGGATACTGGGTAGATTTCAAAAGAGGATACAAAATACAATGAATCCTATGGCTCCTAAAAATCTCCTTAAGGGCCAAAAATCTCAAATTGGTCAAAACTCCCCTAAAAATTCACCATGACCCTAAAATAATATTTATACATGAACGAGATCAAGAAATTGAGAAAAAGAACTCAAAATGTCGAAAAACGGCCAAACGGCGCACAACAGCAAAAAGGAAGTCAAAACTGCCAAAAAAATATTATAGAATAAAAATAATTAAATTTTATTATTCCGAAAAATACAATGGAAAATAATAATTCTCAAAAATGAAGAATATCCTCAAAATACCAAAAAGCGAAAAACAGGGGTTACAGAGACTAGTATGTGCGTAGACTGATGATCATATCTCACGTGTCATGGATATAAGATATCAAGTCTTCACATGGGTACATATTAGAGTAATAATGTACAGGACTGACCCACCATGAGAACGCTTCATGGATCGTTACATGAGTGTCATAAGCGGTTCTCACAGTGACCATGGTGTACGTAGTCCTTTTACTTGAAGTCACTACTGTTCCCTACATGAGAAGTTATATATTTTAATGTTGCCATGTAATAAGGTGATTATAAAGTCGACTATTGGATATACTACAAATCATGCGGAGGGATGTGAGTGACTTAGATAGAATTTGTCCTTCTTACATAACAGGAGCGAAATCTATGAGCCCCTTGATTGAGTGAGACTGCAAAATGCATGGTCATGCTCAAATGAGTCAATGTGAGATATTGAGCTCATTTGTTTTATAGTAAGTCTACTCGAACATCAAGAAACTAAAGATTGAACTATACAAGGGTGACACGCTCTATGCCTTGTGGTCAATTAAGATATCTGGATAAAAGGACTACACTACATGGTAACATTGGTCATGGATAGGTTATGTCAAATCACTGTCATTCTCGTTACTTGAGTAGCAGTGATGTATTGCTAGATACCGCTCACTGTTTGTAACACTAAAATATAATTTTAGTAATACTGTCAACGTAATGAAAACCGGTCACACATTTAGAATGGATCGAAATTTAAATTTAAATTCATGAGATGAATTTAATTGAAAATTCAAGTAAGACTTGGACTCCCAACATTGGTTGGACAATTAATTAGATTAAATGGCCCAACCAAAATTAGAAGGCCCGCACATGAATCTAACCTAGGTTAGATTGTGAGCCCAGCAGGCTCATTAGTCACTACTTTCTTAGGGTGGATTTCCTGCTATATATGATATGTATATGTAGAAAAGTTACAAGGAAAATCCTAGCCGTCACAGAAAGTGAGAGAGAGAGAGAGAGCAAGAAGAACATCCCCTTCCTGCAGCTAGCACCGGGGCGTGAGGGAGGGTCCGATTTCGTTTTTCGTTCGTGTGGATACCATAGAGGCACCACAACGTTGCAGTACTCGTGATTGGCAGATTGTGAAGACAGTCATTTCATCGTTGAGTTAAAAACTCCTAACACGTCTTATGGTTTTCGCATGGATCTATGACTGAGTTTTAAAATTTTTATTTATTTATTTCTGCTGCATATTTATTAGTGTGATATCCCAAACCCAACATACATGACGGTGGCTTTTACCCAAAATTATTCGAGGGATTTTCCAAATATTTCACCAACTTGATGATGCCGGATACCGTAGTGTAGAATCTGAGATATACTTGTTATTGAAATACGTGCCTTTCATTAACTTCGACCGTAGGCAGAGAGTGTCTGATATGAGTTACTGAACTGAGGTAGAGCCAAAAACTGAGGTATAGAATGTTCTGGTAACGAATGCTAGGAGGGCCCATACATAACCTCCAAAACTTTGGGGGGGGTTGTTGGAGATGAGTTACAAGATCTTCCTAGTCAACTTGCCAGTATTCTCCAAAACGAAACACGAAATTAACATGCATGGTGTGAAATATATTGGAAGGAATAGAATTTAAGGATAGATTCAACCTAAACTAACATTCATCTTCCAAGGCACCTCTTGATAGTGATGGGCCTTCGAACTAGTAGACAATCAATCGGAACACCAAGATAACCTAAACTGGCTCTTGAAGAAAAATCCCGATCACAGACCTGATTTCAGCAGTAACAACTAGCTACAGAAAAAAACCCCTTTTCTCTCCTACCTGCTCCCGAACCCAAAAAAACAACCAAACCCTAGATCTAGCCCCTAGGGGCGGCGGCGGCTAGCCCTCAGCGCCGCAGCCCCCCCCCCCCCCCCCCCCCCGCGCGTCGTCCCCCCCTTCCCTCTACTCCATGCCCCACCGTGGCCACCATTCCACTTCTCTCCCCATCGTGAACCTCTCACGAACGACGACCTATGGCTTCGCCGGAGGCGGGCGACGCGGCTAGTGAGCGGCGCGTCCAGACGATGCCACCGGTTTGGGTGCTCTCCTCCCCCCCCCCCCCCCCCCCCCCCCCCAATCTTTCTGCTCTGGTTGCGGTTTGGGGGGGCCCACGATTGCTGTGGGTGCCCCCCACCCCCACCCCCACCCCCACCACATCTGTTGTGGTTGAGGCTTGGGGGGCCCGCGATCGCTGCGGGTGCCCCCCCCCCAATCTGCTGCGGGTGCCCCCCGCGATCGCTGTGGTTTGGGTGGCTTGTAGTTTTGTGCGATTGACGTTTGTGGAGTTTGAGCCCAAAGATGGGGTCCCTCCGTGATGTGTGAAGTCGGTATGTTGGGGGTGAGGGGGTGTGGGGTTGGGGGATGGTCGGGTGTGTCCTACGATGTCGTCGGTGCAGTCTCTACAGTGCCTACTATTTGGCTATTGAGCTTCCTCCAGCTTAGGCCACTACCTCGTGACAGCGCCGCCTCGTCCCTCGTATTGGGAGTTTGAGGTGAGATAAGTCTGTGTGGTGAGAAATCGCCGGAGAGAGCTTGAACGTGAGAGAGGTAAGGTATCCTTTACACGGCTCTCTCCTGGAGGAGGGTGTTAGGTGGGGTGACCGAGATAGTTGTTTTGTGAGAAATTGCAGGAGAAAAGCGCTATCGTGTGAGAGGTTAAGGTATCCTCTTCACGGCTATCTCTTTGGTAGCGGCTGTAGAAGCGGCTGGCGTGGTTGTAGGATGAGTGGTGAAGTTAGTGGGAGGCTGCGAGTTTCGATCTACGGGGTTTGGGCCCAAAGATGGGGTCCCCCCAGCGAGGTGAACGCAGGGAGCGGCGGGTGATAAAATCCTGCCAGACTTGTTTCAGGCGGGTGTGCAGGTGCCGTGGAGGCACTGTACGAAGCTAAACTGACGTACTTACAATTCTGCTGGACCGAGCTGATTTGTCGGCCCACCCTCCAGGGTTGTTGGAGGGGCTTATTTGTTTGTAGTCATGTTGCTTCATGTATGTTTTATTTTATGTCTGTAGTTTGTATCTGGGCCCAGTACTCTGGGTTTGTTTCGTTAAACTCTTATTAATGAAACAAGGCGGCCTTATTCCACCTTTATCCTCAAAAAAACAAAAAAAAACAACTAGCTACAGAAAGACTTTTACTATTTTTCTTTATTTCTTTATTTATTTCTCATGAATGTTGAGGCAAATCACAAAGACGAAAAATGTGAAAAACAAAACTGTAATATCAGTATGATTACAAGAGAGAACTAGAGGAGATCAGCTAAAGGAGAGAAGACTACATTGGCATAAAAATTAGGTTTTGAAGCATTCAGTTTTGTACCACTTACCACAGAATAGAATTGAAGAATCCAGCAGTCATCGTTTTAATATTCTGTTGAGTAGCTTTACCAAACATAATGGCCACTTCCACCGGGGTCCAAAAATTCAAATATGGACAATGGTGTACTCCCATCATTGTCCTTATCCTATTTTCTAAATAATAAATTTTGAACATAGAGCTAAATTCTTCATTTCATTGTTCAAATTTGGACAATAAAATTTCATATCCATAGTTTCGCCTCAACCAATTTTTTATTTTCTTTATCTCTACTACTATAATGGGAGAAGGCCTTTGTCCTTAACCCAACCCGTGCAACGCACGTGTAGGTAAATTTTTTTTTTTGCCCTTTTCATTCCTCCCAATTTATCCCCATGTGCACAGCACGTGTATAATACTAGTTAAAAGTTATTATCATACTACCATTACTGTTAATTATATTACCATATTACCATTCAATATACTAGTATTTTTCACGTGCGATACATGTTTTGATAAGAGTGAGAGGATTTTCGCGCGCGTTGTACGTAGTAAGAAATAGTTTTTGAGCTGGATGTGCGTTGCATGTAATCGGAAAAAATATTTTGAAGGAAAATCTACAATGTGCACGTGTTTATAAGTAGAATTTGAGCTGTACGTGCAACATATATATATGTTTAGTGTTAAAAAGTATTATAAAATTGTTTTGCACGTGCGTTGCAGGTTTTAAATAGGTGAATTTTTTTATTTGTTTATTTTTGTTGTAATTAAGGGGAGAGCTGGAGTTGCACGTGCAACGCACGGATTTGTATGTTGACAAATGACAACTCCAACTCTCCCATTATAATATTAGAGATGTAGGTAATTCTAATTTGTATTATATATATTTAATATATATATAATTTTGGATTAAAAAATTATACTGAAGCTCTCGTTGTGACCTTTAATATGAACCCAATATTTAATATGTTCCGGTATTTTTTTAAGAGTTATATAATTATCATTCGTATTAAATTTTGCAATAGATATAAAGTATAAAACAATAATTTTTTTAATTACGACCTTAAAAAAACCATACACGAAGTAACCCCGAGCTGGGAAAATAGTTCCAGCATAGGAAATACAAGAACATTACAACCTTGATGTCATATAATGACCGACATCAACCATTATTGAAATACGATAACAACTTTGAATAGCTACCATTCTGGAAAATCTGAGTCACTTCCTTCATAGTCACCGGTAGTTTCGGATCCACCATTTCCATCGTACTGTGGCACTCCGCTGTAGCCACTAAAACCTCCTGAATGCCTCCAAATGCACCAAAACATTCAGACCCACCTGGAAAGTTTAACAGACCAACAAAATTTCTAGACTGAAAAATAGCATGAGAACAACCATGAAATTGGTTTAGGTTACTTAAGTTACCGTAACCAAATGTGGTAGGTGATCCTTGTGACCGAGAGTCCCGAGCTCTTCTCTGCATTACTTTTTTTCTTTTTTCATCTTTAAGAACGAGCCATCGTTTGGATCAGCTACTGTAACTCCAATTTCTGATTGTACACAAATATTATACTCTTTCTTGTATTTCTATTATTTGTTTTAAAAAAATCTTGTTATCGTAAAACTCATTAAAACCCAATTCAATCCTATTGTTAATCTCGTATTTGAATTCAAGACCAAGCCCACTTTTAAATCCTAATTCAAACCTGAATCCTAATCCAACCCAACCCGAAACCCAAACCCTTTACCCTAAACCCTACCCGAACTTCCCACTTCCTAATCTCCTAAACACCGCATCACCCCACTAATCTCCCCCATAATCTCAATTTACTCCTAATCACCTCCTTAATCTCCATATCCTTCCTCATTCTCTTCATCAGTCCGAGATTCACACCCAACTCCATCAAACCCCATTACTCCATTGCCCCTCTCCTCCACCATTGTCAACTCCACGTCTCTTGCGCACCCCCCGACCTCCACCACAATCCCGAACCCCCGATATCCACACCTGCACACCATCTCGACCACCCCAAACGCAAACAGCAACCCAACATCTTCACTGCCATCATCTCCACACACCCGCACCCCTCGAACACCGCTACACCTCACCTCCACCCGAGCTAACCTTGTTGCCAACAAACCCCGACACCCACCAGCGACCAGTCGTACACCATTCCTTGCTACTCCCTCACATCAAACACCACCATCAAACTCCTTCATCTCCTCCAAAACTCCATTGCATCCACCTCTTAACTCCTTGTTGCCTCCTACATCAGCCGCAACACCATCCATCAACTCCTCTCCCATGCATCCCGGCCCCACCTTCATCCCCTTGTTGCACTATCATAAACGACCAACACCTTCGAAACCCGAAATCCTGACCTCATCAACTCCACATCGACCCAACACGACAACCCGACCTCCCTGCCATCTTCTTCCACCACACAGCCCTCTACCTCCTTCATGCCGACCAACAGCAATTGCAACATCGGAACCCGAACATCAACCCTTGCTTGTTGCCTTCTTGCTGCTGTTACATCTGCCGCGCTGCCGTTCTTGTTGCGTCGTTGCTGCCGTTGTTCGTCATTGCTACCCTTGCTTGCTATTGCTGCTACTCTTGCTGTTGTTGTACCGCCGTCCGTTGCCGACATCGCTCAGTCATCTCCCCGTAGTACTTGCCACTTTCGTACTCATTGAATATAGGCAAACACTTCTTTGAACTCTCGCAAGTTGCTTCTTGAATTTTCCATGTTTATGTAAGGACTTCTTGGAACTCTTGCAAGTAGCTCCTTGAATTTGTTTATCATTTCGTTATTTTCCATGTTCATGCAAGCATTTCTTTAAACTCTTGCAAGTAGCTCTCATTTGTTGATCCATTGTATGATCGAATCTCGTGTAATCCTTTCATGCTTTGAGTCATTCGTTATATACCATGATGAATCTTTCTATTTGACTCCCGCCTATTCGATTCCCATAGAAAGGCCATAAAACTTCATTGTCATTGCATACACTGCATGAACACGACTTAGAGATGTATATGCTCATAGATGTATATTACAATTCAAGCTTTATTTTGATTATGTTGCAATGCGGTAGTATAATTAAATTCTTCGATTCGACATTGTGGAAGTAATAATTTCTGACATGTTAACCGTAGAGGACCGATCTAATTACTAATGAATGTGAATACATTTCTATGTATAGAATTATATTTTTATGAATCGTGATTCTAAAACAAAGTAATGGAGATTGCTGCCTTGTTGCATGCCCAATTTTGTGCAAAGATTAAGCCAATTCCATATACCCAAAATTAGAATTTAATAGATGTATATTATAGCCCTCTGAGTGTAGATTCCAAATTGTCTTACGGTTTCGCAAACTGACCTGTAAATTGTGAGTTATTCAATTTTTAGTGCTGTAACGTCTGATTTTTCAGACATCCTATTTGAGATGTATCATCCCATAAACAACTTGAATAATGATCTATTGATGGAATTCTGAGCTGAGACATACACTGTTAGGAATTTATTTCTGAATTTTAGAAGATTTATAAATGATTTTACAGTATAGTTATTAGTATGAGAAGTTGACCCTATATTGCTACCAGAACATTGTACATGTAAAAATCTGACTATTATACATAGCTACTGTCCTTAGAATGTATCTTATGAATAGGTGTTGGACCCCCCAGGGAGTCTACTTTCTAGAACCACTGACAGAATTGATTCCGCTTTCCTGTAGCAGTGGTAAAATGAGTTTTAGTACAGTAGTGTATTGCTGTCAAGACTTGCATTTTTATGTTCTTAATTTATAAACATATTATTATTCATACTTAAAGAATTGAACTAATATAGTAGATCGATAGAACTACTTTATACCATAGTTCTCGATACCTTCTTGATATATGCTTGATAATTGTCCTGATTACCGTCCTGTTTTTATCGTATATGCATCATTATTGTTAGTCATTGATATTATTTTAGATGACAGAACTAAGTGCATCATGAAGCTAAGTGCCATGTAGAACTAAGTGACACATAAAGCTAAGTGATATGTCGTAAGAATCGACGGGGGCTACCTCTAGAATACGTGGAGGCTACCTCTAGAATCCAATATCCTAAGAAGTGAAATGACTATCTTGATACTATCGTTCCAACTGATTGCCCAGACTGCATGTTCATGATTAATTATAATAAAAGAATAACAATCCAGGGTAATGAAGGGTATGGCTTAGTAGTGAACAATATAACAGACTGTACTTGGAAGGGGGTCCATATTTTCCTTATCGATCAATGTTATTGGTTATTGTTATCGGTCATGGTTCATCGTTTATTGGTCATCGATTGATTGCGGATTACTGACTACAGTATCCCGATTATCGTGTATTGCTTATCGGTCATCATTTATTGTAATTGGAAAAACCCGAGTACATGATCCTGCAGACTTCACTACTTAAGTCCAAATGTTCATTTGATTGTTATGCACCCAAACCTATGGTATGTGACACAGGATTGCATGCATTAGATGGGTTAAGAAAAGACTGACAGATTTAAAATTGACACTGAGCATCGACAATTGAATTATTAACTATCGACTATTGTTTATCGACCATTGCATCGTTGATTATTGACTACTGATCATGTCACTGACTTTTGCTTATTGACCATTGCATACTGATTGATTATACCTCACAGTTATGATTACTTTATCTTACCTTCATTACTGGTATTGTACATGATCATATCGTCTCAATATTTGTATTACTTTTTGCTTGCTTTCTTTTACATTGTATTTTATTGTTTGTTACTATTTATCGTCTGTAGCTTGCTCTAACCGACTCCCCTTCCCCCCAAACACAAACACAAACAGACACACACACACACACACACACACACACACACACACACACATACAACTCTAGATGTTGAGCTTGCAGATACCGAGGAACCAAAAGAAGGACTTAGCGATCAAATATTCTAGAGGATGAAGTCGAACTTAGTTTGCATTAGTTTATCTTGTTTCATGTTTTTTTCCCCAGTTATTATTGTTATTATTTCATGCATTATTGTTATTATTTCATGCATTGTATATCCGGATGTCTGACCAGAAGTTTTTGTTTTTAGATGTTGGTTATTTTATGTTTATTCACTGTTTAGGTGATTATTTTATTTCATGAATGGTTGTGATCATGACTATATTGTTGAGTTATAATGGTACAGCTTATGAATGATGTATGTCATTCACTGGGCCATAGTTGTGTGCCCGTACTTCCGTATTTTGAGAAGCGGGGCGTGACAGCTACGGAATCTAAATTCATCATCATGATTTTGTTCTCTTAGAGTTGATGTTGGAGCTCAAGTTTATTTGATGTGTAATGCTGAAGCTTAGCTAAAAAAAATTACTATCTACCAAACTCTTTACTGATAAATGTTTTATTGCTTTGATGTCCTCCATGATCCAATCAACATTCTTTTTCTTTTTGTCCATGAATTTTCTCTTCATCTTTGCTTTCCTCGTTCCTATTAGTCGTTGGGATTTAACGATTTCATCATTCATATACTCTTCCTCATCTTCATCTGCATCAAGATCAACACAAAATGAGGGAGTGTCTGGTGTTTGAGACCTTGATTGAGATCTTCCACATGCATCATTCTGTCTTTGTGGTTTGTCAATGCATGTTGATCCATTATCCATCCATCTTTCTCTGTCTTTTAGAATAGGCCAAACGTGATCAAACACAATTTTTTCTTCTTATCAGTTGTATCATTCATGAGAAGCTCCATTGCCATTGATAATTATAAAATAAAGAAATTAAATATTTTTAAAAGATGTATATACTTTATGAAGGTTGATAAATAAGTTTTTGGCAATACTTACAATAGTTGCCTCTTCAAAGGAGGGGAGGGGAGGGAAAGGGAGATGAGAGATTTTAATCAAGACTTTGTTTGGTTCAAAAGACTGGAAGGGAGGGGAGGGGAGGGAAAATAATTCTTTTCTTGTTTGGTTCACAAGGGTAGGGAAGGGATTTTATAATTAAATTACTTTTATACCCTTTTACATTTTAGGAGAGCCTATGTATTATTGTTTCTAATTCCAATTTGGTAATATAAAAAAATAATGAAGACCAATAAACAATTGGTCCAAATTCTACAAAATTTTAGTAATGAAGACCAATAAACAAAATAATGAAGACCCATACTACAAAATTTTAGTCCAAATTCTTAAGCCTTTGGAATTTGACCAATTATTACTTAAAAAATAATCCAGGAAGTTGATGAATAGAGGGGAAAAAATGTGAAGCCCTTCATAGTAAAAACGAATAAAGGGTTGCCACAACATAAAATTAAAATTAAATACTGATTAGATGTTTTAAAAAAATATCTCATTCATATTGGAAGGAAAAGATGACAAAAATAACTCTGAGAGTGCCTCTGATCAACATCATTTAGATATGTGAACATTGAGCAAGAAATGAAAATGGTGCTTCAACGTAAAAAATGTTAGATATCTAAACCATATTACAGGAACTAATAAATGTCACAAGCTTGACTTACTTGCAATCTAACCATCTTAGAAAGAGAGAGTCGGGGATCTATTTTTTATTTTAGAAAGAGAGATCTTAGGGATTTAGATCTAAAAAGGGCAATTTAGTCCAATCATTTTAAAAAATTAGATCTACTTTCTCTCCCCTCCAAATCCCCCCAATATTGGAGGGGAGCCAAAATTAGCTTAGGAGGGATTTTGCACCCCTCCATTCCCCTCCCCTCCCCTCCTAAAAAATGAACCAAACAAGAAATGTTTTAAAAAATCCCTCCCCTCCACTCCCCTCCACTCCCCTCCAACCAAATAGACCTTCAAGCACCTTGGTTTTGCATTTTCCACGTGTCGAACTGCACAATGATATTTGCTGACTGCAGTGGATAGATCACTAAATCGACATGACAAAGAAATGAGAGTTCATTGATTTTCATGCTGGTGGGTGTTGTAGATCTTAGTGACCTTCATCTAAAGCGTGTCTTTCTTTTGGTTTTTACCATGTATAGGATCTTCAGAAACCTCAAGCTATGCATGACATATGAGTTTATCTTCATTTTGGGAAAATCTAGGACCACGAGCTCCTTTATTTTTGTTGGAAGACATTGAAGAGTTGGAAATATGAGTGGATGTAGATAGTGTGAGAAAATTGTGTATTTTAACCTGATGAGACATATAAGAAGCCTCTAAAAGATCAGATATAAAGGGTTGAGATGAATTTATGTAATCTGATCTAATGGTTGGTGATATGGCTAAAAATGGGATTAAATCAGGGACCGTTCAAATCGGGCACGAATCCTAAAGTTCACAGGGGAAAAATAGTAATTTCACCTACAAACGAGTCCGAAATGGGAACTGGGTCTCTTCTCCAGGGCCCAATAACCCATCAACGGATCCAGTCAACTAGGTACGAGTTCCAACCCATTAAAAGCCAGTTCATAAGGATATGGAGAAATCCTAACTCGTCCTTATCCTTAGGGGGTGGTTCTAGCCACTTTTATCCATCCACACCGGGGAGTAGAGATTTGTTCTTATCTCGAAACAGATCCCCACGACGACTATAAATACCCCCTACCTCCTACCGTTACAAGGTGATCACTCTTTGCCTACCTCAAGCTCATTCATATTCTTTTCTGAGTACTGACAAGAGCGTCGGAGGGTTCGACATCGGGATCAACCTCGGTATTTCGAACATTATGCAAGTGAGCGGCTGCAGTAAAGAGCCAATCAAACAACAGTGAAAGTGGTCAGGTTTGACCCATTCGATTCCTCACTAACTCACAAATTAATCTGACTGCCCCCACACTGAAATTAGCGACAACAGATTAGCATCGTCTGTGGGAAATCGAATAGCAATCTGACCTTACTCCATCAGCAAAGCCACTCCTAGCTATGCCTCCGAAGAAAGGGAAGTCCACAGCCTCCAATCGTAGAACAATTTCCATCCCTCCTCCGCCTCCAGGGGATCTCCCTCCGCCCGTCCAACCGGCCCAGCAGATCGAACAACCGATCCCTCAATCCGTTCAACAGCCTCAAGGGCCTCAAGTGGCTATTGGAGAATCCTCTCGTTGAAGTCGCCAGGAGCAACCCCTTCATCAAGTCCATATCTCCATACACAACCCTACCTCCGACTCCACGGCCTCCCATAGCCCTCTAACGCTGAAAGATCTACGAGATGTTCTCAACAACCGGCAGAACGACACAGATCTTCGAATCTGCTTGGACGAGAGGCGGACCTGTGACGGGAACCCTCACCGGGAGCATCAGAGGGACCAGTCACCCCGCAAAACAGATCACAGAGGGTCCAACTCTCCTCGGAGGTAGAGAGAGTCGCCCCAGCATTGCTAGATAAGAAGCCGCTCTCCGATCGGTCGTCCTGCCCCCCGAGCCCATCGGGAGGAGGAGGTCTCCATCACAAGAGCAGAGTTCCAACAGTTCCAGGAGGCAGTCCTTCGGGCACTCAACGTCGCCCCCAACAACGACCAACGGGCTTCTAGTCCTCGACCGGCTCCCAACCATTGCCGCCGCTATCCCAGTCCTCGGTCGGCTCTGAGTCATCGCCGTCGCACCCCTAGTCCACGACCAACTCTAAGCTATCGCCGTCGCAGCCCCAACCCTCTCCTACATGAAGACGAGTCTCGGGACTCAGTGAGGCATGACCGAAGAGAGGACTCAGTCTACCGCCATCTCCACGAGATGGAGAAGCGCCTTGGACAACTCGATAGAGATGAAGAACAACGGGCGAGGAACCTTCGCCCGAGTAGGCCTCCGTTCTCCCGAACTATCATGGAGGCCCCCGTTCCAGAGAACTTCAAGCCTCCGCACTTTGAGACTTATACCAAGGAGTCGAACCTCGCTGATCACATTGAGAGTTTCAAAACTCTTATGATGATCCACCATGCCTCTGATGCCTTTCTCTACAAAACCTTCCCAGTCACGCTCAAGGGGCCCGCTCGCGAGTAGTATTCCAGACTTACGTCGGCCTCCATTTTCTCCTTCAATTAGTTCGAAGGTCTCTTCCTCACCCACTTCGTGAGTAGTCGCCGCTCCGAGAAGACTGGCACCATTTTGCTCTTCCTTAGTCAAAAGAAGAGCGAGCGGCTAAGGGACGACGTTAAGAGGTTCACTGTCGAATCCAGATCAATCGCCTCCCTAGATCCGTTCGTAGCCTCAGCTGCATTCCAGTCCAATGTCATTAACCCTGATCTTAGGGCATCCCTGGCCAAGAAACCTCCTCGGGACTTCTTAGAGATCCTTCCCAAGAGTGAGAAGTACATATGAGCTGAAGAAGCTCTCAACCGCCCCACTCTTGATGGGTCATCTTCCGGGAACAAACAGAAGACTGCTGAAGAAGAAGCAGCTAAGAAGCTTCAAAAAGACAATAGAGGTCAATGTCGCCCTCTTCTCCGCTTCGAAAAGTTCACTCCGCTCAATGCGAGTGTCTCGGCCATCTTGATGGAAGTTGGGAAAGAGGGTCTTCTACTTCCACCTCCAAAGATGAACACCCCTGGAAAGAAGAGAAACCGGGATAAGTGGTGTTGTTTCCACAGGGACCACAACTACGACACAGATGACTATCGGGCCCTGAAAGATGAGATCGAGGCCCTCATTCAAAGAGGACAGCTCACTAGGTTCTTGAGGAGGGATAGGACTGATCCACCTCCAGCGCCTAGGGGGCTAACAAGCGAACTGAACAGCGTGCAGAGACCCCGGACGTCGAAGCCAAGGCCGTACTACACCTCATACACGAAGGCCCAATAGGGGGAGATTCCAACTCCTCCCGAAAAGCCTTCGTTCGGGAAGTGAACGCCGTGCAGAGCCATCCTCCTATTAAGGGCCTTGGGGTTCCTGTTACGTTCTCCGATAGGGACTTGGAGGGTGTCCACACGCCCCATTGTGATGCCCTTGTTATTAACCTCTGAATTGCCAACTTCGACATACACTGGATCCTAGTGGACAATGGCAGTTCGGTCAATATCCTCTTCTTGGAAGCATTCAAGGTCTGCAGCTGTCAAGAGACAAGAGATTGGCCCAAGCCAGCTGGTTACACTCTTCATGGATTCACCGGGGTGCCGGTGACGATCGAGGAAGTTATAACCCTCGATGTGACCGCTGGCAAAACCCCAGTCAACTGCACAGAGTCAATGGACTTCATGGTGGTAGATGTGAAAGCCGCCTATAATGTTATCCTGGGTCGACCAGGTCTGGCCGCTCTCCAGGCCATCCCATCGGCCTATCATATGAAAATGAAGTTCCCCACCCCCGCAGGAGTGGGAGAAGTAAGAGGGAGCCAGGAGGCGGCTCGCAAGTGTTACATGACCTCGATGGGAGGCCCGGTCCTCTCCCTTGAAGCCTTCAAACTCCCATAAGAAAGTAGCCAGACCATCTTCGAGCCGGTAGACGAGCTGGAAGAAGTGGCCTTCTCAGAAGAAGATGCCACCAATACATTCCAGATCAACAAGGTCCTTTTCCCCTCCATCAAAGAAGACATCTCCTAATGTATAAGGGAGAACCGCGATCTTTTTGCCTGGACCGTGGCTGATATGCCTGGAATCTCAGAGGAGCTCCTGATGCACCACCTCAGCTTTGCCCCAGGAGTCAAGCCCATCCAGCAGAAGCGACGAAAATTTTCTCTTGAGCGCCATCAAGCGATCAAGGAAGAGGTCGAGAAGCTCTTGAATGCTCGATTCATCCAGGAGGTGAACTACCCCGAATGGCTATCCAATGTGGTGATGGTTAAAAAGGCCATCGGGAGCTGGAGAATATGCATCGATTTTACCGACCTCAACAAGGCGTGTCCGAAGGATCCATTCCCCATCCCGAGCATCGATGCTCTGATCGATGCGACCTCCGGCCACGAGCTCCTCAGCTTCATGGATGCCTTCTCGAGGTATAACCAAATCCGGTTGTTCCCTCCTAACATTCTGAAGACCTCATTCGTGACCGACCAAGGCCTGTACTGCTACCGGGTCATGCCCTTCGGGTTGAAGAACGCGAGAGCTACATACCAGCGCCTCGTTAACAAGGTCTTCCGAGACCAGATAGGCCGCAACATGGAAGTCTAGGTGGACGACATGTTGGTCAAGAGCATCCGTGGGCAGGAGCATGTCCTTGACCTTCAGGAAGCCTTCGGGATGTTGAGAAGGCACAACATGAGGTTGAATCCGAGCAAGTGCGCCTTCGGTGTCTCGTCCAGAAAATTCCTCGGATTCATGGTGAGCTACAGGGGCATAGAAGCCAATCCTGAGAAGATCAAAGCCATACTCAATATGGCCCCTCCCTCCAATGTCAAAGAAGTGCAGAGGCTCACGGGACGCCTCGCAGCTATATGGCGGTTTCTCTCTAAGTCAGGGGAGAAATGCCTCCTGTTCTTTAAATCCCTGAGGGGAGTGAAAGGCTTTGAGTGGCGGCAACAACAGCAAGAGTCTTTCGATCAACTGAAGGCTTACCTGGTAAATCTCCCCCCCCTCTTGAGCAAGCCGAAGCCTGGCGAAACCCTCTACATATACCTGGCAACTTCTGAGCAGACCCTTAGTACCGTCCTGGTAAGAGAGGAGGATAAGACGCAATGCCCCATCTACTACGTGAGTAGGGTCCTTAAGGATGCAGAACTCTGCTACCCGAAGGTGGAAAAGATGGCGTACGCGTTGGTCATGGTGGCAAGGAAACTTCGCCCGTATTTTTAGTTCCATTCGGTGGCCGTTCTTACCGACCAGCTGCTGAAGCAGGTCCTCCATAAGCCCTAGACATTGAGACACTTGATGAAATGGTCCATAGAGCTGAGCCAGCACAACATTAGCTACCAACCACGAACCGCTATCAAGGCACAAGCCCTAGCAGAATTCATAGTGAAAAGCACCATTCTCGACCCCTGCGAGTTGGTTTACGTATCCCTGGTCTGGAATGTGTATGTTGACGGATCCTCGTGCACCGATGAAAGTGGGGTTGGGCTCATCTTGAGCGGCCTAGACAGTTTCGTTCTGCAATACTCCCTCCGTATAAACTTCCATGCGTCGAACAACGAAGCCGAATACGAGGCCCTCATAGCGGGGGGATCTGCATGGTCCGCAAAGCAGGGGCCAAACGAATCCAGGTATTTAGTGACTCGCAGCTAGTCGTGAACCAAGTGTCTAGGGAGTACGAAGCAAGAGATGTGCGCATGGCTAAGTACTTGTTAAAGGTAATGGGACTACTGGCCTTATTTGTAGATGCTCGACTCCAGCGGGTCCCCCGAGAGGGAAACATACAGGCGGACGCCCTCTCAAGGCTCGCCTCCTCCTCCCTTTAGGGTTTGGAGTGAACCATATTGATAGAGGTCCTCCTGAGACCTAGTATTGAGGAAGACAACTTAGAGCCGATGGAGACTATGCCCCTAACACTTGGAGAAAATTGTATGAAGCCCCTACTCGAGTACCTTAGAGACAGAGTTCTTCCAGCCGACCCAGGAGAGGCAAGAAGAGTCAGGACCAGAGCCGAGTGTTACACACTCATTGATGGAGTCATGTACAAACGCTCCTACACTCAGATCGACGGCAGACCCTACCTAAGGTGTCTCTCCCCCGAAGAAGCACTCTATGACCTGAAGGAGGCCCATGACGGGATGTGTGGCGTGCACTTGGGAGCGAGATCCCTCGCCCGTAAACTCTTAAATTACAGCTACTTTTGGCCCACACTTCTTAGTGACTCCAAAAAGTACGTCCGCAATGCGGCTCTTTCCAAAGATTTTCTCCGATCCGTCATCTACCACAAGCCCAGCTCTCCTCTTTAGCCAGTCTGATCCCTTTTGCAATGTAGGGGATGGACTTGCTTGGACCATTTCTCCCAGCACCAGGCCAACTGAAGTTCCTCGTCGTGGCGATATATTACTTCTCCAAGTGGATCGAGGCTGAACCCCTTGCAACAATTACGGAGAACAAGGTTCAGAAGTTCTTCTGGAAGAACATTATTTGTCGGTTCGACGTACCTCGTATCCTCGTAACCGACAACGAAACCCAGTTCGCAGGGCAACTTTTCGCAACTTCTGCACCGACCTCGGCATCCAACAGCGATTCTCCTCAATATCCTACCCCCAATCCAATGGCCAAGCGAACAATGCAAATCGACAAATACTCTCCGGCCTGACGAAGAGACTCGATAAATCCACCAAGGGGTTATGGGTTGAACAGCTTCCCAATGTGCTATAGAGCTATCATACCACGAAGAGAACTCCGACAGGAGAGTCCCCCTTCAATCTCACTTATGGCTCCGAAGCCATCATTCTCCTAGAGGTCGGCCTACCTTCGCCCCGATTGATCGCCTACAATGAAGAGCAGAATGTGAACTAGCTTCGCAACAGTTTGGACCTCATCAATGAGATCCGTGAAAGAGCTTCCATCAGACATGAGACGTATCAATGAAGGATCACCCAGTCCTACAATAAGAAAGTCTGACCCGCTAATCTTAAAGAGGGGGACCTAGTACTCCGGAAGCTGTCAATCTCTCTTCCGAGCAAGAAGGGCAAGCTAGAACCCAACTAGAAAGGTCCATATAGGGTCTCTAGAGTTATTCACCCAGACGCGTATCAACTCGAAGACCCGAGGGGCAGGAGAATACTGAGGACTTGGAATGCTGACCAATTAATGAAGTACCAAGAGGGTGTTGCAACACCGCTCCAAGCAACTTCAAGAAACTCCTGGGTCAAGCAGTTTCTATTTGGTGTTTTTATCTATCTTGTTTCTTTTTTTTTCAAAATGTAAGAGTGGCTTGCAACTCAGAAGCAACCACTCAAGTCATCTTTAATAAAGGCGAGTTACTTCCAGGGAATTATTTATCTATAATTATCTAGTTGGTTTGCTTTAAGACACGCGGAACTCTTTAAAAACAACAAGCTCGGAGTCCAACACTTGGTTTGATTCTGCTTCAACTACTTGCTTTTAAGCGAGTACGAAGTGGTTCACCATTCGGAATCGCTCCCACAACTGTTGATATTCTCTAAATGACAAGCTCGGAGTCCAACACTTGGTTCGATTCCACTTCAACTATTTGTTCATAAGCGAGTATGAAGTAGTTTTACTATTCGAAAATGCTCCCACAGCTGTTGATATTCTCTAAACGAGAAGCTCGGAGTCCAACACTTGGTTCGATTCCGCTTCAGTGGCTTGCTCATAAGCGAGTACGAAGTGGTTTCACCATTCGGAATTGCTCCCACTTCAGTTGATATTCTCTAAACGAGAAGCTCGGAGTCCAACACTTGGTTCGATTCCGCTTCAACTACTTGCTCATAAGCGAGTAAGAAGTGGTTTCACCATTTGGAATTGCTCGCACAGCTGTTGATATTCTCTAAACAAGTTCGAAGTCCAACACTTGGTTTGACTCTGCTTTAACTACTAGCTTATAAGCAAGTACGAAGCGAGTCACCATTCGGAATTGCTCCTACAAATGTTGATACACTTGCAAACGCTAGCAAAACAAAAACTTACAAGAAACTTGAAGTATATTATTTCAAAATTTGAGATACAAGTCTGATCATAGACCAACAACTCACCCTTACATCGAGATACAACTCATGTGGAACAAAGACTACAAAATTACAAAGTCTACCCTCACCTCTCCTAGGGAGTGGGACACTTCTAATAAGAGATAACCGGGGTCGGCGAGCGCCGTGTTGCGGTAGCCTTACCTCTGCGGAGGTCTCCAAACTGGCAAGCCGAGCTGTGTCTTCGACGCCTAAAAGCCTAAGTGTCGCCCTAACAGATGCTCCGCTTGACGAGCCAGCCACTCCGCTCTATGCATTCCCAGGGTGCCTCCAGACGGGGGCAAGCGTGGCGCCAACTCGTGGAACAACCTTCCTTGAGAGTATTCATCTCAGGGGCAGGAAGTAGTTCTGAAGTTGCTCCCAACGGAAAGCCGTCGTAGCCAATGGTTCTCTGCCTCTAGCTCCATGACCCTTTCCTTCAACGAGTCGTCCGTCACTCTAATCTTCAGGCAAGGCATTCGGCTAGAGCTGCCCCCACGAGAAGCCTCGGAAATAGCCCTTCGAAGGTGCGCCGCTTCAAAGCTCTTCTCGAGCACGACGTTCTTTAACCCCTCTCGTTCAACCTGGACTTCAAATAGGGATTGACAAAGAAACTTGAGTCTCAGGCCTTGGTTGAAGGCCATTGAGGGACACGTCTCCTCCCCTTCAGAGGGAACTTCGCCAGCCTGCTCCTCTAGGCATTTCAGCTCAGAGTCTCGACGAGCCAACGTCAGCTTAAGATGGTTTAGCTCCGACTCGGCTTTGAAAAGCCTCTCTCAAATTCGAGCGAGGCCCAACCTCGTGCCCCCTAGACCAGATCGGAGGCATGATACCTCGGCCGTCTGGGACACTTCGACAATTTGAGATGCTTCGATGATCTGAAAAGGCCAGAACATAAGATATTGAGTTTAATTAAAGCTCTTACGAGACAGATCAAACACAAGTACAACACTTAGTCAAAAATTTCCATTTCATTAAAGTTTGAGTACAAAATGCAGTGGCCAGTCCGCTACAAGGCGATACAAAATAAAAACAAAAACTAAGTCAAGGAGCCACCTTAAGGTGCTGCTCCGTGCTCTCACTCGACACCGTCATGAGCGCCCTCTCCGGGTTCGCCACCACCGCCACGTCCTCTTCTTCTTCTTCTTCTCCTTCTCCTTCAGCTTCGGCACCTGCTATGGCCACCACCTCTTCGCCCACAATGGGGAGGTACATATTGTAGCTCGAGCTATCGAAGTCGAGGATACAAGCCGCGACGCGCTTGAGCACTCGAGCGTAAGACTCCTCCGTTATTCGTCAGCATATGGGCCTCTGCCTCGGCTTGGATCGTCCTCATTGCCTCCGCCATTGCTGCCTCTCAGTCCTTTTGCATCTCCTTGGAAGCCTTCAGGGCTTTCTCCCTCTCCTGCTCGGCTTTGGCCCTTTCCTCGATTGCCTTCGCCGCTTCCACAGTGATGCATTCGTTTGCCTTGGCCAAGGCCGCCTCAAGAATAACAATCTCAGCAGCTCGGGACTCTGAGAGTCGTTCCTCGGCCTCGAACATCTTCACTGCCTTAGCTCGCTCGGACCGGTCCCTGTCGCTCGTCGTCTTCAGTTCCTTCTCCTGCTCGGCGAACTGCTCTAGCAGGTGACTAAAGTGACAGGTGATCTGAAAACTGAAGGAAAAATAATTGAGTATCGAAAACCACAAATCTTGAAATTCCGACGAGCACAACGAGGGCACTTACCGACATCGTGGCCCGGGCGATCTCTAGCGCATCGTCGCCAACCGTTCCTGCCTTCAATGCCGCTCGGTCCTTCGGGGGCTTGCATATTCATTGCGGCATCGCCGAGGAAGCCGTCGAGCTTCATCACCCTCCAATCGAGGAAGAAGAGCTTCTTGTGCTCCTCAGTCAAGATAGCATCAGCCTCGGTAGTAAGGGGCGGCACTTCGAGCGCTAGCGCAGCCCCGATGGAGAACGCCCCGGCAGAAGGGCCGGAAGCCGTGGTTGAGGGAAGGGTCACTTGAAGAGCAGAAGGAAAGGCGGAGACCAAATCCACAACTAGCGTAGGAGCCGGAGGTGCTTAGGCGGCCCGGCAGGATGAGGGTCTCGTCCCCGTTCTCTTCCTCTTCTTATTGTCCGACCCTTTTGTGGCGCCTGCCCCTCGCTTCGCCAACATTGCTCTGAAATCCATACCGGGGGCCTCTGAAAAATCCGAAGAGATTAGCATGAGAAGAGGACGATAGTAAAAACAAAAAAAACAAAAAAAAAGCAAAGCGTACTAGGGTCGATCGGATTGAAACCCTTACCAAAGAGGACCCCCTCGATGATATCTTTCCAACTCAGGGTCGGAATACCGAGGATCTTCGACATGATCTCCTCCTCCTCCTTAGTCAGCACCGGCTCGGCCTTCACCCACTTCAGAACATCTTCCTTCCACCTCGTCGGAAAACTCCACGGCTCAGGACCTCGGATCAGAAAATACTTTTCTTTCCAATGCCTGATGGAGTCCAGATTCTCGATCAGCTTGACCCCCTTCCGTGGAGATAGGTAACGGTACTCTATCTTACTCATGCGGCAGATCCGATAGAGACTGCGAAGCAAGACGAGCCGAGGCTCAACCCCTACGGCCTGGCATTGAAGGATGAAGGCGATGACGTGCCACCACATGTTCGGCATGAACTGCACTGGGCTCAGTTCGTACCATTGTAGTACTTCAATCACGAATGGTGGCAGGGGCAGCCGAAGGCCGGCATTGAGTGCGTCATAGGGGAAGACGCACATGTCGGGTGAAGTCTCCATGCACGCTCGGAAACCCGAACCAGGGAGGAGCAGGCCATACTCCTTCGAGTTCCTTAACCCCTTCCTGATAAGCTAAAGATCCGCCTTAATCAGTACCGAGGGGATGTCGTCGACCTTAGAGGGATCCCTCAGACTATTCTCCACGTAGGTGATCGACCTCCCGTATACCACCTTGGACAAAAGGTTGTCGGAGTACTCCTCACCTTCCTAAGGCTCGATAGCGTGGATGGTAACCGGCCTGACGCACTAGCTCCCCTCACATTCTCCGCGATCGTCTCCACAATCGCCGACCTTAATACTTCCTTCCCCTTGCTCGCTGCCGAGGAGACCACTAAGGGTCGGTCGATGCCTTGGTCCGAGGTGGAGGTTTCACTTCCCGATAACACTCTAGACATCTTTCTATATGAGTTAAGATATATAATTACCTTGATATGACGGCTATGGTCGGAATAGTTCGCCGGAAAGTTGATCGACTAGCAGCACCGCTCGAGAGCAAGAAACAGCTTAGAGAGTGAAAAGTAAAAATGACAAGTGAAGAATGGGGGAGTGGGGAGAGTGTGGTAGAAACTTATAGTACAAAGGGGGATTTGGGTGAGCTTTTAAACATTTTAGACCCCGCAGAAGCCCATCAAAAGCCTAAACATCCAATTCCTTGTGATTCGCGCCTGATCTTCATCAGACCGCCCGGATTGTGCTACATCGCTCGGAACCAAAATCGACCGAGGCGCCGATCTGCGTATCGGGGAAAACAACTAATTTCTCGGGATTCGCACCTGATTTTCATCAAACGGCTCGGATCTTGCCACGTTGCGGAGAATCACTCTTTTCTCGTGATTCGCACCTAATCTCCATCAAATAGCCCTGATTGTGCCACGTAGCTCGGAACCAAAATCTGAGTAACCGAGGCACCAAGCTGCGTATTGGGGAAAAATCAGCCAGCTCAGATCTCGCCACGCCACGAAAAATCACCAATTCCTCATGATTCGCACTTGATCTTCATCAAACAACTCAGATCTTGCCACGTCGCGAAAAATCACCAATTCCTCGTGATTCGTGCCTGATCTTCATCACGCGGCCATGATTGTGCCACGTTGCTCGGAACGAAAATTCGAGCAATTGAGACACCTAACTGCGTATTGGCAAAAAATCACTCTTTCCTTGTGATTTGTGTATGATCTTAATCAGACGGCCCTGATTGTGCCACGTCGCTCAGAAACAAAATCCGAGCGACCGAGGACCGAGCTGCGTATTGGCAAAAAAATACTTTCTCCTCTTGATTCGTGCCTGATCTTCATCAGATAGCCCCGATTGTGCCATGCCGTTCGGAACCAAAATCCGAGCACCCGAGGCACCGAGCAGAGTATTAGCAAAAAATCACCAATTCCTCGTGATTCGTGTCTGACCTTCATCAGGCAGCCATGATTATGCCACATCGCTCGGAATGAAAATCCGAGCAACCGAGGCACATTGCGTATTGGCGAAAAATCACTCTTTCCTCGTGATTCGTGCCTGATCTTCATCAGACTGCCCTGATTGTGCCATGTCGCTCGTAACCAAAATCCGAGTGACCGAGGCACCGAGCTACGTATTGGTGAAAAATCACTCTTTCCTCGTGATTCGTGCCTGATCTTCATCAGACAGCCCTGATAGTGCCATGTCGCTCGGAACCAAAATCTGAGCGACCGAGGCACTGAGCTGCATATTGGAGAAAAATCACCAATTCCTCGTGATTCGTGCCTGAACTTATTAGGCAGCCATGATTGTGCCACGTCGCTCAGAATGAAAATCCAAGCAACCGAGGCACCGAATTGCGTATTGGCGAAAAATCACTCTTTCCTCGTGATTCGTATCTGATCTTCATCAGACGACCCTGATTGTGCCACGCCGCTCAGAACTAAAATTTGAGCGACCCAAAAATTGCCAAAAATCTAGAAGGCCCTAAGAACCATCTTGGGCATGTTGCCAGCTCAGATAAACATCGTTACTCCTCAAACAAGATTCGAACTCCCTTTAAGACTCCGATAAAATCATGTACGCTATTGAAACAGCAAAACTACTCCCCAAAGGCTGTAGCTAACAGTCTTTAGGATTGGGAGGCTCATGATATGGCTAAAAATGGGATTAAATCAGGATCATTCAAATCGGGCACGAATCTTAATGTTCATGAGGGCAAAACAGTAATTTCACCTACAAACGGGTCCGAAATGGAAACTGGGTCTCTTCTCCAGAGCCCAATAACCCATGAACGGATCCAGTCAACTGGGTATGGGTCCTAACCCGTTAAGAGCTAGTTCATAAGGATATGGAGAAATCTTGACTCGTCCTTATCCCTAGGGGATGGTTCTAACCACTTCTATCCATCCATGCCGGGGAGTAGAGATTTGTTCTTATCTCGAAACAGATCCCCACTGTGACAATAAATACCCCCTACCTCCTATCGTTACAAGGTTATCACTATTTGCCTACCTAAAGCTCTTTCATATTCTTTTCTGAGTACTGACAAGAGCGTCGGAGGGTTCGTCGCCAGGATCAACCCCGGTGTTTCGAACTTTGTACAGGTGAGCGGCAGCAGCAAGGAGCCAGTCAAACAACAGTGAAAGTGGTCAGGTTTGACCCATTCGATTCCTCACAAACTCACAAATTCATCTGATTGACCCCACACCGAAATCAGTGGCAACAGTTGGAAATATGGATATAATATTATCTTATCACCTAGGAAAGTGTGTACAATAATGAAACATATAATTGAAGTGCAACTATGATTATCCCAAAAAAATGCATATTGTCCATTAAAGAATGAAAATTACACAACACAAAATATTCAAGAAGAAGTACCAAAATTAAACTTCAACAATTGTCAATGCTTTAAGCTTCAGCTGCATCATGTCGCCCCCATATGTGATCAATCAATGCATGTCAAAGTCCAAAATGATTTATTTAATTAAATGTGAACAAATATGATCCTGTCATTAGCACCCTCGTAAATGCTAAATGATTTCATGAGTTTACTAGTAAGGGATGTCCCTATCATAGTTTTAGAATACTTCACTTAAAATTCATATTTTGAATACTGATAATCTTATGCATGAACATTCATTTTTTCTAAAAGTATTTTTAGAAAGGTTATTCATTTTTTCTAAAAGTATTTTTAGAAAGGTTACAGAGGATGTCATTAGTGTTTTTCCTTATAATTTGTTAATATCTTTTCTGTTAACTAGAAGAGATGGAGAAAGTATGGTAACTACAGGCTTAGTTTCAAGGAAGTATGGTAACTACAGGCTTAGTTTCAAGGAACTCCATTGCCCACCAATTCCTGAAAGAAAAGAATGCTTGGTAACTCCTCCAGATGGCTACAAGACACCAATCAAATGGCCAAAGAGCAGATATGAGTGTTGGTACAAGTATTTACTGAACTTTGTTACTACATATTGTTCATTTTTCTCTCGTAGCATGTAAATTTCCTCTACATCTATTACAAATGCCTTTACTGATGTATTCATGAAGATTGATAATACAACAGATCCTTTCTTTTCCTAGAAATGTGCTCTATGACTGGATTAACAGTCAGAATTCCAATTAGAACTGGCTGAGAAAGGAAAGCGAAAAGTTCCTCTTCCCTGGTGGCAGAACCATAATTCCCCATGGAGTGAGCAAATATGTCGACTTGATGCAAGATCTTATTCAAGGAATGAAGGATGGAACTGTCCGAACTGCCATTGATAGCGGATGTGGGGTGAGCACTACCATTCAGAACTCTACTTAATATTCTGAAAATCTACTGTCAGTGATATAGTTTAAGAGAAAATAATATGCGAATCAATAATTTTGTTTTGATACAACTAAACATAACAATTAATACTTCAGTTACAGTTGTGTTTATTTTGAAAATTTAATACTATTCTGGTTTTATTAGTCTATAAGTATGGATAGCTAGGTTTTGTTGATGTCCTTTAATCTGATTATGTTTGCATTGAATACTTAATTTTAATTTGGTAAATAAACATATGAATAACATCAAAATATTTTAAATACATTTAATATCTTTCTACACTTATAGAAAATGCATTTCAACCTATGGTAACTAATTTTGCAGTTTTTGCAGCCCAAAAAATTAAATGTCATTCTTGTGCTTGCATTGATCTTAGGATGTTGGATCTTGTATGCAAGGCAAATAACACTAGAGGGGGGGAATAGTGTTATATAAAAATTAAATAATAATTAAAACTTGATGCAACTGTTAAGTCGACTGAAAAGCAATACCAGTCGACTGAAACGTCAGATAAAAGAAAGATAATCGACTGAAGAAAAGCGAGTCTGTTAAGTCGACTTAAAGGAGAAACCAGTCGACTGTTCAGACACAATTTTCAGTAATGTGCAGCGAAATTAAAATTGCAAGTTAGATAATTAAAACCACAGAGAATCAACAATGCAAACACGGTGATATATTCTGGTTCGGTCCTCCCGACCTACATCCAGTTCCCAAGCAACCCACTTGAGATTTTCCACTATTCTTGAAAAATTATAAGAATACTCTACGATCATTGGCAACAACTATGCCAAAACCATAGACCTCTCTCACCACTAGAGAAAGCAAGACCCCACTCTACAACCTAGAGTGACACTGACTCTACACCAAGAGTCCTTCTCTCCAACCGAGAGGACCACTCTCACAACCCGAGAGTGAACAACAAAAATTGAAGATTACAATACTTAAAGCCTTGATTTTTAAGTGTGTTTTTTGTATAGAGGCTATAGGTCAACTTCTAATCGCAGTCTTGAACTTAATCTTAGTTATGCAAGACTGAAATTAGAGAACCAAATTTAGAGAATAAGAGTACTTGAAAGCATGAGTTCTTTTTCACAAAATAAACAAGGACTTGATAAAAAAAAAAAATGGTTAACCTTTTCCAAGTTCATCTTGAACTCTATTTATAGAGTGAGATCTCCAAGAACGTTGGAAAACGGTTCATCAACTACCAATAAACGGTAGGAAAGTTTTGAGTTTGAAAAGAAAATTTTAAACTACAGAAAACTATCAAAACTGTTTGAACAGTCGACTGGGTTGCCAAACGAATCGACTAGTCAGAGCTTAAGTAAGTTAATTCTGTTTCGTACTAGAACAGTCGTCTACTTACAGAAGTAAGTCGACTGGTACTTTGACAGCTGAACTTGTACAAGCTTGATTTTTACATTTTGATTTTAATAAACATTATTTTCATTCCTAGGTGATGTGTGAGTGTGTGTATCAAGGCTTTTACAAAGTTTCTAAGACAAATCAAATATTACAAAAAATTACAAGACACTTGTTCTGATCACTTGTTCTTTAGCTGATCACTTGAGAATCTTTGAAACACTGAAAAAAACTTTGTCTTGTATCTCGATCTTGAGTCTTGAAATCTTTCTTGTCTTTATGGCTTGATCTTGAGCTTTGAAAGCTTCCTTGTATTGTAGCCTTGAAAGTGTTAAGTACACACTGCAAGAGATATGTATGATAGAACAAATGTGTATTGTGTTGTGGTCATCAAAATCAAGAATCTACATTCTTTTCCTTTTTGATGATGACAACACAATAATTAAACAATATAGAATGTAAATTTAAACAATATGTTTCTCACACACATAGATATACAATTTGAAAACGCTACCCCTGAATAAAATAAAACATGCACACAATGCACAGAATGATAAGATACAACATACACAAAAATTGAACATGTACAAAACCAAGCATGTATATCACCAAGCATGTAAAATTTCTCCCCCTTTGGCATCAACAAAAATAAAGAAGGATAACCAAACTCATACAAAAACATAGAGACAACCCATAGAGGTTATACATAAACAACAAAAGAGAGTACATAAAGTTTAAAAATAACATCATACAACCATAGATGCAAAAATACAAAGTCAAATTTAAAAATAACGTCAATCTTCGTCTTCATCGTCATTGATTGTTTGAGAAGGAGGTTGCGGAAACTGCCTAACAAACATCTGGGTGAGGTTAGCAATACTAGCCTCAAGAGAGTCCTGTCGACCCAAAATAAGATCCTAACGATCCATGAGATAATTGACAGAGGTATAGAGACTCTCAGGATGGGAAAAACTAGCCCTAGGACGAGCACTAGAAGATGAACTAGATGCCGAAGAACGATGAGGAATGGAAGTGGCTAAAAGTATAGGTGGAGTATTACGAGGAGGTGAATAAGGGGGTGTTTGAAGTAATTTCATACGAGCAAGACTTGCACGATCAAATAATTCAAAACGAGTCACAACACTAAACTACGAATCGAGATCTACCTTAAAATGGTTAAAGACATGAGTGAGAAGCGCACCATAAGGTAGAAAAGAAGAGTGAGCTTTATGGAAACGACTAAAGATCACTTGACTCCAATTTATTTGAATGTTCCCAAAAATAGCATACACCGCCGCTTGTAATTCGTACAAAAATTGATCATAACTTCCCATTTTAGGGATAATATTGTACGAAAAAATTCGAGCAACTAGTTTGGCAAGTGGGGTAATACTCTTATTGGTCATTGGAGGACCACGGTTAGGAAGAAAGATTTTGGACAAAATAGAGGGATCATCAAGTTCAATTTCTCCTATATCCAACCCTTCATAAGAAATGTTCAGAATTTGCCCTAATTTTTGAACAGTCAATTTCATTCTCACATTTTTCACAGAAGTAGTGAAAAATATCTCAATACCATCATCAGTATTAGCAACTTTCATATTTGTATAAAACAAATAAACTAGTTGTGGGTAGTAGTAGGGTTGATTGACTAAAGATAGGAGATCAAATATCCCACATTGTTGAAATAAAGGAGTAATGGGATATCTATCCAAGTCAGAAAAATTAATAAATCTATGTGGAAAGATAACAATTTGACAAATAATAAAGTACTTTTCAACAAGAGAAGGGTGCCTCAATATTGAAGATAGTTAGGATTAGTTTGTTCATCCTCAACATTTGAAGACCTAGATCTCTTAGACTTTGGCATTATGAGAATAGAAGAACCTAAAACAACTAAAGATAGGAGAGAAAATAGAGTACCCAATAACAAAAAGATACAAAGAACACCAAAACAGTGAGCTCCAAAGCTTCATGAACTGAAATCTTTTGAAGAGGCGAGCAAAGTAGCAAATTGATCTGCGAAATCCAAAAAACAATCACCGAGCAAAAAAAATCCACGATCTCCAATAGTACTATAGAAGCCGACTGGTCTGGAGCTTGAAGAAGAGTAAAAAGGTAAAAAGGGGAAAGTGAAAGGAGCAAGGCTTTTACAAGGAATGGAGGGTTGAGATTACAAGAAAGATCGAACAGATGGTATAAATCTCAATAAGAGGGTAAGAGTAGAGATCGGGTCTGATCTCAGAAAAGTAAACGAAGCCTCAATAGGTGACGATTCAAATTAAAAAATTAAAATACAATCACGACAGTCGACTGGCTTTGAGAGCAGTCGACTTAGTCGAGAGCAAAATAAAACCAAACAAGAAATAGTTTGATAAAGTTATCGTCAGTCGACTGTTTATGTAACTCCTGTTCCCCGTATTTGTATATTTGTATTTTTATACATTATTTTTTTTTCTTAATTGTATTCTTCTATCTATTTGAAATCCCGTATTTTATTTTAGTTCGAATAAAATCATTATTTTGTCTCAACTCAATTTGTGGGCCCTTTTATCAAATTCGATTGTGTGCCATCTTGCACCGTTCTTCATGAGAAATGACAAATTCTTCTCGTTTATCTCTCTAATCCCCATTTTATTGCATTTTGAGCATTTCTCCTGTTGGGCTCTTTTTGAATCGGATCCCCTAAACTCTCAAACCCGCAAACCCGCTAACCCTAGTATATAAACCCCTAACCCTAATCTCTACTGTTTTAACCTAATTATAATCTAGCGCCGCTAATCACCCTCTCTAATCATCCTTCGTCTCCACCCCTCCCGATCGCTCGCCACCACCATCTCCGTCACCTCCGACCACCACCTCCTTCGTCGCCTCGTCATCTCCACAACTACTCCGTCACCACCGCCATCTCTCCAAACAAGAACCCTCCGCCATTACCCAATCCACCTTCGAACCCAATTCTCGACCACGCTCCAAACCGTCGTCTTCATCCACCCCCACCGCCATCCTCGTCAACCCCTCGGCGCCAACAACCACCATCGCCTCGTCAGCCTTCGCCGCCTCGCCAACACCCCAACCCACTTCCGAATCCACCTCTCCCCTGTTCGAAACCACGAACAGAGCACTCGCCGCACGTCGCTTCTCGACGTTGTCGCCGCCGTCGTCGCCTCCGTCGTTGCCGCAGTCGCCGCCAGCGAAGCAGCCACGCCGTCGCTCTCTCTCGAGCTCGACTCAGCCGAACAGAAGAACGAAGAAGAAGAAGGGAAAAGGGCGGGAGCAGATCGAAGCCGTCCGATCTCTTCAAGATCCGTGCGCACCGATCGCTGTCCCGTGTTCGTCCACACCAGATCCGAAGCCGCTGTTCCCTGTTCTGGCCTCAGATCCGCTGCGGAGGAGCGTTTCCATTGGCCGGCTTCGCTGTTCCCTGTTTTGGCCGCACCGGATCCGAGCGGCTACATGCTGTTTTGGGCCGATCGTGTGTGCAAGGAAAGCTCGATCTCAGATCAGTTTTTGGACGCGCATTTCGAAGACATTTCCGGGGATTTTTCTACTCTATTTGCTTCAACAAGCGGAGATTTCAACCGTCGATTTAAGGCAAGTAACCTTGTACATCTTATTGTCCTAGTACAAGTCTCTTTGAAATACCACATGTAGTTAGTTTGTGACTCTCCTTTGAAATATCATAGTAAAACAATTTGAACCTTCAAACTCACCAATCTAAGAGTCACAAAACTTCCTCGCATTAAATAATAATTCAATTGGACTCTTTTATCCCCTTGAACTTGTGAATCACATAGACATATGAATTAAGGACCCCTAGTAATTGTAGACGCATATAAATTTAGTGTTTTGGCAATTTGTGATTATTATGACTTGAAAAATACTATTATTCGCTGTTTGATTCCCATTACCATGTATTTGTGCCACGTAATGATTTTAGACACCAAATTACATAACTCTATGAAATCTACATTAGTGAATTATTTCCCTATGTTGCTGTCTGGATTTCCTTTTGCGGTTTCGACCCTCTTATCTTTGGAATTTGGGCCCGAGGCCTGAATATGAAACGTAGATCAGGATGTGTAGATGTCGATAGACTCCAGAATGATTGAATTTGGAGTTACGGTCTAGGAGATATGGCTGTTATACTGCAGCTGTGTCAGTAGGCGCAGTTTTGCAAAACTGCTGTATATATTTACTTTGCGAATTATTTTAGCTGTGTAAACAGCGAGCGCTTGACCCCAAATTTTATATGTAGTTGCTGGACACCCTATAGGACATCCCCAATTTTTCCTTAGAATTAATCTTCATTATTTCAGCACTATTTCATATGCATAAATACAAATATACAAATTCTGCCTGAACAAATGGAATAAGCCGGGGTTAAGGGAAAGACTATAGAGTGGACAATATAGGTAAGTGTACTCAGAAGGGGGCCCGTGTTTCCCAGTACTCGGTTCATGAACCTGTTGCATGTGATGTATTCATGGAGTCAGTTACTTGGCTCATGAACCTGTTACACGTGATGTATTCATGGAGTCAGTTACTTGGCTCATGAACCTGTTACACGTGATGTATTCATGGAGTCAGTTACTTGGCTCATGAACCTGTTGCACGTGATGTATTCATGGAGTCAGATACTTGACTCATGAACCTGTTGTATTCATGGAACCACTGTGTGGTCCTTGAACCTGTTTGTATTCACGAACTCGTTTCGTGAACCTGTTATTTCATTTCGTATTCATGAACCGTGCCTGCCTGATACCTGATACCTGAAACCTGAGTACACCGCCCTATTGACTCCATTACTAGGTCTAAACGTAATTGATTTGACTGTAGCAACCATGTAGTATAATGGATGCATGTCGTGCTACCTAGATAGTAATCACACAAGACTTGAACATGATTATCCTGTTACCTGATTATCCTGTTACCTGATTACCTGGTTACCTGATATCTGATACATGACACCTGAACATGACACCTGAACATGACACCTGCAACTTGAAATATGAAACTTGATACGTAAAACCTGACACATGAAACATAATACCCGATATTAGTTACCCTTATAGGTGTACCTGACATGTGTTTCACCACTAGCAGTTGCTATCCAATCTAGTTATTAAGATGCTTCCCTCTTGCTAGATAGTCCCTGAATTTGTTCGTTACTTGTTATAACTCTGCCTATTCTTGATTCCAATTCTTGTTTTCCCCTTTCTTGTACTTGCTTTTACTATTTGTGGCCCTAACTTGCACTAAGGGCATTTTCTCTTGTTTCCCCTCTTGTTTCCTGTTTATGTTTATTAAGCAGACTTGGGAGACGAGTTGCCCGCCGGAATTGGCGAGCAGACATTTCAGGTTTTGCTTGGAGCAAGGACCTGTTTAAATGGTTGCTTTCCTTAAGGTATTTATTTCTTCTGCTGTATAAGACTTGTTTCCGAGTTTACATTTGATCCAGACATGAGAACCATTTGAATATTATTATTTGTTTAAATTGTTTTCTGTTGCTAGAAAATTATTCATGCATGCTTGGTTTTATATCTCTCTTGTTATATATACTTGTTGTGATGCTGAGTCGATCCTACAGCTTATGGATGATTGAGAAATCATTCGCTGGGCTTAGTCATGCGCTCGTATTCCGTATTTTGGGAAGCGGGGCGTGACAAGGTTTTTAGTGGTATCAGAGCTCAGGTTTGGCTAATGTGTTAGTCTAACTAATACATTAGACAGGCTTGACTCAGTCAGGATTAACTCAACATTAAACAGGCCATGCAACCACATGAATAATTTAATAGTCAACTCGATCTGGATACAAGTCTTATTCCATCCATCTTTGATCCTTTCACATTCAATTCTTTGATTCATTGATTCCTTCCATCTCTTGCAGTCATCTTCATTTGTTGATTCCTTATTGGGTACAATTGATTCTTTCCGTACCCATATACTTTTGCTTCCGGTGCAAGCAATCTCTTATTTTTGTTTGCCTCGCTGAACCCTCCTTATTCGGGTTCGTGTGTCGTTTATTGCTCTTCGTGCCTTGCAATCATCTTCAATTGTTGACTCACTTTGAGTACCATGCTAGTTATTTCTCCTCTGCTATATTCTCTTCAATTCCGATTTTGCCCCTCGTCCTTTTCCTTCGCATCCAATTCCTTAATTTTCTTTTGTCCTTTCTAGCCATCATCCTCCTCATTAACTCTTTATTGGGCATAGATTTATTTTTCCCCTACCTATTTTTCCTCTTTATATTTATTTATTTATTTATATATTTTCCCCGAATACTTTCTATATTTTGATTATCGATTATTATATTTATTTTCGATCTTCTATAAAGATGTTTCTAAACAAGGATTTTGTTATTTCGAACGATGATGTATTTTAACTCACTTTTCATTTTCAATCGACTATATATTTCTACTGAATTATTATTAGATAAGGCAAATTCTTATTTCGTTGTATAATGCTATTTTTACTACCATTAGTATCATTGCTATTATTTTCACTATCATTACTAATATTATTATTATTGTTACTACTATTGATATTCTTATTATTGTTTTCACTATTTCATTATTATTGTTAATAGTATTATTATTGTTATCAATCTTTTGCTATTACTATTATTATTATTGTCATGATCATTGTTATTCTATTGTTATTAATAAGGACCTTTTTATATTATTATTGTTATTAGTACTATTATTTTCTTTCGCTACTACTATCATTATTATTAATTTGTTTTGAGCCTGATCATGCTCAATTTTATATACATTTTACTACTTCGGTGCAACCTAATGTCGAGATAGCAAATATGCAACTCGATGTCAATGGAGGCAAATTGCAACTGGATATCGGCGAGGCAAAATGTGCAGCCGAATATTTGGATGGCAATTTGAAACCGGATGTCGTGAAGGCAAATATGCAACTTGATGTTAAGGAGGCAAGATTTTCTACCTATTACTAATTTATTTTTCAAGACTCGTTACTTATATAATGAAACTGATGGTAAAAGAATACTTTCGTTATTATTGGTATTATTAATATTACTGTCATTTCAATTGATGTTATTATTATCGTTTTCATCACCTTTATTACTGTTATTATTTTTATTATTATTACTGTTGCTTATTGATATCATTGTTATTTTTGCTATTGTTATATTATTATTATCATTATTGATATTATTTTTAATGCTATTATTATTATTATTGCGTTATTTTCATGAATGTGTTGAATTCTACTTTGTCATGTATGTGTTATCGTTATATTTAGTATTTTCGATATTTTTATTATGTCATTATTACCTGTATGATTATGACGATTTTTATTTCTGTTATTATTATTGTTATTTTGTTACTATTATTGCTAATTTTGTTATTATTATTGTTATTATTAGTTTTATTGTCATTATTATTATTCTATTACTATTGATATTATTATTAATGATATCTGTGTGTTATTATTCTGTTAAAAGCCATTAGTTTTGATATGTATTCTATCTTTTAGTTATGAAAATTGAAGCTCAATCCCTATATGCATTTTGCATTATTGTCTATCTCTATTTGGAGCCCATACTCTCTTTGATCTTGACGTCCCATTCCTTTCTTCCTGCTCGGATCGTCGCTTGGTGTCACGTGGTCTGCAACGACATGTCTGGAGATTGGAGTGTCATCATCAGAGCATCGCAGCGGAAGCGTGGTAGGCCCATAACCCCCAGGTCCCGGGATCCTATTGTTGTTTCCCTCTCCTTGCATTGTTTGTCAATCTCTAACTCTTGCATTGTCCTCATCCCTTGACTCATTGCTTAATTCATATTTTTCTTGTCCATTCTTTTTTTCGATTCCAGCTCCTTCTATTCGTTCACCTCCTTGCCTTGTTATCTTGCAAGTCTTGTGGTGTTCAGTGTTCTTCTTCGTTTTTGATACCGGTTGTTTCCTTCTTGCATTCCATCCTGCCATCATGTACCCATTCATTATTGGATTCAATTCTTTCCTGTCTTCCATCTCCTTGGTTTCAGTTCTGCCTACTCCTTCATTGTATTTATTATCTTGTGTTATTTGGATCTTTTAGATACCGTTATTCTCTTTCATGCCTTCCATTTGAACTCGTTGTTATCCACTCCCTTCTTATTTTCGGTGTTACCACCAAGTTGATTTTTCTTGGATCCCTTGTTTGTTACTCTTCCCTAAGTTACTTTTACCTTGTCCTGTGCACCGCCTAAGCAAATTTCGAGGACGAAATTTTTGTGTAAGGTGGGTAGGATTTGTAACTCCTGTTCCCCGTATTTGTATATTTGTATTTTTATACATTATTTTTTTTTCTTAATTGTATTCTTCTATCTATTTGAAATCCCGTATTTTATTTTAGTTCGAATAAAATCATTATTTTGTCTCAACTCAATTTGTGGGCCCTTTTATCAAATTCGATTGTGTGCCATCTTGCACCGTTCTTCATGAGAAATGACAAATTCTTCTCGTTTATCTCTCTAATCCCCATTTTATTGCATTTTGAGCATTTCTCCTGTTGGGCTCTTTTTGAATCGGATCCCCTAAACTCTCAAACCCGCAAACCCGCTAACCCTAGTATATAAACCCCTAACCCTAATCTCTACTGTTTTAACCTAATTATAATCTAGCGCCGCTAATCACCCTCTCTAATCATCCTTCGTCTCCACCCCTCCCGATCGCTCGCCACCACCATCTCCGTCACCTCCGACCACCACCTCCTTCGTCGCCTCGTCATCTCCACAACTACTCCGTCACCACCGCCATCTCTCCAAACAAGAACCCTCCGCCATTACCCAATCCACCTTCGAACCCAATTCTCGACCACGCTCCAAACCGTCGTCTTCATCCACCCCCACCGCCATCCTCGTCAACCCCTCGGCGCCAACAACCACCATCGCCTCGTCAGCCTTCGCCGCCTCGCCAACACCCCAACCCACTTCCGAATCCACCTCTCCCCTGTTCGAAACCACGAACAGAGCACTCGCCGCACGTCGCTTCTCGACGTTGTCGCCGCCGTCGTCGCCTCCGTCGTTGCCGCAGTCGCCGCCAGCGAAGCAGCCACGCCGTCGCTCTCTCTCGAGCTCGACTCAGCCGAACAGAAGAACGAAGAAGAAGAAGGGAAAAGGGCGGGAGCAGATCGAAGCCGTCCGATCTCTTCAAGATCCGTGCGCACCGATCGCTGTCCCGTGTTCGTCCACACCAGATCCGAAGCCGCTGTTCCCTGTTCTGGCCTCAGATCCGCTGCGGAGGAGCGTTTCCATTGGCCGGCTTCGCTGTTCCCTGTTTTGGCCGCACCGGATCCGAGCGGCTACATGCTGTTTTGGGCCGATCGTGTGTGCAAGGAAAGCTCGATCTCAGATCAGTTTTTGGACGCGCATTTCGAGGACATTTCCGGGGATTTTTCTACTCTATTTGCTTCAACAAGCGGAGATTTCAACCGTCGATTTAAGGCAAGTAACCTTGTACATCTTATTGTCCTAGTACAAGTCTCTTTGAAATACCACATGTAGTTAGTTGTGACTCTCCTTTGAAATATCATAGTAAAACAATTTGAACCTTCAAACTCACCAATCTAAGAGTCACAAAACTTCCTCGCATTAAATAATAATTCAATTGGACTCCTTTATCTCCTTGAACTTGCGAATCACATAGACATATGAATTAAGGACCCCTAGTAATTGTAGACGCATATAAATTTTAGTGTTTTGGCAATTTGTGATTATTATGACTTGAAAAATACTATTATTCGCTGTTTGATTCCCATTACCATGTATTTGTGCCACGTAATGATTTTAGACACCAAATTACATAACTCTATGAAATCTACATTAGTGAATTATTTCCCTATGTTGCTGTCTGGATTTCCTTTTGCGGTTTCGACCCTCTTATCTTTGGAATTTGGGCCCGAGGCCTGAATATGAAACGTAGATCAGGATGTGTAGATGTCGATAGACTCCAGAATGATTGAATTTGGAGTTACGGTCTAGGAGATATGGCTGTTATACTGCAGCTGTGTCAGTAGGCGCAGTTCTGCAAAACTGCTGTATATTTTGACTTTGCGAATTATTTTAACGGTGCAAACAGCGAGTGTTTGACCCCAAATTTTATATGTAGTTGCTGGACACCCTATAGGACATCCCCAATTTTTCCTTAGAATTAATCTTCATTATTTCAGCACTATTTCATATGCATAAATACAAATATACAAATTCTGCCTGAACAAATGGAATAAGCCGGGGTTAAGGGAAAGACTATAGAGTGGACAATATAGGTAAGTGTACTCAGAAGGGGGCCCGTGTTTCCCAGTACTCGGTTCATGAACCTGTTGCATGTGATGTATTCATGGAGTCAGTTACTTGACTCATGGACCTGTTGTATTCATGGAACCACTGTGTGGTCCTTGAACCTGTTAGTATTCATGGAGTCAGTTACTTGGCTCATGAACCTGTTACACGTGATGTATTCATGGAGTCAGTTACTTGGCTCATGAACCTGTTGCACGTGATGTATTCATGGAGTCAGATACTTGACTCATGAACCTGTTGTATTCATGGAACCACTGTGTGGTCCTTGAACCTGTTTGTATTCACGAACTCGTTTCGTGAACCTGTTATTTCATTTCGTATTCATGAACCGTGCCTGCCTGATACCTGATACCTGAAACCTGAGTACACCGCCCTATTGACTCCATTACTAGGTCTAAACGTAATTGATTTGACTGTAGCAACCATGTAGTATAATGGATGCATGTCGTGCTACCTAGATAGTAATCACACAAGACTTGAACATGATTATCCTGTTACCTGATTATCCTGTTACCTGATTACCTGGTTACCTGATATCTGATACATGACACCTGAACATGACACCTGAACATGACACCTGCAACTTGAAATATGAAACTTGATACGTAAAACCTGACACATGAAACATAATACCCGATATTAGTTACCCTTATAGGTGTACCTGACATGTGTTTCACCACTAGCAGTTGCTATCCAATCTAGTTATTAAGATGCTTCCCTCTTGCTAGATAGTCCCTGAATTTGTTCGTTACTTGTTATAACTCTGCCTATTCTTGATTCCAATTCTTGTTTTCCCCTTTCTTGTACTTGCTTTTACTATTTGTGGCCCTAACTTGCACTAAGGGCATTTTCTCTTGTTTCCCCTCTTGTTTCCTGTTTATGTTTATTAAGCTGACTTGGGAGACGAGTTGCCCGCCGGAATTGGCGAGCAGACATTTCAGGTTTTGCTTGGAGCAAGGACCTGTTTAAATGGTTGCTTTCCTTAAGGTATTTATTTCTTCTGCTGTATAAGACTTGTTTCCGAGTTTACATTTGATCCAGACATGAGAACCATTTGAATATTATTATTTGTTTAAATTGTTTTCTGTTGCTAGAAAATTATTCATGCATGCTTGGTTTTATATCTCTCTTGTTATATATACTTGTTGTGATGCTGAGTTGATCCTACAGCTTATGGATGATTGAGAAATCATTCGCTGGGCTTAGTCATGCGCTCGTATTCCGTATTTTGGGAAGCGGGGCGTGACAGTTTAAATCAAGACAGTCGGCTGGGCATTGAGACAAAATAAAGAAAGAAACACAAAACAAATATAAGTCGACTTAGACAACAAAAATTTTTAGAAAATATCATGAAATGAACAAATTCCTAGTTCTCTTCTAAATTTAATAAAAATATCTTCTTTCAATGGTTTGGTAAAGATATATCCTATTTGTTTATCAGTTGAAATAAAATCCAATAGGATATCACCTTTTAAAACATGATCACGTTGAAAATGATGTCGAATATCAATATATTTTGTACGTGAATGTTGAACCGGAATTTTAGACAAATTAATGGCACTAGTATTTTCACACATTATAGAAGGTTTTGAAAAAGAAATACCAAAATCTAATAGAGTTTGTTTCATCCATAAAATTTGAGCATAAGCCAAACTTGCAGCAATATATTCAGCCTCTGTGGTGATAGATATACCGAATTTTATTTTTTACTGCACCAAGATACTAGGGAATGTCGCAAAAAGTGACAGGTTCCACTAATACTTTTGCGGTCAGTTTTACTTCCAGCAAAATCAGCATCACTATATGATAAAAACTGAAAATTATTGGTGCGAGGATAAAATAAACCATATTCAGATGTGCCTTTAATATATCTTAAAATTCATTTCACTGCTTTTAAGTGAGATTCTTTTGGATCAGAATGATATCTTGCATACAAACATACACTAAACATAATATCTGGTCTACTAGCAGATATATAAGAGTGAGCCAATCATAGCTCGATAGAGCTTTTGATCGACACTCTTACCTAATTCATCTTTGTCAAATGCAGTAGTAGTAGCTATAGTTGTGGTCTTACTACCAGTGCCATCCATGCAAAATCGTTTGAGTAATTCCTTAGCATATTTTTTTTGATTAATAAATATGCCATTTTGAGACTGTTTTATTTGAAGTCCAAGGAAATAATTGAGTTCATCCATGTGACTCATCTCAAACTCATTTTGCATGGTAGTAGCAAACTCTTGACATAGATTAGTGTTAGTTGATCCAAAGATTATGTCACCTACATAAATTTGTATGATTAATATGTCTGGTTTTATTTTCCTAATAAACAATATAGTGTATACTTTACCAATTTCAAACCCTGTTTCTAAAAAAAAGTTTTTAGACGATCATACCAAGAACGGGATGTTTGTTTAAGACCATATAAAGCCTTTTTCAATTTAAAAACATGGTTAGGGAATTGTTCATGTTCGAAACCGGGTGGTTGCTTAACATAAACATCCTCCTTAATGAAACCATTTGTCACGCCCCGCTTCCCAAAAGAGAATACGAAATACGGAATACGGATACGCGAAAAAAGCCCAGCGAATGATTTTTATCATCCATAAGCTGTTCAAGAATCTTTACAACATTTCACGAGAATAATCAGAGTCGAAAGCAAAAGAATCAACCAACATGCACATATGAACCAAAACACCAACAAGAATACTTGAAACCAAAATAAATTAATCTCAAATAATCATGATCTGAATAAGTCAAAAATCCTGGGTCACATTGCCCAAATACAAAATAAATTCAAGTATCAAAATACAATATGGTTCAAACCAAGCTACAAGAAATAATGATAGCATAATTCAGCACTAATATTTAATTTCAACAATACCATCTGGAACCTAATCTCCAAAATCTGCAATTTAACAATTGCAGGAAAGATGAAAAAGAAAACAAGGTACCCATCAATGCAAGTTACGGGCCGCTTGTAATGCAGGATATAAGTGCATGGGGAAAACTAGCTAATAACATGGAATAGGCATGATATCGAGTATAACAACTAGCATGGTAAGGTGAATAAGTACAAGTAGCATGTATCAAGTGTCAAGTGAACTAGTATCATGTAAACATGTAACAAGTATCAAGTATCATGTAAACAAGTATCAAGTGCCATGTATCAAGTAATAAAGTAACATGTAGTCAAGTTCAAGTATCATATTCACGTGTCATGTATCAAGTCTTGTAGTTATTACTATCTAGGTAGTACTTCATGCATCCTGATTTTTACTACATGGTTGCTACAATAAAAAATTTCGCTTTAGATTTCATAGTGGATCATAGAGGACAGTGTACTCAGGGATAAGTTCTTAAGTAATCAAGTATCAAGCTCCAAGTAACCAAATAACAAGCTCTAAATAACCAAATAACAAGCTCCAAATATCAAGCTCCAAATATCATGTAGGATCAATAGATCCCCTTCCGAGTACACATTTCTGAATTATCTACTATTAGATCTTTCCCTTAACTCTGGCTGAGTTATTTATTATTAGTCTCAAACAAACATGTATATGTCACGAAACAAGGCAAGTATATCATGGTATGATCAAGTAACAAGTTCAAGTTGCAAGATAAACATTTACGGGTGCAAGGTAACACATAAAAGGATAAAATAATCATGTTTCTAGTTCAGCACAGCAAGACTATATAGCAGTAAAACTGAGATTCCCGTTGTTACAAAAATACAAATCTGAATCCGTTGAAAGTTCTAGAAAATAGACTCCCGGCCGAATCCAGCAAACATATATAAGTCATATAGTAGTTCATAAAATAAAGTCTCAAAACTAATTTGAATCCAAAAAATAGGTTTACCCAGAAATCAGTAAATCGAATTCAAAGTCAGGAAAACAGCATCAAAACACCTCGAATAAATCCAGGAAAAATCTGAGGTATTTCCTTATATGTCTAGTATCAGAATATAAAGTTCATAATTTTTTAGTAAGATTAGTTCAGTCAAAAAAAATCAGAAAATATCAAGAAATGATAGTTTGGCAAATCTGGAATTTCCAACACTGCTGTACAAAAACTGTAATATCTCGCAAACTGTGAAATGAAATTCAAATCCGCCAAAGGGAGAAGAAAATAGACAAAATAAGCTAACTTTCTTATTTCATAAATACTTTTCATACAGGAAAAGGAAATAGGGTGAAAATACAAATTTTTACAGAACAGCAAGCAAAATCCAGCAAATATAGTTTTTATAAACAAGCAGGAAACGGCATATAAAACTCATCAATAAAATCCACCAAAATTCTAAGTAATCCCTAATAGATATAGAAATACTGTCCAAAATTTCAGCTCAAAATAATATACTTAGCACTAGTATCAAAATAGTTTAGTCACCGAAATCATCAAGAAACAAAATCTGGAAATAAAATACACCTCTGTAGTAAAACAATTATATCTCACACATACGAAAACGAAATCGATCAAGGTCAGAGAGTTTGGAAAGAAGACGGATTTCTCTAAAAATCATGTTTAATACTGAAATTAAGATACTGACCTTAATATGGTCTAAAATAGCAATCAAAACTGATCATCGACAAAATACAGATTTTCCTCTTAACAACAAATCAACATACAACATACGAATCTCATTCCAAACATAACCAAACATGTTATACAGTCTATCAAATTTCCAAACAACATGAAATAGGGTATATAGCATGTCCACAACAAGTATATCACATGGATCCAAACAAACACACAAATTTTTATAATTATCTCACAAATATAATCACATCAAGAACGATCAAAACCTAAGTTGTTTCATATCAAATTTGTGTCGTGAGGCAACTATGGTCAATAGCACTATAGAGACAATACTCATCAAGATACATCACATGCGAGTTGTCTCTAGAATCCAACTACACTACAAGCGGTATTTAGTACTTGTATATGCAAATAAATTTAATACAAGTTACTTGCCTGAGAGACGACGACGGAAACAAAGCAAGAACAAGAATAACGGGAACGGATCCCAGGTACGAACACAAACACAACGAACGGATCATGAACCAATCACGAACACGATGAAGACGATCGAGATCACGAACACAATCAGACGGCTGAGATCAAAGATTAAGATCAAGATGATCGAATCAGATCAGACGGTCAGGTTTTCCTGATGGTGCAGATAATGATGAAGATCAAGATCGATCGATCAAACAGCTGCGATCAAAAGAAGTTGATGATCATCATGATCGTGACGATCAAGAAAAGATTGGACGGCTAGGATCTAATCGGATGATCAAGAGGAGATCGACGGCCTACATCCAACAAGCATGATGATCAAGATCCAATGGATGGCCAAGATCACCCCGATGGTGATGATCATGATCAAATCAACGGACGGCTAGGATTCAATAATCAAGATAAGGATCACAATCAACAGACGGCCCACAATCGAAGTTGATCAAAACAGCAACTCCAAGCCATGGGGACACGGCTTGGCTCTGGCCCGGCGACTGGCGGCGGCCAAGGGGCTGCAGGTGGCGGTGCGCTCAGGGAGCACGGCACAGTAGGTCGCACAGGGGTCTTCGGTGGTCGTCTAGGTGTTGCTACTTCACTAGGAGGAGAGGAGACGGGGGTTGTCACGTCACTAGCGCTACAGTCGTCGAAGGCTGCAGGCGGAGCGACTGGTGGAGGGAAGACGAAGGTGAACATGGCGCTGCTGCCACCGGGGGGGCGGTGCTGTGGCTAGCATCGACATCGAGGAGGCAGCGGTCGCGACAGGGAGGGCGCACGGTAGGAGGAAGGGGGCGTTGCTGTTGCGGGCGCGTGCTGAGGTGGTCGCGACGCGATGCATGGGGGGAGAGGCACTGCGGCAAGGAAGCCCAGGGGTATATGCGGAAGGGTGAAGATGGTTGTACAGTTGGGAAGAAGATGAACAGGTAAGGGAAACAGTGTATGTATATAGGTTAATGGGTTAGGGTTTAGGCTGAGTTGGGTTACGGGTTGGGTATTGCGGGTTTGGGTAGTTAGGGTAAAGGGTATATTGGGTTGTTGGTTTTAGGGAATTGGTAACGGGTAGGAGTGAAAATATAATGGGTATTGGGATTTTAAAATAAAATCCGATAAGAAAATTAAATAACCAATAAAACATAATTTATAAAATAATGTATTTTACATTAGAAATTCACCTATTAATGTTCTATGTAAAAAAGAAGATTTCATTTGAACTAACATAAATAGAAGGATAAAAATAGATGATTTCTTTGAGAGTTAAAAGTCTTAACTTCTGGTCGTCATTTAGATATTAATGTTCAAAATATATAGTTTCAATTTCGTCATGCATTACTATTGAACTATATCATGTATGAACTTGGATGAAACTAATTTTGCTAATTACTAAACTTCGTTCATAGTCACATATGATATACTGTTCCAAATCACGCAGCATCGGCGTCATTTAGTCAACCATCATATTTGTTCATCCTCATTTAGTGAACTGTCAAAGTTGAGTCAACTTTTCGGACTATGGAGTGCATGAATCTGTTCATGGAATCGAAGTTTTTTTTGTATGAGTAATTTGTCGTGTGTGATACAATGAACCACCAAAATTCAAAGATCCTACGGTTTCTAGCAAACACTGGTCATCTAAGCAACAATAGTATGGAGATTTCTATAATTCAGGAGAAGCTTCTTAGATTGGTTCAAAGGTCCCGAAAGAGAGAACCAAGCACTGCCACCGTGAGTGTAACACCCCAGATTTATAATATAGAAATATATATGAAATATTAGAGGGTGACCTATAGAGATTTCTATGGGTGCTATTTAGGAATTGGAATTAATAATGGAGCCTATAGAAAGTGCCTATGGGGCTTAGGCCATTAATTAAGAAAATGACAAAATTGAATGGTACAATGAAGAAGTGGCTGGTGTGTTTGGTTGTGACGTGGCATGGCTGAAGTGGAGGTTAGTCCCACATCGTCAAATACAAGAGAAAAAAGAGAATATATAGAGTTTGCCAAAGATAAAGGGTACCTAACGTCCGGACACCCTTTTTTAGGTGGCCTGTGGTGGGCAGTGGTTTAGGATTTAATTGTTTGCGTACGAGTTTGGTACGAAGCGTTACGGATGGTATCAGAACCAACTTTCAACATCAAATATAGAGCTTGTATATATGAGATGCGTAAGATCGTTGGTGGGTAGTGAGTGATGCTTAAGACCCTTGGTGGGCAGTGATATGTGTATTTGATCAGGAGACAATCTACATTCAACTAGAAAGGCGATCCTGTGCTAGATTGCACGTCTCGTATTTAGCGAGGACGCTGAATTCTTAAGAGAGGGTGAATGTAACACCCCAGATTTATAATATATAAATATATATGAAATATTAGAGGGTGATCTATAGAGATTTCTATGGGGGCTATTGAGGAATTGGAAATAATAATGGAGCCTATAGAAAGTGCTTATAGGGCTTAGGCCATTAATTAAGAAAATGACAAAATTGAATGGTAGAAATAATGAAGAAGTGGTTGGTTTGTATGGTTATGATGTGGTGTGGCTGAAGTGGAGGTTAGTCCCACATCGTCAAATACAAGAGAGAAAAGAGAGAATACATTGAGTTTGCCAAGGATAAAGGGTACCTAACGTCCGGGCACCCTTTTTTAGGCAATCTATGGTGGACAGTGGTTTAGAATTTAATTGTGTGCGTACAAGTTGGATATGGGGCGTTACAGTGAGAAATATGGGAAAGTTAAACCAAAGCGCCTACATTCCCTGCGATCATACCCAGGCAACCGACAGAATTCACAGAAACTACCCCTCTGGGAACCAGCAGAAGAGTAAGGAGCTGTCCTGACGGGATAGGAGAAAACAGGCCTCCGAATAGGCCCACCAGAAGGCCTAGCAATAGCAGCGGGAACAGTCCGCTGAGAAGGAGTCACCCCACCGCGAGCCTACTCCTGAGCTCGGGCTGCCTCAAGAGCCTCAGTGTAGGTACGCAAGCGAAGAGAGACAAGATGCCTCTTGATATCCTGCTCAAGCCCATTTGTGAATCTACGAGGCCTACCCTCTTCGGTTGCCACAAGAACAGTAGCGAAACGGCTAAGTCTAGTAAACGTAGCTACGTACTCGTCCGCTGACCTGGAACCCTGTTGCAAGAAAGTTCATGTTACAACATTGCATGAATAATTATGTAACAAATCTCAAAATAGAATGATGACTTAACCTGTTTTAGGGCCAGGAATTGCTATTCTATCTCAACTCGAGTACTACTGGGGAAGAACTTCTCCAAGAATCCCCGAGTGAAAGTGTCCCAAGCAATAGGCCTCTCAAGTCGCTCAGACTTGGCCATCCACCAGATATGGGCCAGATCCACCAGCTGGATGGAAACTACGTCCACCCGATCAGCCTCGGCGACACGAGCTGCTAACAACAAGCACTCAGTCCGGATCAACCACTATTCAGCCTCCAAAGACGTCTCAGTGCCGAAAAAATGGTCGGGATGCAGCCTCATAAAATCTGTAACTGTTCCTGGACGAGGCGGAAGATTTGCCTGCACAGGCACAATAGGAGGCTAAACCCGGGCAGCTTCAAGAGCAGCCATCACAAGATCACTGTAGTTTTGCTGCTGATTAATCAGCCGCTCAAGCACAGCAGTAACAGCCTCAATCGGATCAACCTGCGACTGAGAAGTAGACCCTCTGCGAGTCATAGTCTGCACAAAACCAAAAACAATTAGAATCCAGAATCAGAGTTGGTATAAATTCATTTATGTATGCATAGTTGGTGAAATGTTGAGCCGATCCCAGTTTGAGCCAAGTTTGTCTAATATTTTAGGCAACTAATACATTAGCCAAACCTGTGCTCTGATACCACTAAAAAGCCTGTCACGCCCTGCTTTCCAAAAATACGGAATACGAGCACGTAACATTGGCCCAGCGAATGATTTTCATCATCCATAAACTGTTCAGGAATCTTTACAACATACCACAGGAATAATCAGAGTCGGAAGCAAAGAGACAACCAGACATGCATAATTGAAACAAGAAACCAACAGGAATTTACTTGAAACCAAAAATATATAAATCTCAAATAAATCAGAATCTGGACAAGTTAATAATATCCTGGGTCACATCGCCCAAATACAAAATAATTATCAAAGTAATCAAGTACATTTTATTCAAGTTCAAGAAACAAATAATAATACTAATAAAACAGAAAATTCAGCACTAATACATCATCTCACCAATACTATCTGGCAGCTGACCATCCTGATCTGCAATTAGTGAATTGCAGGAGAAGGAAAAAGAAAATAAGTACCCGTCAATTGCAAGTTACGGGCCACTTATAATGTAGGATACAAGTACATGGGATAGATAATTCTAAGTAACAAGCATAGCATGGTATAACTGTGTCAACAGAAATATAATATCTAACATGAATCAGGAAAATAGAAACAAGTAGCATGATATACTAACAGGTACAGGTAACATGTATCAAGTGTCAAGTAAACAGGTAAACATGTAACAGGTATCTAGTAACAGGTATACAGGTAAACAGGTAATCATGTAACAGGATAATCAGGTATCAAGTACAAGAAATTATATTATGTCATGTCAAGTCTTGTTATATTACTATCTAGGTAGCACTTCATGCATCCCAGCATTTACTACATGGTTGCTAAAACAAACAGTTTCGCTTTAGATTTCATAGTGAAGTCCATAGGGCAGTGTACTCAGGGTTCAGGATAACAGGAATAACAGGAACAGGTAGAACCTAGTGGTTCTCTTCCGAGTACACCTTCCTATAGGAAAGTATGCAGTCGGGAGGAAACAGGCATAACCTAGTGGTTCTCTTCCGAGTACATCTTCCTATAGGAAAGAATGCAGTCAGATACAGGTAACAGGATCGTGAATCATGTAGTCATGAACACGTAACAGGCAGGCAGGACACAGGTCCTCTTCTCAGTACACGTTTCTATATTTTCCACTACTAGATCTTTCCCTTAACCCCGGCTTGTTCATTTATTATTATAATCAGGCATGCAAGTATGTATCATAAAACAAAGCAAAGATAACAGGGTATAAACATGTATCAGGTTCAGGGTGCAAGATAAACAAGTATGGTACAAGATAACACATAACAGGGTAAAACAACAAGTTTTCTAATTCAGGACAGCAAGACAGTGTTATACTAAAACAGTGATTTCCACTACTACAAACATTCAAATCTGGATCCGTCAAAGAATCTGGAAAATAGACTTCCACACGAATACATCAATTGTATATAAGCCATATAGTGTTTCACAAAATCACAACTCAAAACTGAATCTAAACCAGGAAATGCGTTCAACCAGAAATCAGTAAATTATATTCAAGTACAGGGAAACAGCAAGAAATCATCATAATAAATTCCAGGAAAAATCTGAGGTATTTCCCTATATGTCTACCATCAAAATATAAGGTTTCATAATTTTCCAGCAATATTAGTTCAGTCAACAAAAATCAGAAAACATTAAGAAACGGTAGTTTGGCAAATATGGAGTTACCAACACTGCTGTACGAAAACAGATATATCTCGCAAACCGTGAAACAAAATCCAAATCAGCCAAAGGGAGATGAAAATAGACAAAATATATTAACTTTCATATTTCACGAATATTTTTCATACAGTAGAAAGATTCAGGGTGAAAATACGTTTCTTTACATAACAGCGAGCAAAATACAGTAGGTATAGTTTTTATAAATGAGAATGAACGGCGTATAAAATTTATCAATAAAATCCACCAAATATTCTGGGTAATCCCTAAGTAGATAAAGAAATACTGATCAAATTTTTGGATCAAAATAATATATGTAGCATAGTTATTAAAATGATTTAGGCATCAAGAACACCAAGAAACGAAATCTGGAAAAGATCGACACCTCTGTAGTAAAACAGTCATATCTCACACATACGAAAACGAAATCAAGCAAAGTCAGAGGGGTTTAAAAATAGACGAAATTCTCTAAAACTCATGTTTCATACTGAAATCAAGTTACTGAATTCAAGACAGTCCAAAACAGCAAACAAAAAAGATCAGCGACAAAATACAGATTTTTCCCTTTAACAGCAACTCAACATATATCATACAAAACATGTTCAAGGCACAACCAACATGAAATCGAGTCTACCAAGTGTCCAAATATCATGAATTAGGGTTATTAACATATCTAAAACAATCCTATCACATGGTTCTCAACAAATACCCAAATTCTCACAAGAAGTCTCACATACATGATCAAATCAAGAACGGGCAAAATCTAAGTTAATTCATGTCAATATTATGTCGTGAGGCAACTATGATCAAGTTTTCACAATAGAGACCAAATCCATCAAAGATAGTACACACACGAGTTGTCTCTAAAACCCAACTACACTATAGGTAGTATTTTTGACTTGTATCAAACAAAGGAATTGGAGTAGAAGTTACTTGCCTAAAGGACGACGACGGAAACGATTCCAAGCAAGAATAACGGGAACAGGTTTCTAGCAACGAACAAACCCATAAACGAAATTCTACGAACGAATGAATCCAAGCAAACTTGAGCGAAAATCTCCACATGAACAAATTCCAAAAAAGAGAGATGATCAATAGAGAAAGATGACGACACTAGTGGCTTGCGACCTGAGGGAACACCAAGAGAGAGAGAGACCAGGGTGGTATATGGTGGTGTAGGAGGTCGGAAATGGCCAAGAGAAGGGGTCTCGGCCTGGGGTGTTGCGGGTTGGAGTGCAGTCCGGAGAGGGGGGGCGTAGGGTTGCTGGCCTGGGCGTCGGGTGTGTACGACGCCGCCAAGGGGAGAGAGAGAGAGAGGGTAGGCCGGGTGTAAGGTTTAGATGTTAGGGTTAGGGTTTGAGGGGAGATATATATATAGAGAGAGAGAGGATATGAGTTGGGTTATTGGGTAATGTGGTTGTGGGTGGATTAGGAGTAGTAATAGGATTGTTTAATGGGTATTGATATGGATTAATTACATAGGATTCTAAATAGGATTGGGTTTAATTTATCTTTGGTAAATCTATTAGGGATCAACAATAGGATTGGGAATAGGATGAGCAACCAATCACCACCACAAGCACCCCAAAAACAAAAATAAAGAGGACAAGAACCAAAACAAAGAAAAATAATAATTGACGAAGAACGAAATAAAAGACGAACAAAAACCAACACAAGGAGCTCAAAATGAAATAAATGAATATATATTGAAAACAACTCCAATATACAGTTTAGAAAAATACGAGAGAGTACAATAACCAAGAAAAGAAAAATACACCAAAATACACAAAATAAAAAACAGGGGTTGCATTTTTTCTCAGTAATACAGATTTATATATGCATAATGTATATGTAATTATATTTATATTAGTCTAAACAAAACTGTAGAAATTTGAATTTGTGCTTAACATTAAAGTTTTTTGTAAATAAGATAACAAATTTGAATTTGAATGAACTAACAGTTTTACTATTAAAAGTAGTTTAAAGTTTTTAGATATATATTGATTGAATATTTTTCAACCAATAAAAGCTTTGTTTTACTAATTTCAACAATTTTTTTTCTTGCCAATTTACTCTCCTATAAAAGCAACATATGGGACTAGGATTTGAACGATCTGAACCATAATCTTCTTCCCCTTCTTCTTCTTCTTGGTGGACCATGGAACATCAAGAGAGAAAAAGAACGATCGCCATCAATAAGTGACTAATTCTTCGTTAATGATGCTGATTTTATTTTTTTATCTAGATTTTCTTTTGTTGAAGTGGTAATTCGATTAGGTATCATTAGAGAACCCTCCAGACTAATCAAACAAAGGTCAACTAAAACATCATTATGTTTTTACATATATTTGATATTTAAAAAAAAACGGAACTAATTGTTTGTGGCACTGTAAGTTCAGTAAAAAACTCGTCTCTTTTCAATAGTTTTTCTTTTCGAAAAGTGAAATTCATTGTAATTAGTATTTGTGGCACTGTAATTCATTGTAATTAGCATTTGATATTTGAACTTGCCTTCAGATCAGGATCTGAATTCAATTAAATAATGGTTTTTTACTCAAGTTTTTGTATTCATAATATAATTCAAGACACAATAATGTAGAGCCAATATGAATTATCATTATCATTAATTGTTTATAGACGCTACTCTCACTTTCTTTGAGTATATTGTGATCATGAAAATTTTAAATAGAATTAGTAGCAGTCAATTCAAATTGGAATTTGATACACTCATTTTAACATGTTAACATACCATACTATGGTTTACAGTTAAGTAGTGTCATTACATGCATTGCTTATAGAACATAAGAGGCGTTAAGAGTAACTGTTATATCGATATGATATTTTAGAAAATACTTCTATATTTTGACCCACTTTACTATGAACCTTAGTATGGTATGTTAGTGGAAATCAATGCTGACTTATTAATAATATACTTCTTACATATACTCTTTTGATTTATTATCTACAAAGTATAACAATACAATATTATGTAATGAAATCAAAGATTATAAGTGTGTTAATTCAAATCAAAATGTCGAAGGTTTTAAGACGCATAATGAAATCATTGCTTCTTGATCCCAACTTTTATTCATCATCATTAAATTGTTTATGAAATTCTTTATTCATATGATTTCTGATTATACTAAAAGTAAAACTTCAACAAATGACTTATTAATAAATTTTATTTAACAAAAAATAACTATTATTAATTATATTTTTTGCAGATTATCTATATATCAATGGACAATTCCCACAAAATACTCCTCTATCAATTTCTTACTAGAAAATCAACAATTGTGGGCGATTAAAGTTTTGGTTACGAAACATTATGGTGTGAAAGAATACAAAAATAGTAAAGGCACAGGAAAAATCTCAAAAGTGGCACTTATGGATGATGAGGTAAGATACTTTAAATATTGTTAAAATATTCATACATATACATACATAAATAATTATTAGTACTAAAATTTCATCTTTTGTAGGGAACTAGAATACCGGTGATAATATTTAATGAAGCGGTGGACACATTCCAACATACGCTTGAGGAGCATAAAACTTACATAATTTCGAATGGATTACTAAAAAATGTAGACAAAAGATATAACCCAATGTACAATAAATTTGACATCATTTTGAAGTTGGGAAGTGTTATAGATGAAGTAGAGAAAGATTTTATCATTGATAAGGATAAGTAAAAATTTGCAATCGTAGACGAATTTCAAAGTACATCTTCTACTGTCTTCAAAGGTAAAAAATTATGTTACTCATATATATATATATATATATATATATATATATATATATATATATATATATATATATATATATATATATATCAAATTGCCTATTACTGATACTAATTACAATGAACTACAAATATTTGTTTAGCTATAATTAATATAGGAGATGTAGATAAGGTAGACTCAGAGAAGCGAAATCTTACAGTTGTAGGATTCAGGTAAAATCGATTAATTAAATTTTATAATAATTTACGAAATTATTTTGGAATTCATACGATGTCTTAATTTAAGGTCAAAACCAATCTTGCTTACATTATGGGGAGAACTAGCAATCAAAGAAGGAAAAGCTCTGAAAGAATTATCACCCAACATGCCAATTATTGCAATTTCTTTTTAAAAACCTCAAACATTAGAGGTAATTATATAGAACAAAAATTAATATGCTATTTATTATATAAATTATTTATTTATTACTGAATTTTTTAACAGGATTCTCTCTTACATCAATAAACAATACTACAATAGAGATAGATATGAATGAACCAGAAGCATATAAACTTCGAGAACGGTATTATTTTTTTTGTATATTTAATTCTTTAATTGTTGCCTTTTAAAGTATCGTTTACCAAAAAAAAAAAAATTGTTTCAGGATAAACTGTAAAGCAGGGGGGCCAGGGGGAACGTCGGCGTGCTACGGAGACGGGAGAACGGGAAAGAAGATCGGGGTAGGGGTTAGGAGGTGCAAGCCGGAGAGATAGGGAGGACGGGAGTGTGGGTGCATGTGATAACGGAGCGGCTAGGGTTTTTGGTTATAACGGGAGATGAACAGGTCTTATTTATAAGGTGGAATAGGGTTAAGTGGGTGCGGGTAGGGTGGTTAACGGGTCTGAGGAATTTAGTATATGGGATTTGATAGTGTAATAGGTTTAATAGAAATGGATTTTGAAAACAGGGTAATGGATAGTGATTTGGGTATATAGGGTATAGCATATAAATGGATTTTGGGTTTATTGGGTATAAACAATGGGTTCAAGAAATAGGATAACTCCACAAGGAAAAATAAGTGGATACAAAAATAATACGGCACAGAAAAAGAACAAATAAAAATAGGCACGAACAATTTGAATGAAGAGAATCAAAAAAATAGTAGAACGAATAAACAGAGACGAAACAATGAGACAATAGAAACAAGAACACAATAAAGAAGACAAAACTGACAAAACAAATATATTGAAAATAAAATCCAATATACGGTCCAAGAAAAGATACAAGAAGAGAAATACACTAAAAAATACACAAAATGGAAAACAGGGGTTACAAATCCTACCCACCTAGCAAGAAGAATTTCGTCCTCAAAATTCAATAAGAAGATACATAGGGTAACCCCAAAAGAAAAGAAAGAACAGGACAAAGCTGCTCAAACAAATGAGGAAACTTCTGTTGAATCTCCTCCTCCAGCTCCCAAGTCGACTCACCGGGCGAGTGAGGATTCCAAGAAATACGAACCAGCTTGATGACCTTGTTCTTAAGCATTTTTTCCCACCGATCCACAATAGCAACTGGCGGAATCTCACAAGTCAAATCTGGCCGAACGGTGAACTCAGAATAGTCGATCACGTGGCTTTCATCTCGGATATATCTCCTGAGTTGTGAGACATGGAAAACATCGTGCACTCCTGATAAAGCTGGCGGCAATGCAAGGCGATAGGCCACCTTGCCTACTCGCTCCACAATATCAAACGGTCTAATAAACGTAGGGCTAAGCTTGCCCCCACCACTAAACCGAATGACACCGCCCCACGGCGATACCTTTAGGAAAACATGGTCACCAACTTCGAACTCCAAAGCTCTCCGATGGACATCGGCCTATCACCTCTGCCTATCCTGAGCTGCCTGCAAATGCTTCCTGACCTGAACCACCGCATCAATTGTCCTGGTGACTAACTCCGGACCCAATAACTTCCTCTCACCAATGTCATCCCAGCACAGTGGTGATCTGCACTTTCGCCCATAAAGTGCCTCGAACGGTGCAGTTTTAAGACTGGCCTGAAAGCTGTTATTGTACAAGAACTCTACGAGATGCAAATGGTCCTCCCATGATCCACCGAACTGAAGCATACAGGACCGCAACATGTTCTCAAAAATCTGGATGGTCCTCTCTGACTGTCCATCAGTCTGGGAATGAAAAGTTGTGTTGTACTTTAATTTACTCCCCAAACTGTTCTGAAGACTCTCCCAAAACTGAGATCTGAATCTCGTATTCCAGTCAGATACAATACTAACTGGAACCCCATGAAGTCTGACAATCTCTTGCATGTACCTTTCAGCTTGGTTCTCAGTAGACTGTCCGACACGAAAAGGAATGAAGTGAGCACTTTTCGTCAAACGGTCGACAATCACCCAAATGGCATTATGACCTTTAGGATTCCTCAGCAAAGCGGTCACAAAATCCATAGTGGTATGAAGAGGGTTGTGGCTCGGTTTGTTGCTCAGTGTTTGATCTGCCAGCAAGATAGGGCACCTCAGGATATCTTTGAAACTATGCATTTCATTAGATACATGCATGCAAATCAATAAATTCATTCAAAATTTCTGGTATCTAACCTCACATCTTTGTACTCTGGCAGGTTGTTTAGGACTTTAACGAGAATATTGGCTACTGTGGTCTCTAAAAGGTAATACTTTCTTAGGTGGACTTATAACTTGTTGAACATTCTGCCAATTTAGTTTTTTTGGGAAAAGCATTCTACAATTTTTTTGTGAATACTTTTTTCTTAGGACTTCACAGAAGTTTTTTTTCTACATTTTCCAGTGCAGTGATTTTCTACACTTATGGCATCAGTTAAGATAGGATCATGTACTTTATAATCATGAGGCATTGCCAAATAACATGGACGTTTTAATTATCTCTAGTGCAGTGATTTAGTTAATTATCTCTATATAATACAACCTTATAAACTGTAATACTACAAGCTGCTTCAAAATACTACAAGCTGCTTCAAAATACTACAACCTGCTTCAAAATCCAAGAAATGTCCAGACATGCACAGGTTCAATACATGAACGAAAGCTCCACAACACCATCTATAAATTGTACTATCCTTTTCTTTTCCTTTATAAGCCTTTTTGCTTCAGTCAAGCTCTTGCATCAGATCACATAAAATTAGGACTAATTCAACCTGTGAGTATTATTGATCAAATCTGCCCATTTTTTTATATTCTTTTACCCTGAGGGTAATTATATATGGATTCTTTTCCAAGTACCTTGCGAGATGTGCTTAGAATCCCTGATCATATTCGAAGTAACTCCAGCAGCCAACTAGAGCCTATGTGAGAAATGCGAAGACCAGGTTCAGGACTCCAGCCAATTTTTACGAGCATTCTGATTCTTTCCACTTTCTTCTTGACATGTCTGGCCTTGAAGTTGACAGGATTAAGGTTCTAGCCTTGAAGTTGATAGGATTAAGGTTTCGTCTCATCTTTCTTCTCATACTAGATTAGATTATATGAGATCAGATAGATTAGAGTAGGTTAGATTATAATAGATTAGATTACATGGTGATACTTTAATATAAATGCTATAAAACGGATACTCTGCCCAATCAAAATTTTACCGTTACAGAATGCAAATGGCTGGCCTTTATTTGCATGTTTATTGCTCACAATTAATCTTATTTATTTACCAATACTTGAAACTTGGGACCTTGTGAATTTTTGACACCGTATCCAAGTTTACAAAGCATAATGTGCACAATGTCTCTTTAGGCCTGTAAATATAATCTCTTTCTATGCACTACAGTCAAGATGCTTATTAAATGCTCTGTTTATTGTTAACTCAATTTAGTATTTATCAATTTTGATGTCAGTGAATACATGCTTTACTACATAACTATATGTACACAAAACAATCTATCTTTTGTTGTAGAATACAATATAGTACTCGACCCGTATACGTGGAAATCTATACACAAATGATAAATCGATGTAACTACTATATAACTACTACAAGCTATAATATAATAGAATTCTTGTTAGAAATTATCCCATTAACATTACTATAAAATTGTGAAAAACAAGATTATTTTTATTACTTCAGATTCTATGTCTGGAGAGCCTTTGAAGTGTTGTGATTATGTATGTAACCCTTACGTCATATTTTGGTAAGATCTCATATAATATCTGTGCGGTATGTTGACTTGTTGTAGTGCAGAAGATGAATTGAATTGTAGACTATATAGACAGTTTCGGCGTACATGTTACTTTATAGAATTAAGAGAACATTAAATTGGCATTGATTGTTGAAGCTATTCCATATGCATTATTAGGTACGAGATCAAATACATCAGGTTGGATATTACGTTGATGTTGATGCAACTGATAGAAGTTTGCCGAAGAACGGTACTATTCTTAAATCATTCTATGTACATAAATACAATATCCATGAATTCTCTATACATAAATACATAAATACAAAATCCATGAACGCTCTTTGTTACAAAATCTTAGTAGGTACCTGCAATGAGCTCTAAATCAGCAAATGGATATGATTAGATGGATCAAGATGGCAAGGGAGTAGATTGCAAGAGCTAGGTGGATCTCAATCCCAAGTTTATTTTATTCTTTTATTTAATGACAATATTCAAATCATGTATTTGTATTCCTACAACTTGATACTACTATAAACTTGGTTGGGTATATTAAATATATTGATCTTTTGTAAATTGGATCTTCTGATGTTGATGCGTATTTGATGTGTTATAATCTTCTGTGAATCTTCTTATATTTATTTGTGTGTATATAAAGTGTCCCCAAAGGGGGAAAAAAGAACTATACCGGCGTTTTTACAAACAACGATATAGTATTATTTTTGTAAAAAAAAGGGTAAACAAAAATGGGCTTATACCGGCGTTTTCCAAATGCCGCTGTAGATAAGGAGTTATACAGGAGTTTTTCAAAAACGCCGGTATAGACTCCTTAGCAACCGCGATGCGCGCTACCCCGGCACTTACATCAGCGCTTTCAAAAATGCCAATACTGACTAACCCAACATTTAAAAATGTCCGGGGTTGAGAAAAAAAGTGTCGTTGTAGGCAGTTTGTGTTGTAGTGTAAAAATGCCAATAATATACCAGTTTGATTATATGAATAATGATATACTATTAGGAAATGACTTTTTCCAACAATATTATTCTGTAACTATATCACATAAATCGATTATATTTACAACACCTTGTCAACATCAAGCAATAGTAATTAGAATAACACATCCTTATTCTAGAACAGGCCTACCACATATCAGAGTTTCTTCAGCCCAGCGTGGTGAATACTAATATTTACCAAATAAAACTAGAAATCAACAAGTACAAGTAACAATTACACACGAAAATTTTACAAAAATAACTAGAAGATTTCTATGGAGAAGACCCTTTAGCAAAATGACACTTAAGTAAACTCACAGCTCATATAGAACTAATAGTTAAGAACAAAATAATAAAAATTAAACCCATTAGACATACTCCAACAGATTTAGAAGAATTTAAAATACATATAAAAGAAATAATGGAAAACAATTACGTATGAAAATCACAAAGTCTACATTCATCACCAGCATTCATAGTAAGAAAACATTCACAAGAAAAGAGAGGAAAATCTCGAATGGTAGTAAATTATAAGGAATTAAATAAAAATATTAAAAGATTTAGATATCCACTACCAGATATGCAGATACTATTAAACACGGTATGAACAAGAAAAATATATTCTAAATTTGATTGCAAATCAGGATTTTACCACGTAAAACTAACAGAAGAGTCAAAACAGTTAACAACATTTAGTACACTACAGGGATTTTATGAATAAAACGTATTACCATTTGAATATAAAAACAGTCCAGGAGTATTTCAATAATATATTGATAAGTTATTTGACAAGTACAATAATTTTATACAAGTATATGTAGATTATATTCTGATAGGATCCAAAAACGAAGAACAACATAAAGAGCATTTACTTAAATTCATTGAAATAGTAAAATATGCAGGTAATATACTATCAATAAAGAAAATGAAATTGTTCAAAGCTGAGATAGAATTCTTAGGAACAAAATTATCAAATGATGGAATAGAACTACAACTACATATAGCAGAAAAGATAAAGACATTTCCTAATGTCCTAAAAGAAGAAAAAAAGTACAAGTCATAATTGTACTACTAAATCAAACAAGATGATACATATCGAATTTATCAGCAAAAAAAAATTAGTTACAACCAAAACTAAAAAAGTTTAAGAAATGAAAAAGGACCCCAGAAGATGAAGAAAAACCTAAAATATTAAAACAACAAACTTCAAAATTAAATAAGCTAAGATTACCTGTTAAAGAATGTTCATATATAATAGAAACAGATGCATGTGAAGATAATTAGGAAGCAGTATTAAAATTCATTGGAATAGATGAAAAAGAGGAAAAACTAGCCAGATATACTAGTGGATCATTCACACAGATCCAACAAAATTACTACATAAATGAAAAATAACTATTAGCAATCCTAAAAGATATAAAAAGGTTTGAATTATTCATAATACCTACAAAATTCACAATAAGGACAACTAATACACAAGCAAAGAGCTGGATTAACAAAATAATAGACACAACTATAGTAAATAAAAGATTCGTAAGATGGCAAATGGAAGTAGCAAATTATGACTTCACAATTAAAATAAAAAAGGAAAGGATAACATTTTAGCTGATTTTCTATCAAGAAAGTAACTGTTTCATTGGTTGCAGAATAGAAACTAAAGTCCAACAAATAGAACATGATATAATTTTCCTCAAGAAAACCATGGAGCAAATAAAAGGAGCATTTAATCAATTACAGCTAAAAATATGCGGATTCCAATATCTGTTCTACCAGAATGTAAGTCAGCATGAAATTACAAAAAATATGGTGGACAATACTAGCGAAAAAATGTGTGAGATGGGTGAACCTACTCATTCCTTAAAAGAAGATGCAATTACATTCTCAATTAAGACTACATATAAGGAGACACTTCTTACTGAGAAATCTCCTACCAAAGTATCAAAAAAAATATTATTTTTACAATATACTGAAAAATTATGCCAAGTAACCGAGGTGAAGCAGTTCCTCAAAACCATATCACAGCAACATATGAACAAAGCCATCATCCTACCACGAGCTAATCCAAGAATAACCAGCGCACTGTTCGAAAGAGAACTTACTCATTGCATCTATCCATCAAGGAAATATGAAGAACTTATTCACTTGCTAAGAAAATTTATGAAGCATCCAAAAGCTATTTTGGCCTCATAAAGACCTAAAAAATATATATCATAATGTATTAAGCAAATCCTAAGTATCTTGAAGAAAATGAAGAACTTCCAGCAGAACATTTTATAATAATTGGGATGACTACCCAAGTGATTTATGGAGCATCTAACATCTTACTATACAAAGCTGAGGAATTTGATAAACTAATCCCAGAAAGACGGACAATGGAATTCAGAAACATGTATTTTGAATTAAAAGACATAAAGTCAAGAGATAGCAACATATGAATGTATGATAGTCCAGACCCAGAGAAGATAATAATGTAAAGTATAGCAAAAATAAAACAGACACAAGATAAACATGCATTGTTTGACAGCCGGTACCAGATATTATCTACACAAGCAATGGCGATGACAAAACAGGCAGCTGAATACTACTGTAGCTTGATGAAGACAGAGCATCAACACAGATGTGGAGCATGCGAAGATGTCGACCAGGCGGAATCTCTTTTTCTAGAATATTCCACAATTAATCAGAGCAATTATTAAAGGCTGATGTAAGCAGTGACTTATTTGTAGCAATTATTGGACATTTGATGTAAGCAGTGACACATGTAAAGTTGTTGTAAGTCGATCCCTTGGTCTATAAAAGGGTAGGCTGAGTTAAGAAGAAGGCAGACAATTCTGAAGGAAAATTTTCCATATAATTAAGGAGAGTTCTGTTTGTAAGAGTTTGGAATGAAATAAAAAGAAAAATTATCTTTCTATCAGTTCTAGCATCTATTCGGTTCTAGTAGAATATAAGGTATGAATAACTAAATCTCTTTCCCTTATGGAGAGTTTTTGTGAGACTCTGCCTAAAGGATCTTGCAAAAATACCAATTTGTAACCTTCTATAGTTAGACTGTACACCTAGTCAGAGGAAACGAGCTAGGTTTTAGTTGCCTGTACTGAAGTGCTACTAGTTGTTCCATACGTATATCTTGGATAAAGCTGTCTTGAAGAACATAGTAGTCTTGAGATGATAAGAACGTAAAAGGAGCACTGAAATCGGGGTGCATACCAGGGGTATTTTATCCACGGTAGTAACTGGTACAGTGCTCAAAGAGTTTTAACTAGGCCATAAGCATGACAGGCCATTTTGTTTTGATTCTTATGGTATCCTTAAAAATCTCTCTTTACTCCTGATTTCATACTTGTTTTTCTTAAATCACAAAATCGCTATAAAAAAAATAATGCATAATAATAGTTTCAGTCTTGCTTCAGAAATTTATGAATTAATAACTGACTACCAAGGAATTGATAGAATGTTAGTTTTTTTATGTTCATTATCCTCATAGAGTAGCAAACATATATTATTCTTATGAGTTCAAGTTATTTTTCTTTAGTATACAACGAGTAATAATTATAACTATAAATCATACTAATCCTGGAGAAACTAGTAACATAAATATTCAAATAATTGATGACTTCACTTTTACGAAATATCTTTATTATTTTATGAAAATAAAGAATTTGGTAGCTATATCTGGAGTCCTACAACAGCATATAGACAATTTCTAGAAGAAAATGAATATATAGAGGAAGAAAACGAACATATTGAGGAAGAAAATGAACATATGGAAGAACCCGAAGACCCCCATATGATAGTGGCAGTGAAGTATCAGAGACAGCATCAGAAGCTATGAGAGATCTTGAACTTATGCAAGATTACTTTAATATTTTTTTAGATTGATAATGCACATTATTTCCAAGAATATTATTTTACAGAAAACTATTATCTTTGAATATTTTGATACTCTTTTGTTTCTCTTTACAGGTAATTACTATTATTTCACGCTTCGCATCCAGTTGGTATCAGAACCTTGTTACTAAGTAAGTAACTCTTACCTAGTTTTCTGAAAATATTTTGTACAATTTTAGTTAAAAATTTGACTAGATAAGATAAATAGAAAATATTACAAAAAAAAAATTAATTTGCAGAAATGTCACACATCCTATAGAAAATATTATATGATAGGAAGCATAGAATATTATTTAGAAATTATCCCTTAATTGCAAATAGTTTGGTCATTGTCCATTTTTTGCAAATAGTTTTAAAAACAATCCTATAAAAATAATTAGCTCCTCAACTCTGTGCCACCCTCCATCTCTCTCTCACTTTTTCTTCTACCTTATGCGACCTACTCTCTCTCTCTCTCTCTCTCTTCCAATTTTTTTCCCAAACTAACCCAACTTTTCAAAACTATTTTTCCAACTAACCCACTTCCCAAACTAACTTCCGGAGTAGATCGATATTGCTCACATCAACATAAGTTACAATTAGAAACTACGGCTACAGTACAATTGAAGCCGCAATTCCCAACTGCAACTTCTTCACATTTTTTTGTGTATGCTACAATTGCCAAACGTGACAAATGTGTAAATCTCAATGTTGTGAGACACATATCGCAAGAGCTCTTTGGAAAAATCTCTTTAAGAGAGGTCATTATACTCAATTTGGCTCTCTCATTCAGAGAGCCAAGTCATGGAGCATGAAAAAACACTTTCAACTAAAGCCACAGTTCCCAACTGCGGCTTCAGTTGAAACAGTGATATCTGAAAATTAGATATCACTGTTTCCATATTTACATATCACGGTATGTCAAAATTTCACAATTTTATCACAATTTTTCCCTAATTTCACAACATCACAATATAACAAAGTAGAACAATACCACAAATCACATTATATCACAAAATGCACCAAAATATCACAATATCCACGATATCCACCATATCTCACAATATATCACAATTTCACAAAATTATTGCAATTTTGCACCAATTTCACAACATCACAATATAACAAAGTTGAACCAACATCACAAATCACAATATATCACTAAATACACCAGAATATCATAATATCTCACGATATATCACAATATCTCACAATCTATCACAACATATCACAAATTCACAATATAACACAATCGGCACCAAAATATCACAATATATCACAAGTCTTGAACATCACAAATCCATAAAATGACAAGTCCAACATATCACAAGTCTAAAATATTATAAGTCCAAGATATCACAATATATCACAAATTATTACAATATTATATAAATATAAAAAAAATTCACAATATCACATTTCATTTATGCAATTGAGTGTATGCGTCCTCCACCACCGCTAGTAGAAGGCTCGATAGTACTTCTGGGGGTCGTCCACCGCGTTTTCATGGTCCCCATCCTCGGCCACTTTACCAAGAGCTTCATTCGTCTCGTCCTTCATAAATAAGTATTTTTTTATTAAATGCATGAAAATAAATATATTCTTCATACATCCAAATCCATACAACTTACATGTGGCATATTAGTACTACTCGAGAGTCCTGCACTCGGTAACGATGCTTGTTGTGTCCTCTTGTACCGCATTTTGAAAAAGATTGCCTCGTGCTCGAGCCATCTATGACATCCATGTCATTGCGAATACCCGTAGTTCTCGGCCGACCTTTTCTACATCTTCTAAGTCTAGCATCAGCTATGAGATTCACACCACTTTGGATAGGCCTATATATAATTGTTCTTGCATAGGACGAAAGGTGGGCGTCCATGTTAGTGCTAAAGAATTTATAGAATATTATTGATCAACATAAGGCCCTTGCATGTAGCCTTTGTAACGTCTTCACTGTGAAATATGTATTTCTTTTGTAATGATTGCACGTAATTTCCACAGACAACCTGCCTCATCTACGAATTCAGGATTTTTAGCCCTCGAAACCTTTTTGTGCAATTTTACATTTCACGGTATATAGACTTTTGATCGACTTCACATTGATGAATTATCGATGTTTCTTTTCAGAGAACATCTTCACCGCATGTTGAAGACTATCTTTAGTTTAAAACTTTTGCTCATTATACAATTCCTCTGTGTCGGATAAGCACATGACTCTAATGGAAGCTGATGTACCCTCGCTTTGTTAACCAAGTCAACCTATTCAAACTCAAGTACATGTGCACACATGAATTAAGTCAAGGGGACCGAATCATTAACATTAACATCGAGATGCCCATCTTCCTCCTCTTCCTTATGTTCTTCATCTTCCCCATCTTCCTCATTTTTTTCATCTTCCTCATCTTCTAATAACTCATGATGAAATAATTGAATAATGTTTTCGTTATCAACAAGATCGCGTATCAAACTAGAATGATGTGACAACTCATATTCCGTGGGATTTCGCCATGTGGGAACTGTGAGCATGTCTTCTTCTGGAAGCGTCAATCTTTCATGAGACTCATCTCATGGGTCGACACTTTACGTATGGGGCTTGAAATACAAATAACATGTGACCGACCGTTAGAAACCTTGATTTGCTCAATATATAACTCAAATGCAGTCCAACTAGAGTTCGGATCAAGTGTTATTGCAATTATGGAAATAAGAGCGTCATTATCAACTACAAGCACCACCATAAAATATTTTCATTCTCATTTTCCAGCTGCATATTGAGCTAGGATTATAACACTCCATTCACCTCTATCTCAATTAGTAATTTCATATACCTTCTCTACTAGTTCTTGCTTTGTAATATTACGAGGCCAAACTATTTTCGGTTCCACACCACCATAACAATCTCCTAGCTTTGGGTCTCGAATTATTTCTCCCCCATAATAGAACCAATTAGAAATTTTGTAATCCATTTGTGACCTAAGTATAATAGAGGCCGCAGTTCCCTACTGTGGCTTCTATTGAAAGCATTTTTTCCTACTCTCTGACTTAGCTCTCTGAATGAGAGAACCAAATTGAGTATAGTGTGTGCCGCAATTCCCAACTGCGATCTACACATAAAGGTGTCGTCGTTAGCAACTGCGGTATCTCGTTAAAGAGATTTTTTCAGAGAGCTCTTGCTATCTGGCTTGAGTGAGCTATCTATGTTTCACAACTTTGAGAATTACATAGTTGCTGTAGTTGGCAACTGCGGCATACACACAAAAAGAATTTGTGAAGAAGCCACAGTTGGGAACTACAGCTTCAATTGTACTGTTGCTGCAGTTCCCAACTGCGACTTATGTTGACATGACCAATATTGGACTACCAGGAAAATTAGTTTGGGAATTGGTTAGTTTGGAAAAAAATAATCTTTTTTTTATTGTCACTAATGGGGCCTACTCTCTCTCTCTCTCTCTCTCTCCAAATCTGTCTAAAGGTAGCATTCGGGTCCATCGAGCCGGGTCGGGTTGAAACCAGTTGGGTCGACTCGAGTTTCGGCAAAATACCATGATTGGAAAGTCATTTGAAAAAAGTTCCTTTTTTTTGCAAGACAAAAATCGTTTATAATATCTTTGTATTGAGTAATAATATTTAGTAAATCGAAAGTAGAGTTCCATCGGTGTTTAACATCTCAAGAAAATTTATAACATGTATGTTCCTAAGTTTACACCATTCTTTAAATTCTTGAAACATAGTAGCACTCAAAGCAATAAAATGTACACAATCTCTAATTGCATTTACATATGGATCGACTACTTTTAATGCATCTTATACACATAAATTTAAAATATGGCATGCACATCTAACATGAAAAATTTTATTATATGGAGGAGTTAATTGTGTTTTTAATGTACTAATCGAAACATTGTTGTTAGATGCATTATCAAAACTAATAGTAAAAATTTTATCACGAATTTGAAATAAATCGCAAACTTCTAAAATATTTGTTGCAATAACCATACCACTATGGGGATACGACAAAGCAACAAGTGATATGATTCTCTTTTGAATCATCTAATCACTATCGATCCAATGACAAACTATATCCATCATCGGAATATCGTTACAACATTTTCAATAATCGGAAGTTATCGATACTCTATAAATCAAAGAATACAAGACTGCAATTAAAGCATCTCTCATTTCGTTGTATAGTTTAAAACAATCGGCCTTAAGTGTGTTTCTAAGAATTCTTCTAAAATGTGGATTTAGGGCATTTTGGTTAAATTTCTCTACGTTCCTACACTCGGAATAAGAAAAAAGTAGCTCATCCTTAATAACTAGTTTGGTCATTTCTCGGCGAACAATTTCAAGATCATAGGGGTGATTATCTATTTGTCCAGCCTTATGGTTGATTTTTTATTGGCCCTGTTGGTCTTGTTCTAGTGCAGGATGTAGTCGTCTTCAGCTATTTTTTTGGTATTTGGAAAATGGAAATCGTTAAAATGGCTTTAAGCTACAGTCGTCGATTGCAAAAAAATGGATGCTCGAATTTTTCAAAATCTTAGACAAAAGAAAAATTGTCGTCTGAAGTAAAAAATTCCAAGCGACGTAAGATCAATTACCGTCCTATAACATTCTTACATATATATATATATATATATATATATATATATATATATATATATAAACAACGGAAAATTGATTACCGTTCTTGTAAAAAATATCGAAAAAAAATTTGTGTTTTTCAAACAGCCGGGAAATTGATTATCGTCCGACGAAGGGGCATTTTTTTATTAAAATATTGGACGATACGGGTAATCTTTTACCGTCCGTCCAATTTTTTAGGAAAATAAAATTAAAAAAAAGGGAACAGGAAATCTAACTTCATCCTACAAATGTGGTGGGAAAATTAGTTCACGGACGAAGTTTAGATTTTCGTCTCTTGCGTTAAATTCAAAAAAGAACCCAAATTATTTGGCTATATTAAATTCAGTTGTTCTGGGACGAAAAATAAAATTTCGTCTGATACTCTTGAGAACAGTAAACTTCTTTCCGGCGAATTTATTTTCTTCGTCTGATGCAGCAGACGATAAATCGTCTTTCATTTGCTATATTTTCTAAAATCCTAAATCGTTTGCCATATTTGGCAGTCTACTGTTCACCAAGAACCCAAATTTTGAGTTTTTGGCCAACGACTACAGCGATTCTTTTCACATTTTTTGGAAAAAATGCAAAAATAGACAACAACTACATATGCTCTTAGAAATGTAAAATTGCCAGATTTTTTATATTTTAAGAGAAAATGCACTGCAATTATTTCTTATTTTGTCATTTTAAAAAAAATAATTAACAGTCGCTTCTTAAATTTTGAGAAATGATCTAACATTTGACAAAATATAGGAGGCGAAACATAATGTTTTGTTCCCTTAATTTTTTAATCTTTTAAATGAGTTGCACAAACATCATGTTTCATCCAATATATATATAACCACTAATCGGTCGATTATACCCGATTAAATTGCTAACTATTGAAATATTGCAAATCGCTAAAAAAAATAATCGCTTAGCCTCCGATTAGCGATTAATCGAGAATTAATTGGGCGTAATCGGGGATATTAACTGCTTAGAGCATAAGGATGATCTTAATCCGTTTGAAGCAAAAAAAGAAAGTGACGGATGAACTTCCTCCGTTTCCTTCTTTTTTTTTTAAAAGTAATTACGAAATGCCATCCAAAATATTACCAAATTGCCATTAAAAAATTATTTAAAAAAAAAGAATGACGGCAGACCTTCATCTGTTTGAGCATTTCTTCCAATTTGCTTCATCCCATTATTTACGGAAATGCCATTGGAAAATTACCAAAATGCCAATTTTTTTTTTAGTTTTTAGGATGGACGGAGGAAGAAGTTCCGTCTGATTTTATTTATATTTTTTACTTTGGCAGATTTAGTACCAACAATAGCAGACGTCTCCTCCTATTGCTATTTCCCAATTGCTAAATATGGAAATTTTGTTTAAAACGATAGTGGATGCTCTTATGAGATATACAAGATATATTTAGCCATCGTGACATTTTGATATCTTCAACACTCGCTATCCAATATGAAATTTTAGTACATCATGACTCCCAACTTTTAGTATCGTGCTATGTTATGCGTCCCTGTATAAGATGGGTTACCGGGTTCTTCCAACTCCCCACCCACCCCCACCCCCACCCCCCACAAACCCATGATCTGGATCTCACAAATTCAAGTCATGGTGGGTTTGCAATCCTGATCTCTTAAATTAGGGATCCGCTCTTCAAAATGAACACCTTTATGTATTAACCCGTCAACTTCTCTTCAAAATCCATCAATTTGTTACAAAATCTAATTGGATAGTGCTTCCTATATTTAGAACTAATAATTTTATGTATTAGTTTTCTTTGCTTCTTTGTCTATCTATCTATATAATAAAACACAAAGAAAGCTATCAAGTGGCTCTCCTTCAATACCCCAAAAATCAAAGGTTCAAATCTAACCTCACAAAACATATTTTTTACTCCCAAAACTCAAATTCAAATTCTCCACCCAACACAACTCCTATATTTATTTAATTTTTTTTTCTCTCTCTCTCCCACCCACTTCTATTCAAAAAATTAATAAAATAAAAATTTAAAAATTTAAAAAAAATACTAAAATTCTTTAAAAAATAAAAAATTCAAAAATTCAAAAACTTTAAAAATAATTCAAAAAAATCAAAAAAAAAACATATAATATGTTTTTTGCTGGACCCTCAAAGTTTCTCATAAAATATGTTTGCTACTTCAATTAATTTGCTGGACCTCCAAAACTATTTTATATGATCAAACAAGGTGCACCATTCCGAAGACGTGCCGTAGGCACGTGTCAACGAGCAAATCTAGTACACACATAAAACTCAAATGAGCGTCCTAAATTTCCTAACTCATCCTACCCGTCCAGGAAGCAAGCGTACGGCGATCCAATACACATACCACAAATTGAAACTTACAATGAACCTTGTAACAATGGTATAAGATTTATGAAATATAAGGATAATGTGTTACGTTCATTAAGACATTTAGTTTTGTATAATCTGTGGTAGTAATATGATGTATTTGATAATGTATTGTATGTAAGCATAAAGTTGATAATATTTAAGATGTATACTTTTACCCATTGAAACAACCCGACAAATAAAATTCTTAGCCAGCACAACATAATTCAGATGCCCATCATTTAAAACCTCGTGTACAACACCCACAGATTCAATTTACATATGATTTCAGGCATTTAAATTATGAACTTCACATCTCATCCATAAATCATAATCTTCAACAAATTACATTCATTCAAAAAATTAAAACTCATAATCAACTACGCGTGGGTGTTTGTTTGTTTTGCAAGTTGAGATAGTTTAGAGCATCCCCAGTCGTTTGCTAAATACTTAAAAATTAGAAATAGCTTTTGGAAAAACGCCATGTAGTCGTTCGCTAAAAACTCAAAATTTAGAATAGGAATGTACAGTAGATTGCTAAAGTTAGGAGCCGTTTTAGACGATTGCTAAACATAGGGGACGGAGGATGTTCATCCGTTTCAGGGTAGCGACGGATGAAGATCATCCGTCTCAATTTGATTTTTTTAAAAAAATTGAAAAACGGATGAAGTTGTTCCGTCTATTCGTTTATTTGATTTTTAATATATAAAATTAATTTATTAAATCGGTGAAGTTTATTAAAAAAAAAAATTGGAAAGTGAGAGACGGATGAAGTTCATTCGTCCCTCACTTTTGCTAAACATTATTTAAGCATACATTTACCCTTTTAACCTTAGGTAGACAATATCCAACGGCACAATTTTATTCTATTTTTTTTTTTTAAATCCAACAACTACCGACCATAATTTATAAAAAAAAAAAAAAAAAATTGAAAAGCACTAGAAGGATGACCGGTTGCTTTTGTCTGTTTTCAAATGGCAAGGGTATTAATGTCACCTGCTAAAGGTGACAAAATTAAAAAAAAAACAAACAAACAAACAAGTGAATGTGCCATTCGTCTGGCACTGTTCACTGTTTTTTTTTTTTCTTAATTTTTAAACGAAAAAAATAAAATTTAAAATAGCGACGGATGATGTTGCTCCGTCCTTGACATAAAACGGATTTGGAAGCACCGTCTACTCATTTTTTTAATAAAAAAAATTAAAAAAAAGTTAGACGGATGAACAAGATCTATTTCATACTATATTTTTTTTAAAATTAGAAACAACGATAGCAGCGACATTTTCTAAATACTAAATTCTCACTGCTAAATTTAGAATAGCTTCAGCAAACAACTGTGAATGCTCTTACAACAACCATTCTAACCCAACTACAAAGTCTCCAAACATCAATTAATTACAGGAAATCACATAAAATCAACAAACAAAGAAGTCACTCACCTTGTCCGAACTCAGCTCCCGATCCCCAGCAAACACCAAAATCCTCGAGCACTCACTAAACCCAAGATCATGCACCCACGCCATCTCCCCAAACGAGACCAACCCCACCAACGCACTCTCCGGCAACCCTGCCACCGCCCTCAAAATCTTCCCCTTCACCACCCTCAACTCCTCCTCCCCCATACAAACATCCACCACAAACACAAACCCCGGCCCCTCCACTCCCCATCCCCCTCCCCCCGAACTCCCCTCTAATGACGACAACGTGCTCATCGACCAATCCACCGAATTATTCCCAAACAAGGATGATGACGACGATGACGACCTCAACAAGCCACAATTAGAAGAATTAGAGTTAAGGTTTGTAGGGTTTGCGGAGGTGAGTCTGGTGAGAAGATATTCTACGGTGGAATAAGTAGGGAAGAGTTCCGCAGGGAGGTTGTGGTCGCCGATGCCTTGGTAGGATTTGGGGAAGGGGTTGGGGAGGTGGCAGAAGGGGCAGATCCAGAGGGAGGTAGGGTAGTTGACGCGGGCGTAGGGGTTGAGGACGGAGCGGCAGGTGGAGCAGGAGAGGGGGTCGTAGTTGAGGAGGGGGAGGTCGGTAGTGAGGCGGGGGAGGAGTGGGGTGTAGAGGGCGTGTTGTAAAAAAACTGTCCCTAATCTTCTTGTTAATCTGTCAAAACAAAAGAAATAAAAACTGATTTACCGGCCTATGGGGAAGTCGCACGATACGCACTGCCCTAAGAGTTGATCCGCGGTCTTATGTGCAGACGCTTCGCAGATGCTCCTAGTGGTAAAACCACCGGTATCACCGGCGTCTCGCTGTCGCACACAACGTCGAGAGATGACCCGAACTTAGCCTTGCCCAGAACTACGGTGGAAAAGAGAAGGAGAAGCGGAAGCAGCGAAGGGGACTGCGTTGCTGTGTTGCGGATTGCGAAAGCAGCGAAGCAGAGCAGCGAAGCAAAGAATTGTTTTGTGGATCAGATGCGGTATTTTCAGTAGTAGCAAACGGTAGGGTTTTGGAATATAAATACACACAAACGTGTAAACGTTGGGAGAGAAGAAGGCCAAAAAATCGGATCTGAGAAACTGATCCAACGTTCAGGAAGAATTAGTCAAAGGAAAAGAAATAAACAGCAAAAATAAGTTTAGGATCTCAACCCGAACCCGAAGAGCAATTTCGAATCGGCATTCGTGTCCGCAGATGCGGGCGCGCACACCCGTGCCCACTACGCGCGCCGAACCGAACTGGGCCGGGCGGCGGCAACGCGCGCGTGTGGCCCACGGGTTCTCTCCACACCACACTAGACTACAATGAGATAAAGAGTGGTTTGCATTATATACACTCACAAGGTTGTCTATCCCACCGATATGGGACTAAAAAGAAAAGAGGGAATCTTGGGTTTTGATAACAAACAGCCAACAATCCCCCCCCCCAAAACCAAGATTCAAAGGCAGTGATAACAAAAGAGTAATGATATAGAAGTTCTGGGCAAGAGTATACTATGCATAGATGAGATGGACTACATCCTTGAATCTCACGTAGTGACTATTGTCTTCGTCTGAAGAAGTGCTTGATGGACTCCGCCTTGAATCAGACTTCTTGACTCAGATTCAGAAAATAGCACACATAGTACGCTAGAGGTTCTTGGGTCTATCGGGTGGCGCTTTTGAATGGCCATGCACACTTTTCCATATTCATGAGAGTTGTCTGGGATCACCCTGTCCCATAGTCGCGGCCTTCACGACCTCTCATATAGGTAAGTCCTCAAAGGGTTGGTGATCGGAGTCAACCCTACATAATAATGTTTGGACCTATTAAGAGTTTAGAACTCATCCTAACCAGATCACACAGGAACACTGTCACCATAGGGATGGGATATCATTGTACAACCTCGTACAGCCACCTGGGCATTAATTTATGAGAATTTATTCTCTGAGTCAGTGTTCCATAATAGTCACCGAAGTCCAGCTTGTTTCTACCTATTGAACCGGCTTCTTGGGATCTCCAGTCAGACTCGGTTGGGTTGCCACTGCTGGTGACTTACTTATGGGCTTAACCCCATCCCCCTCGATGATTCTAGGATCAACGTCCTAGACAGACCCTTTGTTAAGTGGTCTGCAAGGTTCTTTTCTGACTTTATATAGCCAAGAACCACATATTTGCCTAATAGGCTCTTGATTGACTTGAAGCGCAGCTGCAGGTGCATGTTCATCTTAGCATTTACAGAATCATACTTTAGTAGTTCTATAACAGATTTATTATCACAGTTTATGGAAATAGGAGGAACAGGAATATTAGTAACAGGTATATGCATAATCAAATTTTTTAGCCATTCAGCTTCTGTACACGTAGTATCCAAAGCTATCATTTCAGAATCCATAGTACTTCTAGATATGATGGTTTGTTTACATGAACCCCAGGAGATTGCAGTACCTCCTAAGGTAAAGACATATCCAGTTGTGGATTTCACATCATGTGAGTCAGTTACCCAGTTTGCATCTGAGTAACCTTCTAAGATATCAGGGTGTCTAGAATAATGTAGTTTATAATCTATAGTACCCTTAAGATATCTAAATACTCTTTCTAATGCTGACCAATGTGACCGGTTTGGGTTACTAGTATATCTGCTAAGTCTCCCAATAGCAAATGCAATATCAGGTCTAGTTCTATTTGATATATACATAAGAGAACCTATCATTTGAGAGTATCTATGTTGTTCTACAGGAGAACCTTCATTCTTCTTGAGAATGATACTACTGTCAAAGGGAGTACGAGCAGGTGTCTTATCAAAGTACTCAAATTTTCTTAGCATTTTCTCAATAGAATGTACTAAGGAGAGAGTATAACCCTCCTTGGATTTGGATACTTGCATTCCTAGAATCAGGTTAGCTACTCCTAGGTCTTTCATATCAAACATGCTAGATAAATAATCTTTAGTATTATTTATTAACTCAAGTGTTGATCCTAGAATAAGGATGTCATCTACATACAAGCATATAATGACACAACTTCCATCAGTATTTTTAGAGTATATACATTTATCATACTCATTTGGTAAGAATCCATATTCTAAAATAACTTTATCAAATTTGCTGTGCCATTGCTTGGGAGCTTGCTTTAGGCCATAAAGAGATTTTACTAACCTGCAAACTTTCTTTTCTTGACCCTTAGCAATAAAACCTTCAGGTTGCTCCATATAGATTTCTTCTTCTAGCCATTCAGAAAGGCTGTCTTTACATCCATATGATGAATTATCAAGTCATGAATGGATGCTAAAGCTAGGAGAGTTCTAATAGAGGCAATCCTAGCTACAGGAGAGTATGTGTCAAAATAATCTAATCCCTTTTTCTGGGTGAAACCTTTGGCTACTAATCTAGCTTTGTATTTTTCTATTGAACCGTCAGCTCTAAGTTTCTTTTTGAAGATCCACTTGCAACCTATGGGTTTACTACCTAAAGGCAGGTCTGCTAAATGCCAAGTACTGTTCTCCATAATGGAGTTTTACTCATTGTTGATGGCTTCTTTCCAGAAAGGTGCATCAGGAGAAGATATAGCTTCTTCGTAAGTTGAGGGATCACCCTCTATCAAATAAGTGAAGAAATCTTCTCCTAAATTTCTTTCAATCCTACCTCTCTTGCTCCTTCTAGGTTCTGATTCTTGATCAGGTTGAGAGCTAGAAGGCTGAGAATGGGAACTGGTAGAAGGAGGCAGGGAATAACTGGAGGGGTTGGAAGAAATTCTATCTTTAAAAGGGAATATATTCTCAAAGTAAACTGCATATCTAGCTTCTATGATGGTATTATTAGAGATTTCATTTACTTCAGAATGAGTCACTAAAAATCTATTGGCATTGCTATCTAGGGCATATCCTATGAATACAACATCTACAGTCTTAGGTCCAATCTTTTTCTTTTTAGGTTCAGGGATTCCTACTTTTGCTAGACATCCCCAGACCTTAAGGTAATGGACTCTAGGCGTTCTGCCTTTCCATAATTCATAAGGAGTCTTATCCTTTGACTTACTAGGGATCCTGTTTAGGATGTAACAGGCTGTCAATAAGGCTTCTCCCCACAAGTTATCAGGATCTCCTGAGCTGAGAAGCATGGCATTCACCATGTCTAACAGAGTTCGATTCTTTCTTTCAGTAACTCCGTTAGACTGTGGTGAGTAAGGAGCAGTCACCTCATGAATTATTCTGTGTTCTTCACAAAAGTTAGTCATTTCGTTTGAGGTATACTCTCCGCCACGATCAGATCTAAGGATCTTAATCTTTTTCTCTAATTGGTTCTCGGCTTCGGATTTGAAAACCTTAAATCTATCTAGAACTTCATCTTTGGTTTTGAGAAGGTAGGTATAGCAATACTTAGAAAAGTCATCTATAAAAGTGACAAAGTATTTCCTACCGCCTCGGGTCAAAACCCTATTTGAGTCACAAACATCACTATGAACTAGTTCTAGAGGATCAGAATTCCTCTCTATAGATTTGAAAGGCAGTCTAGAATGTTTGGCTTGAACACAAATTTCACATTTGTGTTTATTATCTACAGGAGACTTGGGAATAAGATCTAAGTTCATCATCCTTTTAAGAGAATCCAGATTCACATGACCTAGTCTACCATGCCAAACATTGGAAGATTCTATATTTGAAACAACAGGAGAAGGATCAGATATTTTATTTATAGTGCTGAGAATGAAAAGACCATCCTTTACATATCCTTTTCCAATAAAAGATTCATTCTTAGAAAATACAATTTTATTTGCTTCCATTACAATTTTGAAACCCGACGCTACAAGAAGGGAACCACTAACTAAGTTTCTCCTAACTGACGGCACATAAAGTACATCATGAAGAGCTAGATTTTTCCCTGATGTCATCTTCAGGTCTATTCTTCCTCTTCCTACAATCTGTGCCGTTGATCCATCTCCTAGGGTTATGCCTCCTCCACATGATTCCTGATAGTTTGAAAAACAGGAGCGATCAAATGAAACATGAACATTAGCTCCAGAATCCAACCACCAGTCATCAGAATGGTAAGAAATATTAACAGATGGTTGGAAAGACACTGACCTGAAGGAACTAGAAGATCCATTTAGAATCATGTTGGCTTCTGGTTTAGTAGAGCCTTTTCCCTTATAAGGAGTCTTCATTGGTTCCTTCTTCCTATGAAATCAATTGAAGGATAGATGATTTGTTCTTCCACACACCAAACAAAACTTTTGTTGGTTCTGAGTCTGACTGAAGTTTCTAATCTTGTGGTTTTGCTGGTGTTGACGGTTTTGGTGGTTTTGGTGATTCTGGTGATGAGCCTGAAAGTTCTTTTTCTTGAAGGAGGTTTTCTTAGGTTTGTGAGGATTATTAGGTTTGGATTTGCCTTGGTTTGACACTACAAGGTTCACCTTTGCTTTTAGACTCATTTTTAGGGTTTGACCTAAGCCTAAGTTGTTCTTCAGTTCTAATCTTCTTTAGGACTTGGGCAAAGGTAAGCTCACCTTGAGTATGAGTGAGTTCCTTCTTGACATCAGACCAAGAAGGAGGGAGTTTGTCTATTAGGCAAGCTATCTTATATTCAGTAGAAAAGGTTGTTCCTTTTGCTTGAATATGTCTCACATATTCTTGGAATTCATGGATTTGGTCATTCATCAGTTTGTTATCTACCATGAAATACCTATTGAAAGCTGAAGAATTGAATCTTTCAATTCCAGCATCATCACAACCATATTCATCGTCTAAAGCATCCCAAAGTTCTTTAGCATTTTTATATTCAAAGAATATGTCATAAAGGGAGTCAGATAGGGCGCTTAGGATTCGATGAAAACAATGGAAGTCTATTTCCTTAGGGGTTTTTGGTTTTTGGGAACTAGCGGATTCCTTAGGAGTTTGAGATGACAAAGTGGATTCAGAAACTTCTTTGGTAGACTCAAATTTGTCAGATTCAGTCGTGTTGGGTGTGGATCCATCAATTGCTGATAGGAGTCCTAAGGTAGTGAGCCAGAATTTCATCTGACTCTGCCACCTTTTAAAGTGGGTGCCATCAAACTTGGCCGGCTTTGCAGAAGCGGTCTCTTCTTTCCCAGTCATGATTTAGAAGTATAATAGTCTAGAGGCTGCAGAAATAATATTGTAGCTACTCAATAAAAGTATCGCGGGTTCTAGACAATAGTTTAATGATTTTGTTAATCAACCTAAACAAATCTTTAGTCTATCAAGTTCTGATTAACTTGGGTTAGCTGTAGGAGTCGGTTTCCAGCTAGCGGTGGTCCGAAGACGCTTAAATACTGTGTCGCTTAGGGCTGTTTACACCCGGTTGACAGAAGGACCCTTTAGGCTTGTTCCCAAATTTATCTTTCCTTTTAAGACCTTTAGATTTCTTTTAAGAAATTTGCAAAATCAATATCTATTCCTTATCTAAATGTTTAAAGGATACTAAGAAATATCTAGCACCACAGCTAATAATAGTCTTGATATTGTTATGTAGGTAGTAATGCTATTCACAATATAACAAGACACTTAATTATAGTAGCAAATTGCAAGCTAGTAAAACAAAAGTACAGCAAGGAATATTCTAAGACTTTGAGAATATTAAAGTGAATCTAACAACACAAATTCATGCCAACAAATTTTGTGATTTAACAATAAATTAAGAATGTAAGGATTTTAAAGCTATAGATATTCTACAGTGTGGAAATCTATAGTGATGCAACAAAATTTAATTATCTGTCTCGAAATTGTGATTAACGAAGATAATATTAAAGCTTCAGATTCAATAATTTATTTATTTATTTAGCCCTTACAATATTTAATAATGAAGTGAATTAACAGAATGAAGTGTATCTTAATCAAAACTGTGTATGATGTATCAGGTGATCTTAATCAAACAGAATGTACTAAATTAACAGATTAACAATAAGCAATTATGATTATATGTGCTAATTAATCAGTTAATAATATGTGTGTGTTTAATCAGATTAACAGTATATGCTAAATGATATTAACAATACGGATTGATAATATGTTTGATCAGATCAACAGTACAGATTAACAACAGTGTGTGTTTATATGTGTATAATCAGATCAGATTGATAATATTCTTAATGAACAGTGTACGCTAAATTAATCAGATTAACAATACGGCTGTTGTTAATTAACAATTTATGCTAAACTAATCAGATTAACAAGATGGCTGTTCTTAGTTAACAATATATGATAAACTAATTAGATTAAGAATATGATTCAACTCTTAGATTGTTGTAAAAAAACTATTCCTAATCTTCTTGTTAATCTGTCAAAACAAAAGAAATAAAAACTGATTTACCGGCCTATGGGAAAGTCGCACGATACGCACTGCCCTAAGAGTTGATCCGCGGTATTATGTGCAGACGCTTCGCAGATGCTCCTAGTGGTAAAACCCCCGGTATCACCGGCGTCTCGCTGTCGCACACAACGTCGAGAGATGACCCGAACTTAGCCTTGCCCAGAACTACGGTGGAAAAGAGAAGGAGAAGCGGAAGCAGCGAAGGGGACTGCGTTGCTGTGTTGCGGATTGCGAAAGCAGCGAAGCAGAGCAGCGAAGCAAAGTATTGTTTTGTGGATCAGATGCGGTATTTTCAGTAGTAGCAAACGGTAGGGTTTTGGAATATAAATACACACAAACGTGTAAACGTTGGGAGAGAAGAAGGCCAAAAAATCGGATCTGAGAAACTGATCCAACGTTCAGGAAGAATTAGTCAAAGGAAAAGAAATAAACAGCAAAAATAAGTTTAGGATCTCAACCCGAACCCGAAGAGCAATTTCGGATCGGCATTCGTGTCCGCATATGCGGGCGCGCACACCCGTGCCCACTACGCGTGCCGAACCGAACCGGGCCGGGCGGCGATGGCGGCGCGCGAGTGTGGCCCACGGGTTCTCTCTACACCACACTAGACTACAATGGGATAAAGAGTGGTTTGCATTATATACACTCACAAGGTTGTCTATCCCACCGATATGGGACTAAAAAGAAAAGAGGGAATCTTGGGTTTTGATAACAAACAGCCAACAGGGCGGAGAGGGGGATGACGATGTCGTTGGAGTCGGGTTTGGAGGGAGGCCATGAGTTCCAGGGGAACCGGAGGCCTTCGATGGATTCCAGCTCAGTGAAGTCCATTGATATTTGCGAAAGTCCGAAAGTCCGAAAGTGGAGGGGATGATAGGGGTTGAAGTTCAGAGAAGATGAAGAGTTGGGAGGAGGAAGGGCAAAAGGCCGAAAGTGGAAGTGATTCTTTATTTAAAAAGTTTATTACTTTAATTTAAACTTTTATGTGCTCAGAATTTTTTCCCAAAATGACCCTTTTTTTGAATGTTTTTCCCAAACTGTTCTATTTTTTTATTTTTGTTCCCTAAACGACCCACTCGCTTTTTGAAAAAGCGAGTTTGGTTAAAAATAACTCGCTTTTTCAAAAAGCGATTCTGGAACTTTTAATTTTCGAAATGTTAGACTCGCTTTTTGAAAAAGCGAGTTATTTTTAACCAAGCTCGCTTTTTCAAAAAGCGTACTTGGTTATTTTGATAAATATTTTCGAAAGTGGGTTAACTTGGTAAATACTTTTAGAAAGTGTGTTAGTTTGGTAAATAATTTCAGAAAGTGGGTCATTTTGGTAACAAGTTCTTTCTATATCACATTGTCACTTTATCTTCTTTAGACCACTATATATGAAATCATTTGTCAGGACTTTCTATATCACATTGTCACTTCATCTTCTTTGGTCATGATTTTATAAATTTAGCAACTGTTTAGCAATAGCAGAGGATATACATAACTTGACATTATTTAAGTATATACATAATTGGTGTGTTTTAAGTTGTCGATAATGAGCCCATAGATACTCTCAATCCCCGGTATACACATAATTGGCTTTTGACCTATCAATCATATGCGCTGAGTTCTTGCGCCAAAAGTCTCACACTCGCTTTCTGAAAAAGCGAGGGTGGTTAAAAGGGTCCATGATTTTTTTTTGTATTTCACATTGGCGAAAATGACCAAGTTACCCCTTCCTTCATATAACCAGATTATCACCTTAGGGGTAAAAGGGTCATGCGGTAGGGAGGGACGGATGAAGTTCATCCGTCTCTCACTTTCACAAATTTTTTTTAATTATAGACTTTATATATTTAATATATATTATTTATATTTAAAGTATTAAATCCACCGAGAGACAGAAGATCTTCATACATAAAGTTATTTATATTTATAAAGTTAGCAACAGTTTGGCAGTAGTCGAGGATATACATAACTTGACATTATTTTCAGTATACACATAATTGGTGTGTTTTAAGTTGTCGAGAATGAGCCCATAGATACTCCCAATCAATCTAGATTTTGGCCTATCAATCATATGCACTAGGTTCTTGCGCCAAAAATTCTTATATTAAAAGGGTGGTTGTAACTTCGTTCATGGTTGCTGTTATAAATAATGGTAGACCACAAAAGCCTGACGTGGTAATTGATGAGACATTGTTTTCTAGTTCTGAATATTTTCAGCAGACTAAGGTTTGCTCATAATATATTGTTTTGTATTTCTTGCACTTGTTTTGAAAGCCCGAGTTTATTTTTTCCTAACGAAGAAGAAATTCTCTCTCTTGATCACTTTTCTTTCGTTTGTTTATATTGTTGTTTATGAATTGTTCATTCTGTTTATGATTTGTCCATTGATTTATTGGTAGGAGCATCAACATATGCCAATTCAGTATTTGGATGGATAAATGTTAAGATTGTTGTCGAGGCTCATATCTGTTAACCATTGGATCTGATTTCTAAGATCGTGACCTAATGGTGAACTATTTTGGTTGATAGGTGTGCTAATGAAAAAGAGATGAGATTTTAACCACCCTCGCTTTTTCAGAAAGCAAGTGTGAGACTTTTGGCGCAAGAGCTCAGCGCATATGATTGATAGGTCAAAATCCAATTATGTGTATACCGGAGATTGAGAGTATCTATGGGCTCATTCTCGACAACTTAAAACACACTAATTATGTATATACTGAAATAATGTCAAGTTATGTATATCCTCTGCTACTGCTAAACAGTTGCTAAATTTATAAAATTATGACCAAAGAAGATGAAGTGACAATGTAATATAGAAAGTCCTGACAAACGATTTTATATATAGTGGTCCAAAGAAGATAAAGTGACAATGTGATATAGAAAGAACTTGTTACCAAAATGACCCACTTTCTGAAATTATTTACCAAACAAATCCACTTTCTAAAAGTATTTACCAAGATAACCCACTTTCGAAAATATTTACCAAAATAACCAAGCACGCTTTTTGAAAAAGCGAGTAAAAATAAAAATAACTCGCTTTTTCAAAAAGGGAGTCTAACATTTCGAAAATTAAAAGTTCCAGACTCGCTTTTTAAAAAAGCGAGTTATTTTTAACCAAACTCGCTTTTTCAAAAAGCGAATGGGTCGTTTAGGGAACAAAAATAAAAAATAGGGCAGTTTGGGAAAAACTTTCAAAAAAAGAGTCATTTTGGAAAAAAAATCCAGTGCTCATCCATTAATTAATTTAATTTGTTGCTGAAAAAAATATGTAGGTGGAAAATAAAATAAAAGAATGTAACAATAATGGAAATTTACACATGCCATGCACAATATAAATTTTATGAGTTCATTTTTGTTTATTAAAGGTGTACATGCACAATGTTTGCATGTACACCTTTAACATATTGAGTTGGTTAGAAATCATTTATTTATACTTTAAATGGTCGCAAAAATAAACTGTCTTTCAATCTACTACTACAATGAGAGAAGGTCTTAGTGTGATTTGTCCATCTACCAATCTGTGCAACGCACGTGCATAACTATTGTAATGAGGTTTTAGATCAAATTCAGACTACGTCTGAATTTTTATTTTAAAAAAACTATATTTATTAAGACATGCATCGCACGTGTAAACTACTAGTAGTATAATAAATTGACAATATGTGATGTATAAGAAAGAAGTCTCAGAATAACTTGATTTTTTGTATATATTCAATTCATGATATTATAAATTTAATGAACAATTTGGATCGTTCATATAAAGCTTCATAATATGAGTACAACTAATCTATATGAGATAGTTCCCCCTGCAAATATGAGGCTCCCTTTTCTCTTTTTAGAGTCTATCTTTGTCAATTTACCTTTCTTTATCTTTGCCTAAATTTCTCGATTTGTTTCATTACAATCTTACTAATAAAATAAGGTAGTTATATGCTATCTTTTTTGCAAATTACTATCATTATTATTATTATTATTATTATTATTATTATTATTATATTTCTTATCTTTTTGTTTTATTTCCATTTATCTTGCCGTTGTCTTTAGTTTTTATAGTCATTGATAACAGGAAAATGTATAAATATATTTTCTCCAAATTTGAAAAGAAACATTCCTCTGTCTTGTTTATTTGGTTCATAGTGTATATGAAGGATATTATTTCGTTTACTTCAATATCATTGTTACAGAGTGGCCTACTTAATATAGGCCCACACTCTCTTATCCTAAGCAAGGCCCAGGTTGACCAAGCCCACTAAGAGTAGTCTTGGAAACCAAGATAAGACTTTACGACCACATCACACTTTACAAACGTCATCATCCTATGCAAGCACATATCATGCATCTAGAGGTACACCCTGTACTAGAAATACTTCCCCATAAGCATCATAGATAAGGTAATTATTACAACCCATTCATAAAGTTTTCTGCTTATATTTCCTTCCTGCCTATACTGACTTAAGCATCAGATGGCAATAGGTCAGATCCCGGACCTCTTATCTAACATGTGTTGTTTGTGCTTGTGCAGGTCAGCTCAGAAGGCACCCCAACAAACCCATACACCTCAAAGCTTCGCGTGTGCGGCCCAGCTTGGAGAACATTCGAACATTAGCGCTAGAAGAAGGGTCAGCTCCATTACTATAGCTAGGCCCTTGACATCCAACATCATCTACACATAGAAAGAGTTTAAATAGGCCGATCATTAGGATCACCCGATCTCCGCAACACCCTTCATACACCATATTGCATCCCTACAACACATTGGAACACATTCCCAAGTTCTTGACACCATTACTTTGATCAACCCCCCTACCAACGGCAACTCCTCACCCCTTCCAAAAGATATGCCCACTATCCCGCAGTGGTTGGACAAAATACACAACATGCACGAACAATCCAACCTCATGATGCAACAATAGCTTGGCCGTGATGGCCAACATCATAGAAGACCTCACCCGAGCCAGGGACAACCAGTACTGAGAAGCACCAATCCTGAATCATAATCTCCAAAGAACACAACAAAATCTCTAGACCTAGTGATCGGTCTCCCCCCCCTCCCCCCAAGGGTGCTGAGAAGTGAGAAGTGCCCTCTCTACCCATCTTTCCGAGACAAAAAGCTCCCCAAGAAATTATAAATCTCACCTTGGAAACGTACTCTGGAGAGACCAACCCCATGGACCACATGCTTCATTTCCAAACAACAATGGCCTTGCAAGTGGCTTCAGATGCCACCGTGCCGTTGGTTTCCCCTCACACTCCTAAAGGCGGCTCGGGATTGGTTTGGCACGTTGAAGTCAGGAGGCATATCATCTTTTGGGCAAATGGATAGGTTATTTGAAGCCCAATTTATCAGTAGCCGACGGCAAAAAAAGACAATGGACTCACTTTTAGGCATACATCAAAGTGGTAGGGAGAGTTTGAGAGATTACTTTAGAAGGTTCAGTGAAGAGCTCCTACAGGTCAATAACCTCAATTCAGAGGTAGCCACTACGATAGTCATAGTGGGACTGAAAAATTGTGAGTTCCACAAATCCTTACTAGAGAAGCCAGTATATAACTTAGAAGATTTCGTGGAGAAGGCCCAAAAATATCAAATGATTGAGGATATGAGCTTAGACATTGATTAGCCTAAAAGATTTTGTGGCGTGCAGACCCTCAAGGATTGACATCCGTTCATCAGGGATGTCCAAATGGAAGAAAATATTTGAAGATAACAAACACAAAAGAGGTGAAGATAAATACCGCAGAAAGGATCTGAACCCCCGCTAGATGACAATAGAGCATAACGTCCCCCAAGACACTCCGCTCCAGCGGAAGGGTACACACCGTTGCGATACAATAGGGCTAGAGTTTTGCAAGAAGTGCAACAACTCGGATACTTGAAGAGGGAACCCAAAAAAGGGAGAACCCCGGGAGAGAAGCAAGACCCGAGAAAATTTTGTGACTATCATAAAGATCATGGCCATGATAACAAAAACTACTTCCAACTGAAGATGGACATGGAAAGACTCATAAGTCACGGATACTTAGGGGAATATGTGTTAGGGCGAATGGAAAGGGAAAACAAAATAAATCACCCATCAAGGGAATGATCCGGAAAGCCCAAAAACCCAAGAGAAAACAGCGTAGGCTGTGAGCTGTTCGTACTCGTATTACGAGGACCAGGTGGTAGATTTGTGGCATCAACCATCGCAGTCAGCCTAGCAGCCGGAGGCACTAACTCCCAAAGTGCAAAACGCTTCCGGTAGAAGGGTAAAGTTCATTGGTGCGAAGAGACAAAAAACCAAGTGCCTAATCTCCTTTACTGAAAAATACTTAATGGGAGTCGTGCCAAATTGCGATAACCCTCTGGTCATAACAGTTGATGTCTCAAACTGCACAACTAAGCGAGTACTGGTCGACACTGGTAGCTCTGCAAATTATCATGTTCTTAAATGCCTTCAACCGGATGCCCATCGATAGAAAATTGTTGAGGCCACATCTCACGCCTCGGTTGGGATCACAAACCACTTCGCCAGAGTGGAAGGAATAATCACGCTCTCCCTAGTATTGGGGTCTATTCAGGCAATCAGACACGTCATGACTAATTTCCTTATCCGTGGATGTTGACTCCGCATATAATATGATTCTTGGAAGACCTTCGTTGAACAAACTCAAGGCGGTCATCTCCACCTACCACATGACAATGAAGTTCCCGAATCCCTATGGAATTGGTCGAGTCCGGGGGGGACTACTAGGCACCAAATAGTGCAAAACCAAAAGGATCATGATGATCCCTGTAACGCCCTGAATTCCATACACAGGCAATTCGTAGCACATCCAGAATCTTTACTTCAATTTCGTACAAGAATACCGGGAATTTAGAAATTTTTTGTTACAATAGAGTTCTTTATAATACGCATCGGAAAATACTCATAAAATACAACTCATATCATCACGAATCATCTAGCCCGTAACATCACTCTGTAGATTCTTGATTTTGATGACTACAACATAATACACAATTGTTCTATCATACATAATTCTTGCAGCGTATGCTTAAAGCATTCAAGGCCAATACAATGATGAAGCTTACAAAAGCATTAGCTCAAGCTACAAAGACAAGAAAGATTTCAAGATTCAGGACAAAGACTTCTCAAGAGCTTCAAAAGTGATTTGTTAAATTGAACAAGTGTCTTGTAATTTTGTTTGTAATATTTGTGAGTCTTAGAAATCTTTGTAAAAGCCTTGTCACACAAACACTCACACATCCCCTAAATGAAAATAAGGTTTTTCAAAATCAAAATGTCAAAATGAAGCATGTATAAGTTCAGCTGTTGAGTACCAGAACACTTACTCTTGAAAGCAGTCGACTGTTCTAGTACGAAAATGACTGAACTCACTCAAGCTCTGACCAGTCGACTCATAAGCCAACCCAGTCGATTGTTCAAGTAGTTTTGACAGTTTTCTGAAGTTCAAATTTTGTTTTTCAAATTTAAATTTTTATAGCCGTTTTATGGCAGTTGGGGAACTGTTTTCCAACGTCTTGGAGAATCTAACTCTATAAATAGAGTATAGAAACCATGTGGAAAAGGTTCCCTAATTATTATCAAGTCATTTTGCTTATTTGAGAGAAAAAGAACAAGTTTTGAAAAGCACTTACTTTCTTTAAGACTTGGTTCTCTGATTTCAGTCTTGTATAACAAAGATTTCATTCTAGACTGAAGTTAGAAACTGACCTTTAGCCTCTAAACAAAAAGCACAATCAAAAACAAGGCTTTAGGTTGTTGTAATCTTCATTTTGTTTTTTTACTCTCGGGTTGAGAGAGTGGTCCTCTCGGTTGGAGAGAAGGACTCTTGGTGTAGAGTCGGTTTCACTCTAGGTTGTAGAGTGGGTTTTGCTCTCTCTAGTGGTGAGAAAGGTCTACGGATTTGATATAGTTATTGTCAAAGGCCGTAGAGTATTCTTGTAATTTTTCAAGAATAGTGAAAAATCACAATTAGGTTGCATGGGGACTGGATGTAGGTCGGGAGGATCGAACCAGGATATATTGTGGTGTTTGCAGTGTTGATTCTTTGTGGTTTCATTTCTTCAACTTGTAATTTCATTTTTGCTGAATCACATTGAAAATCGAGTCTGTGCAGTCGACTGGTGTCCGCTTGAAGTCGACTTAACAGACTTGTTGTTATTCAGTTCAGTTACTCTTTTATCTGGTGCTAACAATCGACTGATTCCTATTTGACAGTTGACTTAACAGTTGTGTAAAGTTCAAATATTGTTTAACTTTTATACAACACTATTCACCCCCCTCCCTCTCTAATGTTATTTGCCTTGCATACAGGATCCAACACTTAGTATCAGAGCCTGGTTGAGTGCAATGGCATCTACTTCAAATGCAAGTCAATACCATGAAGGCCAATCCACACAAAGGCCGTCTCTCTTTGATGGAACAAACTACAACTACTGGAAATGTAGAATGAAGATCTACTTACAATCCATCAACTGTGAGATTTGGAACATGACCGAGACAGAATATACCGTACCTACACTTCCCTATGCTCAATGGAATTGTAACCCCTGTTTCCGTAAATGCAGATTTTCTAAATATTCTCTGTACTTTGATGATTTATAAATTCTTTTTTTTGTGTGAAATTCGTTTTGAACTCTCTATTAAAATATTTTCTAATCAGAAATTTTATTTTGTTTCGAACAATTGTATATTTTAAATTTAATTTCTATTCCTATTTGATCGTATTTATATTATATATTGTTTTGATTATTTTTAATAAATCTGTTAAACTCAAATTTGCATCTTGATATACATATATTATTATTACTATTATCAGTATTATTGTGTTAGTGTTGTTATTTGCAGTATCATTATTTTTATTGTTAATATTATTATTATTATTATTATTATTTTAAGCCGAACGTACTCTATTTTATACGTATTCATAATGTATGTATGTATGTATGTATGTATGTTTTAAGGTATATGTATGTATGTATGTATGTATGTATGTTTTATAAAGCCCTATAATCCTATTTGTTTCTAATTGGATCTTTTTAATAAACCCAAAATACCTATAGCCTATATCTTGTTGGATCCTACTCAAACCTGCATCCATTAACCCAATACCCATAACCCTACTATATAAACCTATCCTAATAACCTAACCCTAACCCTACCCCCTTATTCACTGTTAAACCCCCTAGCCGCCACTGTTCATTTCCCCTACCCTCTTCTCCTTCGTTCCGCTCAACCCGATCTCCCTGTCACCCTGTCTCTCTCCTACCTCTCCTTCTCCCGACTGCAGTGAACCCATCCCCTTCATTCCTCTCTTCCGCCCTCGCCCTACACTCTTCCTCTCCGTCCATCCCACCGTTGCAGCCACTTATGTCGCGCCTTGCCTCCCGAGCGCAGCCCAAGTGCCCCTCGCGGCGCCCCAGTGCTGTAGCAGCCCCGTGCTCCTCCTTCCTTTCGACACGCCGCAATAGTAGCATCGTGACACTGTGACCACGACAGCCTTGTCCCCGCTGCACCCTCCCCTGTGTGCACCCTGATGCAGCACCCCCTGTCTCCCCTGCTTCCCATCGCGCCGCCTCCCGCTATGCGCCACCTCCCTATCGCGCCGCATGAAGGGAGCGCAACAGCACTAGTGGCCAGCAACAACTGCGGATCGCCGAAGCTTTCCCCCCGCCATCGCTCCCTTGTTTCGTCCCAAAACAGAACGCCTCTTTGTCGTTCATCACCGTCGTTGCCCCTTCGCTGACTGCTCCCCAGTCGAGTCTCTTGCCACCGCATTCGCCCATAGTCCACCGCTCTCGCTGCCGTCGAAGTTGAGCTCCCGTCGTTCTCTCTCCCCATCGCTGTGGAGAAGAAAGGTTGGGTGTTTGAATTTGTGCCACCTGATCGCATCAAGATCCGAGCCAACATATTGATCCTCACCATCAGATAAGATCTGGGCCATCTGATCTTTGAAGGAGTGAAGTTGCTATTTTTGTGGCTTGATTTGCTGGGTGGGTATTCGCATGTAGCTTGCACGTGTGCGCGTGTGTCCGTGTTTGTGCCTCGCCTCTCGGGATTCTCATCCCGTCATTTGTTCGTGTTCGAATTTATCGTCTAACAGGTAAGTATCTTCTTGTACATTTTATTTTCTAGTACAAGCTTTTTCTTGAAAATACCGTAAGTAGATTGTAAGTGTGACTCCTCTTTGTTTATCATTGATGATCTCATGTTTCGCCTTATCTATCACATGATCTAAGAGTCACAACCCTTTGTTGATACACTCGTTCACACTAGTATAATTTTGATACATTTCATGCAAAAAGTGTCTTATTTGGTTTCTGTTCTATCTTAGCTTGCTATTTCGACCCTGATAATAGTAGAATCTGAACTTAAGTCCTGAATATGAAATGTAGCCTCAAGTGGCTAATTGCCAATAACGTTCAGAATTTTTGAATGTCGAGTTACGGTTTAGGAGATATCGCAGTTTTACTGCTGCTGTGTCTGTGATCGCAAATTCATAAAAACTATTGCAGCACTTTGGTTTACAATCATTTTAACTATGCTACTTGTAAGTAAATGACGTATAGTTTTGTATGCTGATACTGGACACCCTAGAGAACATTTCCTAATTTTCTTAGAATTAATTAATAAAGTTTCAACCCTGTTTCATATGTATAAACTCAGTTTACAAATTTTGGATGAACACAAATGCTGTATAGTTTGCTGTTTTGACATCAATTTCTACAACTTTTATGTGTATTAATTATATGCGTTGGAACCGGGCAAGAGTCTAGTTTCTAGGCCTTCTAACGGTTGTATATTTGCTATCTTGTAGCAATGGGAATCGCAGTTTTGGTGCAGCAACGTCATGCTGTCCAGAACTGCAATTCTTGTAGTTCTTGATAGTCTTAATTTTGGGTTGACTCTCGAATATGCTTTATAATCATCTTCAAATTGTCCAATTTTCTTGATCATATTTACTTGACCTTTTTCGTACACTTTTATGCTTGGTTGATAATAATAATAAATAATAAGCCGGGGTTTAAGGAAAAAACCATATAGGTAAGTATACTCGGAAGGGAGCTCGTGCTTCCCAGTACTTGGTTCACAAACTTGTTGTATCTTGATCATATTCATGAACCCATTACTTGGTTCATGAACTTGTTGTGCATTCATGAACCCACGGTTGGTTCTTGAACTTGTTAGTGCATTCACGAACTTAGTTCGTGAACTTGTTGCATTATTTTTGTATTCATGAACCATGCTTGCTTGATACTTGATGCCTGAATACACCGTCCTATAAACTTCACCGCTAGGCCTAAACGAAACTGATTGTATGTAGCAACCATGTAGTAAAAGTATGGATGCATGAAGTGCTACCTAGATAGAATTAAACATTAGACTTAAGATTAACTAGTCACTTGTACACACTTGATACCTTACTTGAGACTTGTTACTTGAGACTTGTTACTTGTTACTTGAAACTTGTACGTGGTACTTGTTACTTGATACTTGATACAACTACATGCTCAGTTGTTACTTGTTCCACTACTTGTACTTGTTACCAAATCTTATCACTTGAGTTGTCTTTCTTGCTAGCTAGTTTCTTGTATCCCACTACTTGTTGCATCCTTATTATATTATGTTTTACATTCTTGATTCTAAATCTTGTTCCATATTTTTTGTACTTGTTTTCATACCCTTGCTTGTACTACTTGCGACCCTAACTTGCACTAAGGGCGTTTGTCTTGTATTCTCTATTTTTTTTTCCTTTCTATATTTATATATATACAAACTTTGGAGAAGAATTACCTGCTAGAATTGGTGAGCGGACGTTCTAGGCTTCGCTGGGAGAAAAAACTTGCTTTAAATATTTTGTTTTTGAGTTATTTAATTCTTTTGCTACTTGAATCTTGTAAGGGGCTTACAGTCCCGAGTTTTATCTTTTCATCCAGATTTGAAACTATTTGGGATATTATTATGTTCTTTTAATTGTTTCTGTTAATTAATAAATTATTCATGCATGTGTGGTTGTGTATATCTTGTTATATTCCTTGTTATGATGCTGAGTCATTCCTACAGCTTATGAATGACTCAGCTTATGATGCTGAGTCATTCCTACAGCTTATGAATGATGAAAATCATTCGCTGGGCTTCGTCATGCGATCGTATTCCGTATTTTTGGGAAGCGGGGCGTGACAAGGTTTTTAGTGGTATCAGAGCTCAGGTTTGGCTAATGTGTTGGTTGACTAATACATTAGACAGGTTTGACTCAGTCAGGATTAACTCAACATTAAACAGGCCATGCAATCACATGAAAAAAATTTGATAATCAACTCGATCTGGACACTAGTCTTATCCCATTCATTTTGATCCCTTCATATTCAATTCCTTGATTCCTTGTTTTCTTACGTCTTTTTTTTCAGTCGTCCTGATTTGTTGATTCCATATTGGGTATAAATTTATTCTTTCCGTACCCATGTTCTTTTGATTCCGGCGCAAGCAATCTTTTATTTCTGCTTGTCTTGTTGATCCCTTCTTATTTTAGCTCGTGTGTCATTCATCACTTTCCGTGCTTTGCATTCATCTTCATCTATTAATTCATATTGTGTATCATACTAGTTGTCTCTTTCCTATCTTGTTCTCCTTAAATTCCGGTGCTATCCATTCTTTTCTTCCCGCTTGGTTCGTCGATCGGCATCGGTGGATCTTCAACGACATGTTAGAAGCTTGCTTAATTCCTACGTTACTGTATATTTTTATGATATATTTATTGTGTAAATTTGCTACACTGCATATTTATTTTCTCATTCAAATTTGCATTGTGCTTATGCATGTATTTCATTCCGTTTTTCTCCCTATTTTTATAAATCATTTTCACTACTACTATTTTATACTATTGTGTTTGATATTTATAATCTATGCATCTATTTTGATATTCCATTGTGTGACTTTCAACTCCATTTCTTACTTTTCTACTATTTTTATATCACGAATTTCAAAACATAACATCATACTTAAATTAAATATCTCGTCCCCCTGTGCATATGGAATGTTACATCTTCCATTTCACCATGTTGATGCAACCTAATGTCGAGATGGCAAATATGCAACTCGATGTTAATGGAGGCAAATTGCAACCGGATGTCGGGGAGGCAAAATGTGCAACCAAATATCCAGACGGCAACCTGCAACCTGATGTCGTGAAAGCATACATGCAACTTGATGTTAAAGAGGGGCATGATTTTCTATCTATTTGCTTATTGATATTTCAAGACTTTTTACTTATATAATGAAACTAATGGTAAAAAAATATTTTCTTTATGACATTTTGTTTATACAATTACACTCTATGTTTCCATACAATTTGAACTAGTATAGGTGATATTACTCTATTTTGTGTTTATACATTTTTTTTTCATTTATGTTAAGATTGAGTACATCAACTATGGTCTAAGTTTCGTTCTTTTGTGAATTACTATTTATTGCTACAGTTTTCCAATTCTTTAACATTTAAGATTTCTCACTTACTTTTGTTTTCACGTCCTAATTAATAATTTGACGCTTACTTTTGTAATATTTAATGTACTCCTTTTAAGTCTTCTTGCATATATATATATATATATATTTTGGTCTATTTTGCTCGTTACTCTTTAATGTGTTTTTCGAGTATTGATTAAACATTCACTAATTATTATATGTCTTTTACATTCATTGTTATTAATATTTTCTTTACTTAGCTAAATTTGTTCATATTTCTATGTATCTTGACTGGTTATTTTCCCAAAACTATTTTTTTTATTTCACCTTTAAAGTTTGTGTTCCTTTGTTGTTTCTATGGTTATCAACTTTTTTATATTTTGGTTTTATCTCTTCACTTTTGACTTCTTATTCTATGTGAATAGTCTCCCTGTTTTTTTTTTTACGATGAGGGATTAATTGTGTATTTTGACTTCATTTTCCATTTATAATTGATCGACTATATATATTCCTGTTTGATTTATTTATAGAGTTGATAAGCCAAATTCTTAGTTTGTTTTATAATGTTATTATTATTATTGCTATTATTATTGTTATTGTTATTAGTATTATTGTTATTATTGTTATTACTATTGCTGTTATTATTATTGTTTTCATTATCTTTATTATTGTTGTTAATATTTAAACACTTTCACAAAATATGTTGAACCCAAATTATATTCAGTCTTGCATTATTATTCTTACCAGTGTTGTTAATATATTTTATTATTGTTATTAGTATTATTATTATTATTGCATTATTTTCATGGATGTGTTGAATCCTATTCTGTCATTATCAGTATTGTTGGCATTTTTAATTTTATTATTATTATTATTATTACCAGTATGATTATGATGATTTTTATTACTGTTGTAATTATTTCTATTTTTATTTTAATATTATTGTTATTATTATTTATTATTGTTATTATTATTCTATTATTATTGATATTATTATTTTTATTACTAATATTTGTTATTATTATTATTTTTGTTAAAGCCCATTAGTTTTGATCTATAGCATATCTTTTAATTATTTAAATTGAAGCCAACCTTATATTCATTTTGCATTATTTATTCATATCTATCTTGAGCTCATACTCTCCTTGATCCTGGTGTCTCACTCTTGTCTTCCTGCTCGATTCTTGGATTGGTGTCATGTAGCCTACAGCGACATGTATGTTGCTTGGGACATCACCATCGGAGTAGCGCAGCGGAAGCGTGGTGGGCCCATAACTCACAGGTCCAATGATCCCCTTGTTGCTTCTAGTTCTTTGTATTGTTTGCTTTCCTCTATTCCTTGCATTCGTCCTCATCCGTTGACTCATTGCTTGGTTCAACTCTTTGTTGTCTATCCTTTCTTCGATTCCAGCTCTATCTATTTCTTCATCTTCTTACTTTGTTATCTTGCGCTGTTCTTTTCTTTTGATACCATTTATTCTCTTTCATGCATTCCATTTGACATCGTTGTTATCCACTTCCTTCTTTTTCTGGTATTACCATATTACCACTGCTTTATTACTTCCCCATTAGACCTTTGCTTTGTTACCCTCCCCCAAGTTAATTTTTGCCTAGTCCTATGTACCGCCTAAGCAAATTTCGAGGACGAAATTTGTTGTAAGGTGGGTAGGATTTGTAACCCCTGTTTCCGTAAATACAGATTTTCTAAATATTCTCTTTACTTTGATGATTTATAAATTCTTTTTTTTGGTGTGAAATTCGTTTTGGACTCTCTATTAAAATATTTTCTAATCAGAAATTTTATTTTGTTTCGAATAATTATATATTTTAACTTTAATTTCTATTCCTATTTGATCGTGTTTATATTATATATTGTTTTGATTATTTTTAATAAATCTGTTAAACTCGAATTTGCATCTTGATATACATATATTATTATTATTATTACTATTATTAGTATTATTTTGTTAGTGTTGTTATTTGCAGGTATCATTATTTTTATTGTTAATAATATTATAATTATTATTTTATTTTAAGCCGAACGTACTCTATTTTATACGTATTCATAATTTGATTTAATGTATATGTATGTATGTATGTATGTATGTATGTTTTATAAAACCCTATAATCCTAATTGTTTCTAATTGGATTTTTTTAATAAACCCAAAAAACCTATAGCCTATCTCTTGTTGGATCCTACTCAAACCCGCATCCATTAACCCAATACCCATAACCCTACTATATAAACCTATCCTAATACCGTAACCCTAACCCGACCCCCCGATTCACTGTTAAACCCCCTAGCCACCACTGTTCATTTCCCCTACCCTCTTCTCCTTCATTTCGCTCAACCCATCTCCCTGTCACCCTGTCTCTCCCCTACCTCGCCTTCTCCCGACTGCAGTGAACCCATACCCCTTCATTCCTCTCTCCTACCCTCGCCCTACACTCTCTCTCTCCGTCCATCCCGCCGTTGTAGCCACTTATGTCGCGCCTCGCCTCCCGAGCGCAGCCCAAGTGCCCCTCGCGTTGCCCCAGCGCTACAGCAGGCCCCGTGCTCCTCCTTCCTCTCAACGCGCCGCAGCAGCAGCAGCGTGACGCTACGACCCCGACAGCCTTGTCCCCACATCACCCTCCCCTGTGTGCACCCCGACGAAGCACCCCTGTCTCCCCTGCTTATCGTCGTGCCGCCTCCAGCTATGCACCACCTCCCTATCGCGCCGTACGAAGGTAGTGCAACAGCACCAGTGGCCAGCAACAACTGCGGATCCCGGAAGCTTTCCCCCGCCATCGCTCCCTTGTTTTGTCCCAAAACAGGGCGCCTCTTTGTCGTTCATCACCTGTCGTCACCCCTTCGCCGACTGCTCCCCAGTCGAGTCTCTCGCCGCTGAAGTTGCCCACAGTCCACCGCTCGTGCTGCCGTCGAAGTTGAGCTCCCGCCATTCTCTCACCCCATCATTGTGGAGAAGAAAGGTTGGCTGTTTGAATTTGAGCCACCCGATCGCATCAAGATCTGAGCCAACATCTTGATCATCACCATCGGATCAGATCTGGGCCATCTGATCTCTTCGCGATTGGGATCTCCTTTTGGCTTTGGCTGTTTTGTGAGGAGTAGGGGATTCGGTTGCTGTGTTGTTATTTGGTGAAGGAGTGAAGTTGCTGTTTGTGTGGCTTGATTTGCTGGGTGGGTATTCACACGTAGCTTGCACGTGCGTGTGTGTGTCCATGTTCGTGCCTCGCCTCTCGGGATTCTCATCCCGTCATTTGTTTGTGTTCGGATTTACCGTCTAACAGGTAAGTATCTTCTTGTACATTTCGTTTTCTAGTACAAGCTTTTCCTTGAAAATACTGCAAGTAGATTGTAAGTGTGACTGCTCTTTGTTTATCGTTGATGATCTCATATTTTGCCTTATCTATCACATGATCTAAGAGTCACAACCCTTCGTTGATACACTCGTTCACACTAGTATAATTTTGATACATTTCATGCAAAAAGTGTCTTATTTGGTTTCTATTCCGTCTTGGCTTGCTGTTCGACCCCGATATTACTAGAATCTGAACTTGAGTCCTGAATATGAAATGTATCCTCAAGTGTATAGTTGCCAATAACATCCAGAATTTTTGAATTCCGAGTTACGGTTTAGGAGATATCACAGTTTTACTGCTGCTGTGTCTGTGATCCCAGATTCATAAAAACTATTGCACCACTTTGGTTTACAATTATTTTAACTATGCTACCAGTAAGTAAATGAATTGAAATTTTGCATGCTGATACTGGACACCCTAGAGAACATTCCCTATTTTCTTAGAATTATTTAATGACGTTTCAACCTTGTTTCATATGTATAAACTCAGTTTTATAAATTCTGGCTGAACACAAATGCTGTATAGTTTGCTGTTTTGACATCAATTGCTACAACTTTTATGTGTCTTAATTATATGCATTGGAACCGGACAGGAGTCTAGTTTCTAGGCCTTCTGACGGTTGCTATCTTGTAGCAACAGGAATCACAGTTTTTGTGCAGCAACGTCATGCTGTCCGGAACTGCAATTCTTGTAGTTCTTGATAATCTTAATTTGTGTTCACCCTCGAATATGCTTTATAATAATCTTAAACTTGTCCCATGTTCTTGATCATGTTTAATTGACCTGTTTCACACACTTTCATGCTTGGTTGATAATAATAATAAATAAAGCCGGGGTTTAAGGGAAAGACCATAATAGTGGACAATATAGGTAAGTGTACTCGGAAGGGAACCTGTGTTTCCCAGTACTTGGTTCGTGAACTTGTTGTATCTTGATCGTATTCGTGAACCCATTACTTGGTTCATGAACTTGTTGTGCATTCATAAACCCACGGTTGGTTCTTGAACTTGTTAGTGCATTCACGAACTTGGTTCGTGAACTTGTTACATTATTTTTGTATTCATGAATCATGCTTGCTTGATACTTGATGCCTGCGTACACCGTCCTATAAAATCCACCACTAGGCCTAAATGTAACTGATTGTATGTAGCAACCATGTAGTAAAAGTATGGATGCATGAAGTGCTACCTAGATAGAATTAAACATTAGACTTAAGATTAACTAGTCACTTGTACACACTTGATACCTTACTTGAGACTTGTTACTTGAGACTTGTTACTTGTTACTTGAAACTTGTACGTGATACTTGTTACTTGATACTTGATACAACTATATACTCACTTGTTACTTGTTTCACTACTTGTACTTGTTTCCAAATCTTGTCACTTGAGTTGTCTTTCTTGCTAGCTAGTTTATTGAATCCCACTACTTGTTGCATCCCTATTATATTATGTTATACATTCTTGATTTCAAATCTTGATCCACATTTCTTGCACTTGTTTTCATACCCTTGCTTGTACTACCTGCGGCCCTAACTTGCACTAAGGGCATTTGTCTTGTTTTGTCTATTTTTTTCTTTTTTTGTCTTGAATCCCACTACTTGTTGCATCCTTATTATATTATGTTATACATTCATGATTCTAAATCTTGTTCCATATTTTTTGTACTTGTTTTCATACCCTTGCTTGTACTACTTGCGGCTCTAACTTGCACTAAGGGCGTTTGTCTTGTTTTCTCTATTTTTTTTCCTTTCTATATTTTTATATATACAGACTTTGGAGATGAATTACCTGCTAGAATTGGTGAGCAGACGTTCTAGGCTTCACTGGGAGAAAAGACTTGCTTTAAACATTTTATTTTTTAGTTATTTAATTCTTTTGCTACTTGAATCTTGTAACGGACTTATAGTCCCGAGTTTTATCTTTTCATCCAGATTTGAAATTATTTGGGATATTATTATGTTCTTTCAATTGTTTCTGTTGATTAATAAATTATTCATGCATACGTGGTTGTGTATATCTTGTTATATTCCTTGTTATGATGCTGAGTCGATCCGACAGCTTATGAATGATGAAAATTATTCGCTGGGCTTCGTCACGCTCAAGTATTCCATATTTTTGGGAAGCGGGGCATGACAGGAATGATGACATGAAGAGCAACACCATGAACAATGCAAAGGCAATGCATGCTCTCTTTTGTGCACTTACCAAATAAGAGTTCAACCGTGTGCCAAATGCAACAATGGCATACCAAATATGCCATACTCTTGAGGTAACACATGAAGGTACAAATAAGGTCAAAGAATCTAAAATTCTGTTCTTGTTCACAGGTTCAAGATCTTCCGTTTGAAAGATAATAAAAATGTATTGGACATGATAACAAGATTCACCAACATCAAAAACTCTCTTGTGGCTCTTGATAAAACCTATACCCAAGCAGATGGTGAGGAAGGTTCTTCGTGCTCTAACCCCTGAATGGGAAAAGAAGACCACCGCTATTGAAGAAGCCAATGATTTAACACAACTCTATCTTGAGGATCTTGTGGGAAATCTAATGGCATACGAATTACAATTGGAGGAATGCAAGAAGGATTTAGAACCTCAACAATCCAAGAAGAAAACTCTTTCTTTCAGGGCCATGTCAGATTCAGAAGATAATTATGATGATGATGATGATGAAGAAATGGCCATGTTCACAAGAAAATTCAAGGCATTTCTATGCAAAGGTAAATTCAATTCTAAGTTTAAGGATGCTAATGAACCTCCTACTTGTTTCAAGTGTAATAAGACAATTCACATAAAAAAGGACTGTCCATTAGAAAATGCAAAATCAAAAGGGAAAATCTCTAACTTCAAAAAGGACAAATTCACAAAGAACAAGTACATGAAGAACAAGAAGGCCTACCAAGCAACTTGGGATGATAGCGAATCATCATCGGAAGAAGAGAATGAAGAATCAAATGAAGTTGCAAACGTTTGCTTCATGGCTACTCAAAACATTGTAAGTGACAATATTGACTCTAATGATTTATTAGAAGCTTTTAATAAAGTTTTCAAGAACTAAAAAAGGAGAATATAAGAGTTAAAAATCTAAAGAAAGTTAATCAAATACTTTCTCAAGAAAATTTTGATTTACAAGTTGAAGTCAAGTCTTTAAATTCTCGTCTTTCCAACTTGGATATAGATGTTATGTCTCTAAAGAAAATTATGAAGAGATATCTAAGAATGTATCCAAGTTCAATAAGTGAAAAAAGAATTTAAATGAAGTTCTCCAAAATCGAGTTCAATCTAATAAAAAGTTTGTACTTGGTTTTCAAAAAACTCTTGAAAAAGGTCATACTTCTAATAACACTAGTAGTAATAAGATTGATTCTTTTTCTAGTGTAAAAAATAAGTTATATGATTTTTTTGAAAAACCAAAAATTGTTTTTAATCATGAAAATAGTAATCTTTCAGAACATACCAGTCGACTGACCCCTAAATTCGGTCGTCTGTCCAGAGGTATGAAGTCTTATTCAAAAAGACAACAACCTCATATAAGTTGACTAGTTTCACCTTCCAGACGACTGCCACCACAAAACAGTCGACTGATGAGTACAACAAAGTCGACTGGACAGAGAAAAAATATTTGGGTTCCAGTCAACCTAAGTCTTAATAATAGGATTACTTACATAAATTCTTTTGTTCATAATGTCTGTAATTCTATTAATTATAAGCCTGCATATAGTAGTAAATCAAACTCACTTTGGGTTTGGTTTCCTAAACACTAATCTCTTTCGGACCCAATGAAAAGGGTACCATATTCACAATTCATATATTTTATAGGTACCTAAAAGGGAACGATGGATACTTGACAGCAGATGCTCTAAACACATGACTGGCCATGCAAACTTACTCTCTTCCATACAAGACATAGATGGAGGAACCGTTACATTTGGTGACAATAACAAATGAAAATTCATCGGAATAGGCGACGTAAGAACGTTTAAAGATAACTTGTTAAGTATTAGTCAATTATGTGATAAGGGTTATAAGATAGTATTTGAAAAAGATGCATGCTTAATTTATGATTCGTCTTTGAAAAATGTGATTTTTCAAGGTTTTAGAAAGAATAATATATATGAATTATGTTTAAAAACAAATGAGTTTTCGAATGATTTTTGTTTAGTTGCTTCTAACAACGATTCTTAGCTTTGGCATAAGAGATTTGGACATGTAAATATGAAAAACATTGCTAAATTATCTAAGAATAATCTAGTTAAAGGATTGCCAAAATTATCCTTTAAGAAAGATAAAATGTGTGATGCATGTCAATTAAGAAAACAAGTAAAATCTACTTTTAAAACAAAAGAAATGATTTCTACTAGTAAGCCTCTCGAATTGATCCATATGGATTTATTTGGTCCTACTAGAGTCGCTTCTTTAAATAAAAGTTGATATGTATTTGTTTTAGTAGATGATTTTTCAAGATTTACATGGGTATTCTTTTTAAAACATAAAAATGAAGCCTTTGAAGAATTTGCAAATTTCTGCAAATATATTCAAAATCAAAAATCTCGAACCAAAGTCACTATTAAAAGTGATCATGGTGGAGAATTTTAGAATGAAACGTTTTCAGAATATTGCAACAAGAATGGTATAACACATTCATTTGCATTTCCTAGAGCTTCACCACAAAATGGAGTAGTTGAAAGGAAGAATAGGACATTGCAAGAATGTGCACGTACCATGCTTGTTAAAAGTAACTTGTCTAAATATTTCTAGGCTGAAGCTATTTCTACAGCATGCTATGTTTTAAATAGAATATTAATTAGGCCAAAGCTTAAGAAAACTTGTTTTGAATTATTTTATGAACGAATTCCTAAAGTATCTTATTTTATATTTGGTTGTAAGTGTTTCATATTAAACTTAGAATTTTTAATAAGTCATCTTTAACTATTGAAGAATCTATGCATATTTCATTTGATAAATCTTTACCTTCATCTAATGTTATTGAAGATGATGAAATTGAATCATCACCACTAGATAACATTATTAAATCACTTGAGCAAACTACTCTAGATAAGTCGACTGATGGACTTCCTAAGTCCACTGATGTGAATCAGCTGACTGATGGGGTTATTAAGTCGACTGATTCTGTAGAAATAACTCAAACTTTACCAAAGTCATTTGTTGAAGTTCGAGATCATCCTCATGACTTAATTATTGGTGACATCTCACATGGTATTCAAACAAGATCCCATTTTAATATGATTTCTCATATTGCTTTCTTATCGGATTTTGAACCGAAAAATATTCAAGAAGCATGTGAGAATGAATTTTGGTTAAATGCTATGCAAGATGAACTTAACCAATTTGTAAGAAATGATGTATAGGATTTAGTTCCACAACCTCCTTATCAAACTATTATTGGTACCAAATAGGTCTTTAAAAATAAGTTAGATGAATCAGGACATGTTGTTAGGAACTGTCACGCCCCGCTTCCCAAAAATACGGAATACGAGCACGTAACACAAGCCCAGCGAATAATTATAATCATCCTTAAGCTGTTTCAGAAATCTTTGCAACACATCACAGGTAGTATATCAGAGTCGGAAGCAAAAAATGGAACCAACATGCAACATTGAAACAAATTTACCAACAGAAGTTACTTGAAATCAAATATCATGTTCTCAAATAAAACAGAGTCTGGAAAAACAATTATTCTGGGTCACATCGCCCAATACAAATAATACTTAAGTCTCAAAATACAAATATTGTTCTAGCATGAAACAGAAATAATAATAATAGTAAAATTTCAGCCTCTAGCCCCTCATTTTGCCAATACCTCCAGGAACATGTCCTCCAAAATCTACAATTCATAGAATGCAGGAAAAAGGAAAAGAGAAAACACAGTACCCGTCAATGGCAAGTCCGGATCACAAATAAAGTAGGATACAAGCACATGGGGAAACTAACTAATAACATGTCATAATGCATCAACAGTAATATCTAGCATGGTATCCTAACAGTACAGTTGTTTTATGTCAAGGCAGTGTCATAAGATATCTAACAGTCTCTAGTAACAGTATCTCAGTATATCAGTGAATCAGAATGACAGTATATCAGTATCACTAGCAGTATATTCAGTGTATCAGTGTAACAGTATCAGTCTCACAGTGTCAGCCTAATAGTCTCAGTTTATGTTCTTTCAGTCTTATGTGTATTACTAGCTAAGTAGCACTTCATGCATCCCATACTACATGGTTGCTACAACAAACAGTTTCTCTTAGTAAGATATCATAGGGGACCATGATGGGGCAGTATACTCAGGTATCAGTAACAGAAGCAGTAACAGTAACAGTCAGAACCAAGAGGTCCTCTTCTACTCTACACCTTTTTACAGAAGAAGCAATGTAGACAGGGTCAGTAAACAGTAACAGTATCAGTATGGAACACTAGTTTCCTTCCAAGTACACGTTTCCATATTATCCACTACTCGATCTTCCCTTAAACCCCGGCTTGATTACTTTTAATTATTAATGTCCAACATGCATGTTTACGTGTAAACTAGTGTCAAATAAGCATGGTAGGATCAAGTATAATTTCAGGTTATCAAATCAGCATGCAAGAGTAATATAGATTCACATATACGAGCATAATGTGCTAGGGTCATAATCAGGACAGCAAGACTAGTCAGCACTAAATTAGTGATTCAGAGAGCTACAGGCATGCAAATATGATCCGTTGAAGGATCTGGAAACTAGAATTTCACATGCTTCTAACGAGTATAATAAAGATCTATACTAGTTCACAACATCTCGGCTTAAAAGTCATTTCAACACAGATTTCATGTACAGCCAGAAAACAGGGGAATGAATTCCAACACATAAAAACAGCATGCAAAGTCATCAAATAAATCCACGAAAATTTCTGGGGTAATCCCCTATATATGTAGACTCAAAATAATAATTTTCATAATTTTTCAGAAAGTATAGATATGTTATCAAAAATGAAAAGTAACACAAAACATGGTTTTGATGGATCTGGAATTTCTCAACACTGCTGTACGAAAACAAACATATCTCGCAAACAGAGCATCGAAATCCAGTTCCGCCAAAACAGGGTGAAAGTAGATAAAATTCTCCAACTTTCTTATATCACATAATATTTCCATAAAGTAAACGAAAATAGGGTGAACACGGCATTCGACATAGAGCAACACGCAGTTTACAGCAAAAGCACATTCTAGAAAAGGGTACAAGACATCACTCAAAACTTATCTTTAAAATACCACATAAATCTGGGAACTACCTAACATAATGGTGAAACATCGGACAAAATATGGTGGCATGATATCATGTATAACTTGGATCTTGAAAATAAATAGGTACTAAAATTTACCCCGAACTGAATCTGGAAACTACCAATATACAGTCACTACAATTATCATAACTAAATCATACAAACTCTAAACGGGGTGAAACCAGTGGGGTTTGAAAATAGATTCAGTCCTCTACAAGTTACTCAGAAATGTTCATGTTGAGATTCGGACTCTAACCCAGGCAAAAACAGCAATCTATTCAGTACAACCCGAATTTCCAGATTTCTCACATCATCTTAGAATCGTCATAACTTCTTCAAAAATGAACCAAACTCAACCAAACTCGAAACGCTGCCTACCCATTGTCGAAATATCATATCTAAGGGTTTATAACATGTCAAAACCTAATAATTCTCTCATAGGCAATCAATCAGACACATGATATACAATATGTCACATACGCGATTAAAATCGAAATTGGGTGAAACCTAAGGCATAAACCTATCAAACTCTATGTCCTAAGTCATCTATGGCCTGATTTACACAATAGAGATGAAACCCATAAATAAAATTATCATCTTTGGCCGTCTCGAGATCTCAAACTACCCTATGTGTGAACTTTCGACTTGTATCAACCTAATAAAATTATGCACAAGTTGCTTGCCTCTTTTTGACGATGAATGCGACGAAACGACGCCTAGCAACGAAACCCACGAGCGAGAAGCATTTCCACGCGATTCCAAGCGAACCACGAACCGAAATGCGCCTGCGATTGATCTTCTTGATGCACGAACCAAAGTGGGTGATGCCCACTTCACAAATCAGCGAGGGGAGATGAAGGGGGACTGTTTTGAAAGGTTGGGTGCTGCCTTGGGTGCTGGCCGGCCACAAAAAGGAGAGGAGAGACGAGTTTTTGCGTATGTGGAGTTGTATAAAGGAGGATGGGCTGAAATATGTGGTCGGCAATGGCTTGGAGCTATGAGGGGGTGTCGGCCTGGGTATAGGAGATGCAGGCCAGGATGATGGAAGGGAGGGGGGAGGCCGGGTTACAATAGGAGAGGGAAAGAAAGATTAGGGTTAGGGTTAATTAGATATTAAGGATATATATAGGGGATCAAATGTTGGCTAATGGGTAGTGGATATCAATAGGAATTAATAGGTATACAATTGGTTAATGGATATTGGATAGATTTCAAATGGGGATACAAAATGCAATGAACTCTATGGCTCCTAAAAATCTCCTTAAGGGCCAAAAATCTCAAATTGACCAAAACACTTCTAAAACTCCATCATGACCCAAAAAAAATTATTAAATATGAACAGGACCAAGAAAATGAGAAAAATATCTCAAAATGGCGAAAAACGGACGATCGACGCACAAACGGCACACGGAGGTCAAAAATGCAAGAAAAATAATATAAAATGAACATAATCCAATAAGAAAATTAATAAAATAATTAATAAATATAATTTATGAAATAATCTAATTTTAAAAATAAAAATAATTATGCAAATAACCACATGTAACACCCCGCAAAGTTTAAATGACAATTTTGCCCTCGGGTGTTACGCACGTGCATTTTGTACTGTTATTGATTATATCCATAACGAATTTTGATATGTATTTTGAATTCCGATTATTTATACAATTCCATATTCTTAAAATTCCATTTGAGACAACTCGAATGCTAAATTCCAATCCTTGAGTTTTACGTGCTTTTATGTATTATCGATGCACGTGTCGATTTCGGGTATTCCATCGTTACGTGCAAAGTTTTCAATGAATTTCAATTATTTATTTTTATAAACATGTTTAAATTTATTTTTTAAACGAAAATTCAATTTTTGACTATCTTTATTAAAATAAATTTTCTACGTGCAATACACGTGCTTTATGTACGTTCAAGTACATTATCGAATATGTATATTAAATATATTCTTATATTGTATTCCGATTAATTATAAATATTTTTTCGGGCGATGTGACCCAGAATACAAAAAACTCGTCTCTGCATATGAAAGAAGATAGCACCTCCTCATCTTGGGAGGAGAGACGAGTTTTTTGTATTTTTGAGTTTTTTGTATCCCCACTCCATTTCGGCAACATCTCCACTTTTGGTAAGCCAATAGCACCTCCTCATCTTCTTTCATATGCATATACCATATATATATCAATTTTTGTATTTTTGAGATTTTACGGGCGACGCACGTGTTTAAGCGCGTTCTTCCTTCAAAATAAATTTTCATGAAAGTGTGAGTGTCTATTTTAATTGTGCATGAAAAGTACAATTTTTAAGTTAATTTTATATGTTTATTACATATATAAATAAATTTTTTTAAAGGGATTAAATAAATAAATTATTTTGTACACAAAGCACGTGCACGTGCACACGTGCGATGTGCACACATTTTTGGGAACTGGGCTATTTTTTTTTGAGAAGAGGGAAAATCTGAATATTTGATTTTGAAAGTAGGAGGGAAAGCAAGTTGTAAATTTTAGAAAATGGGGTTAGTGGTATTCATGTGGGAGGTGGTTATTCTAACTACCGACTAGTTGATCTATAAAGGCACACCTAAGTTTCTCCCACACTCTCATTCTCTCCTTCTTTCTCTTCTCTGTTCCATACCTGAAAGCTCCAAACAAAAGAGACCAAGCATCATCCAGCATGTTCTCATTTTGTTTCCCCTTTTGTCCATCATACAAAATACACCTACACCTATACTCTACACAATCCCCTCATCATCCTTCTTGCCCTTCTCTACCGAAAGCAACAAAACCTAGCAAGCCACAAGACAACAAATCCCTCTTTACCTTTTGTTTACCCACCATACAATTCAATGTGTGTATATATATATATGGTATATGCATATGAAAGAAGATGAGGAGGTGCTATTGGCTTACCAAAAGTGGAGATGTTGCCGAAATGGAGTGGGGATGGAGATGCTCTTGATGATTGTTGCTTGCCGAAATGGGTTGAAGACCTTGTTTGGGTGCGCGGATTTCGAAGAGTTGCAATTAGAGTTTTCTTTAGGAGCTCCTAATTCTAAGAGTTCATTTGAGTACAACCTCTTCAACTTTAGGTGGGTGTTTCTTAAATGCTTTCTAATTTAGGAGGAATTTGCATGATAGATGATATACAATTTATATGTTGAATTTGAATTGGTATGATGAGATTACATGCTAGTTGTCGTAGAGATTAATTGCTAAATTCTAATCATTGTGATAGTTGTGAATTGTTAAATTTATGGTCCAAATGTGTTATGATGATTGTTAGAATATTTGCATGCAAGAATATGTGCCATTTGGCAAGTTTTAATTGTATGATGCATGGTTGAAACAATAATTGAAATAATGCAAATGTGTATAAAAAAATTGTTTATTGTTAATATGGCAAAGAAGTGTGGTTTTAACTTCAAAATATCTATTTTTGAGTATAGAGATTTTTATAAAGTAATTTTGGATAAAAGACAATATTCTATTTGGGAAATTGATTGTATATGTTTTTATGCATTTTAAAGGATTTTTATTGAAAGACGAGAAACTGGTGAATTTGAAAAACATATACGATATTATTTTTAAAAGGATTACATTTTGGAAATGATCTATATTCTTATATGGAAGTACAAATCAATTAAAAGGTCAAAAAATATATGCAAGCTGCAATTGGTGTAATTGACAGTCGACTGTCTATTTCCATAGTCGACTGGCAAGTACAAGAGTTTGTTTTTCGTCAGGCGGAACGGTCAACTATCTTCTTTCACAGTCGACTGAACCGAACTAACTGTTGTTTTTGATGTTTCAAAGTTTCACAGAACAGCCGACTGTCTACGTTCACAGTCGACTGCTGCTGTCCTGAATTTTAGTGTTTGAGCTTTCAAAGTATTAGTGGAACAGCCGACTGGTTCCTTGTCAACAGTCAACTGAACCGACTGTGATGTTTCGATATTCGCAGAACAGTCGACTGATACTATCTCCAGTCGACTGAACTGAACTGGTTTTTGGTTCTTGAGTTTGGATTTGTTTTTGACAAATGAAAGTTAAATGAGTTTAAATACGATATTTTATGATTATTAATACTTGATTAAAGCTTATTTTGAAATACATACAAGGATATGAAAGATGAAATTGATAAAGGTATCGAATTGAATTGTTCTCATGTTATGAGATTATAAAAGAAATGTTTTGAAAAAGAGTTTGTGAACAAAAGAAATGGAAATGATTATTTGAGATTAATTATGAAATATTGTTGATCTCTAGAAAGAGATAGTTGTTGGAATCTAGAGGCTAAGCGAGACCCTAGTGACCGGCAGTTTTATTTATGATTTTGAGAGCTAACCGTTGAGGGTTGAGCGTCTCTTGAGAAGTGGCCAAGTAGGCTGACTGTCTCTGTTGCTTAGATTTAAGTCCGATAGGATAAGCTAGCTCTAGGTTGTGATGATTTTCTTTTAAAACAAATTTGGTAAGGCTGTGATGGAAGTAAGAGAAAAACACAAGTATGAGGGCCATTGGATGGGTGTTGTGAGGGTATGCACAGGCTGTCTTCACGATGCGTCGTGAAACGACGTGGATACTACTCCAGAGTACCATCCGGTAGCAACGCCTGTGGGATGTTTGGTGGCAGCAAGAGGATCGTGTGCCATGAAGGAGGCTGAATTACCGCAGAATGCATGCTTGATGAGTCAGGACATGGCGCGGGATTCCCTTCCAGGTTTTCTGTACACGTGCTTGTAATCATAGAACATCTATGATACTTATCGAAATTACAGATAGATAAATAGTGAAGATGTGATAAAAGTAAGAGAAAAACATTAAGTATGAGGGCCATTGGATTGGCGGCGAGAGCGTATCCCAGGATGTCCCATGATGAGTCATGATAGGGCGTGGATACTGCTCCAGAGTACCGTCCCAGTGGCGACGCTCGTGGGGTGTTGGACGACTGCGGGTGGTGTCATGTCTATGGTAGGAGTTGAATTACCACAGGATGCCTGCATGATGAGTCATGTGTCAGTGTGTTGAGATTCCCTCCAGGGCGCCTAGACATGAGTTCGTATGTCAGAAAACATCTAGGATACTTACCGTAGTTACAGTAGTAGATTAAGTCATGACGAGGGATTGAACCCTACAAGATGAAGAACGATTAAGGGCTTGCCCTCGGACCTATGTAGTTTGGGATGCATAGAATCCGAACAAGTGCGCATTAGTGTCATGTAATATAATAACTGCATTAAGGACTAAGTGCACCGCACAACACGACATCAACAGGATAATCCCTTTGTAGCTTTGTTTGTGATCAAGCTTGTGTTTACTAAAGTAATTAAGAATCGTTATACTGTTTCTGGCATAGAGAGGATGACCGTGTATAATATTTCGTCAGTTGTAAGCAACTGACGCGCCCACAGTTTTATATGTAGGATTTGGAGTTACATGAAGATATAAAGAGAATTGATGTTGTTGATTATTTAAATGTTAAAGTTATAACAATTGTACATTTATTATTGTTGTATTTTATTGATTCTGCTGTGTATTGATGTAAAAGACTCTGATGTAATTATTGTTGAAATAAAAGTTTTAAATTCCTTGTAAAATTGTACGAATGAAGTGTAAAGATCCTGTAGAACTCTCGAATTCAGTTGTATTTGGAATTCGGGGCGTTACACCGCACTAGCAAAAATAATACGGATAGTAACAATATTAATAATAATAAAATGATAAAAATAATAAAGGTAATAATAAAAATAATAAGAACTGTATTAAATACAAAAATCATAGAAAATTAGTTACAGCTAAAATTATGGATCAATAAATAGATTTTAAATGGAAAATCCAATAATACATTTTGACAAAAGAATTTGAAAACCGAAAAAATAATTTGCGATTTTTTTTTTAAAATACAGAAAATACACAAATATATATTTTTTGGAAAAACAGGGGTTACAGGAACAAAGCTAGATTAGTTGCTCAAGGATATAATTAAGAAGAAGAAATTGATTTTGATGAAACATATGCTTCTGTTGCTAGACTAGAATCAATTAGAATTTTAATATATTTTGTGTATTTTATGAATTTCACACTCTTCCAAATGGACGTTAAAAGTGTTTTTTTTAATGGTTTCATTAAGGAAGATGTTTATGTTAAGAAACAACCCGGTTTCGAACATGAACAATTCTCGAACCATGTTTTTAAATTGAAAAAGGCTTTATATGGTCTTAAACAAGCACCTTGTGCTTGATATGATCGCTTAAAAACTTTTCTTTTAGAAACAGGTTTTGAAATTGGTAAAGTGGATACTACTTTGTTTATTAGGAAAATAAAGACAAATATATTAATCATACAAATTTATGTAGATGACATAATTTTTGGATCAACTAACAGTAATCTATGTCAAGTTTTGCTAATACTATAAAAAATGAGTTTGAGATGAGTCACATGGGTGAACTCAATTATTTTCCTTGGACTACAAATAAAACAGTCTCAAAATGGCATATTTATTAATCAAGAAAAATATGCTAAGAAATTACTCAAACGATTTGGCATGGATAACACTAGTAGTAAGACCACACCTATGTCTACTACTACTACACTTGACAAAGATGAATTAGGTAAGAGTGTCGATCAAAAGCTCTATCGAGGTATGATTGGCTCACTCTTATATATAACTGCTAGTAGACCAGATATTATGTTTAGCATATGCTTGTGTGCTAGATATCAGTCTGATCCAAAAGAATCTCACTTAAAAGCAGTGAAACGTATTTTAAGATATATTAAAGGCACATCTGAATATGGTTTATTTTATCCTCGCACCAATAATTTTCAGCTCCTGTCGTATAATGACGCTGATTTTGCTGGTAGTAAAACTGATCGTAAAAGTACTAGTGGAACTTGTCACTTTTTGGGACATTCCCTAATATCTTGGTGTAGTAAAAAGCAAAATACGGTATCTCTATCTACTACAAAAGCTGAATATATTGCTGCAAGTTTGGCTTGTGCTCAAATTTTATGGATGAAATAAACTTTATTAGATTATGGTATTTCTTTTTCAATACCCTTTATAATGTGTGATAATACCAGTGCCATTAATTTATCTAAAAATCTGGTTCAACATTCACGTACGAAACATATAGAACTTAGACATCATTTTCTACGTGATCATGTCTTAAAGGGAGATATACTATTGAATTTTATTTCAACTGATAAACAAGTAGCAGATATATTTACCAAAGCACTTAAAGAAGATACTTTTATTAATTTTAGAAGAGAACTAGGCATTTGCTCATTTCATGACATTTTTAAAAAAAATATTATGTCTCAGTCGACTTATACTTAGTTATCGGTCGACTTATATAGTATTTTTTTTACTGTATTTCTGACTTAATTTTGTCTTCTTCCTAGTCGACTATTTTCAATCCACAGTTAACTGACAACAGCTTTATTAAACTTTCTGTTTGGTTCTATTTTGCTCTCGACTTAGTCGGCTGATCTAAAAACCAGTCGACTGCCGTGATTGTATTTAGATTTTTTGATTCTGAATCGTCACAGGATGAGGCATCTATTTCTTACTCTCTTTTACCCACTTCTGATCTAGACCCTCATTCAAACCCAACTGTAATCGTAGCCATCCCTTTCAGGTAAAAACCCTAAGCCCTCTTCACTACCTTTTTCACTTTTTACCCTTCTCCCCAAAGCTCAAGTCGGCTGCTATCTTGAAGCTCTCTGGATCTCTGCATTGCTGCTCTTGGATTTCGATTCTCAGCCTAGCTTTGCTTCTTGATTGTCGATTTCTCCCACTCTCCGTCATCTTCCTTGGAGTCTTTTGAGTCTTGTGTTTTTGGTCTAGGTAATCATCTCTTAATCCTCTCTTTCAAAGTATTCTAGATTCTACCATGCCTAGGCCTAAAAGATCTAGGGCTTCCAATGTTGATGAAGAACAGTCCCAACATAATTATCTTCAGTATTTAAGGCATCCATCTCTAGTTGAGAAATATTTCATTATATGTCAAATCCTAATTTTTCCGGGTCGTTTCATAAATTTCCCTGATTTAGATAGATTTCCTATTGCCCCATTGTTTCAACAATGTGGTTTATATGATCTTCTCTCTTTAGTAAATCAACCCTACTATTATCCCCAACTCATTTATTTATTTTATACAAATATAAAAGTTGCTACTTCTGAGGATGGTATTGAAATATTTTTCACTACTTCTGCGAAAAACGTTCGAATGAAGTTCACTGCTAAAAAATTAGGGCAAATTTTGAATATTTCTAATGAAGGGTTAGATATAGGTGAAATTGAATTGGATGATAGCTCTATCTTGTCCAAAATCTTTTTGCCTAATCATGATCTTTCAATGACCAATAAATCTATTACCCCGCTTGCCATGCTAGTTGCACGAATATTGTCGTACAATATTATCCCTAAAATGGGTAGCTACGATCAATTTTCGTATGAATTGCAACAAGCTGTGTAAGCTATCTTTGGCAACATCCAAATAAATTGGAGTCGAGTCATTTTTAGTCGTCTCCATAAGGCTCACACTTCCTTTCTCCCTTATGGTGCACTGCTAACTCATATTTTTAATCACTATCAGATTGATCTTGATTCCGAGTCTAGTGTTGTAACTCGTTATGAATCGTTTGATCGTGTGAGTCTAGCCTGTATGAAAATCCTTCACTCACCTCCTCGGCCTCCTCAAAGAAATACACCCCCTATTTCTTTAGCCACTTCTATTCCTCATCGATCTTCTGCGTCTAGTTCATCCTCTAGTTCTCATCCTAGAGCTAATTTTTCTAATCCTCAGAGTCTTTAAACCTCTGTCAACTATCTAATGGATCGTCAGGATCTTATCTTAGGTCAGCAGGACTCTCTTGAGGCTAGTATTGCTAACCTCACTCAGAAGTTTGTTCGACAGTTTCCTCCACCTACTCCTGCCTCACACAGTGATGATGACGAAGACGATGAAGATTGATGTTCTTTTCAGTTTTTTGTTTTACTTTTGAATTATGCTTTATGCTTTTATGATGTTCTCTCTTCACTTTGTCGTATGAACAATCTATTTGACTGATCATGTATAAATTTCCATTTATGCTATTTATGCCATGTTGGTTTTTATCTATGGTTGGTTTTTACTCCCTATTTTTGTTGATGACAAAGGGGGAGAACTATCGGTTGTTTAAAATTGTGTGCATGAGTGCATATTGTACTTTATTCAACGGGAGCTCGTTTACAATTGTATATCTTTTTCAAATATGTGTGGGCATCATGATATGTAAATATTAATTCTATACTATTCTAGTTATTGTGTTGTTATCATCAAAAAGGGGGGGAATGTAGATTCTTTATTTTGATGACTACAACACAATACACAATTGTTCTATCTTACATAATTCTTGCAGTGTGTACTTAAAGCATTCAAGGCCAATACAATGATGAAGCTTTCAAAAGCATTAGCTCAAGCTACAAAGACAAGAAAGATTTCAAGATTCAAGACAAAGACTTCTCAGGAGCTTCAAAAGTGATTTGTTAAACTGAACAAGTGTCTTGTAATTTTGTTTGTAATATTTGTGAGTCTTAGAAATCTTTGTAAAAGCCTTGTCTCACACACACTCACACATCCCCTAAATGAAAAAAAAAGTTTTTCAAAATCAAAATTTCAAAATGAAGCTTGTATAAGTTCAGCTGTTGAGTACCAGTCGACTTACTCTTAAAAGCAGCTGACTATTCTAGTATGAAACTGACTGAACTCACTCAAGCTCTGACCAGTCGACTCATATGGCAACCCAGTCGACTGTTCAAGCAATTTTTTATAGTTTTCTGATGTTTAAATATTTTTTTTCAAATTTAAATTCTTACAGCCGTTTTATAGCAGTTGGGGAACTGTTTTCCAACGTTTTGGAGAATCTAACTCTATAAACAGAGTATAGAAACCATGTGGAAAAGGTTCCCTAATTATTATCAAGTCATTTTTCTTATTTGAGAGAAAAAGAACAAGTTTTGAAAAGCACTTACTTTCTTTAAGACTTGGTTCTCTGATTTCATTCTTGTATAACAAAGATTTCGTTCTAGACTGAAGTTAGAAGTTGACCTTTAGCCTATAAACAAAAAGCACAATAAAAAACAAGGCTTTAGGTTGTTGTAATCTTCATTTTGTTGTTATTTTACTCTTGGGTTGAGAGAGTGGTCCTCTCGGTTGGAGAGAAGGACTTTTGGTGTAGAGTTGGATTCACTCTAGGTTGTAGAGTGGGTTTTGCTCTCTCTAGTGGTGAGAGAGGTCTACGGATTTGACATAGTTGTTGTCAAAGGTCGTAGAGTATTCTTGTAATTTTTTAAGAATAGTGGAAAATCTCAAGTGGGTTGCTTGGAAACTGGATGTAGGTCGGGAGGACCGAACCAGGATATATCGTGGTGTTTGCAGTGTTAATTCTCTGTGGTTTGATTTCTTCAACTTGCAATTTCATTTTTGCTGAATCATATTGAAAGTCGAGTCTGTGCAGTCGACTGGTTTCCACTTTAAGTCGACTTAACAGACTTGTTGTTATTCAGTTCATTTACTCTTTTATCTGGTGCTAACAGTCGACTGATTCCTCTTTAACAGTCGACTTAAAAGTTGCGAAAAGTTCAAATACTGTTTAATTTTTATACAACACTATTCACCCCTCCTCTAGTGTTATTTGCCTTGCATACAAGATCCAACACACTCGTCATAAGCTCACATCCACGCCACTTGCTAATCATAGTTCTGTAATACTTAAGAACTGTGGGCATGTCAGTTAAATATAACTAACACAATACTATTATAAAAGCGATCTTCAATTTTACAATCACAAACTTGAATACAGAAATAAAGTATGAAATTTGACTATCCTAAGTATGCCAGTGTATGTTATGAATCTAGTGACTAATGCACAATACTTATGCATACAAATGAAATTCTAATGCACACTTTTTCGGATTCTATGCCGCCCATACAATAAAGGTCCGAGGGCAAGCCCTTAAGGTTCTTCTCATTGTAGGATTCAATCCCATGCCATGAAATTCTACCATAGTGACAGGGGCAAGATTTAGATATCCCACGAGTATTAGCTTTAGTCCCGGAATCCATCGCCCGACAAAACAGAACCCTCAACATGCGAACATCCCGCTCGCGCTCTAGCTCCGCATAGTAATAGTCTCGAAATCCACCACCCGACTATGAAATAATTGAAACTCGTCTCGCTTTGCACAACAATTATAGTCCAGAAATCCACCACCCAACTGTAACTATAGTCCCGAAATCCACTGACCGACTATGAAATTATTGAGACTTGTCTCGCTCTGCACAGCATTTACAGTCCCGAAATCCACCACCTGACAATATAGAGCCCTCATACTCACATTTGCTTAGATTTTGTCACAACACCTTTCTCTAATGTTTGTTCTTATATCCAAACATAATTAATTTTTCCTAAAGCTAGCTACCGGACTTAAATCAACATGCAGAGAACATTGGCCCACACTAAAAATTTCTCAAATTTTAACAAATCATCACTTGCCGATACCCCGGGTCTTGCTCATCCTCGAGAATCCACACAATTCAATATTCACAAAAACTTCCTAGGTTATCCTTAACCCTTTTTAAAGTCATTTGGATTCATGGATCTTACCAGCCAACCCTCTCCACCCACGTGGATTTACCGGGCGTACTATAGAATCCACTATTTGAATATTGAACTATCTTTGGACAGCAACACAATGGTCTTGCAAAAATCATATAAATTGTAATACTTATCAGAAAATTGATTTCTTAGTTTTGTATGAAACATAAATGAGTCTACTACAAAATTTTAGTTAAGAACATCTAAATTTAACTACAATTGTTCGGTCTAAAACCATTTGTAAATCAGTATGTTCAAAATCCAAAAACTGCAATTCTTGCTATTTGTAAAAATAATAGAAAACTCTATATATCTTGGAAATTTGATTTTTTAGACTCGAAAGAAAGATTAATGAATTTACTTTAAATTCTTAGTTCTGATTTTCCTCAAAATACACTAAGGGGTTTAACTGATCAAAAACTAAAAGGTATACAAATTTTCAGAATCCAGGCAAAACTGTCAATCAACCCTAAGTTCGAATTTATTACAAATATTAAACGATATCTAAAATTTATGAAATTTTGTGAACATATAGTAGACATATACTAGATTCACATATAAGAAGTTCAGCTTCCAATTCCATATATTTGGAGAGAAATGATTTTTGGAATTAAGTATGATATTCAGGCAGAATTATGAAATAGGTTTTGTTTCATTTCTAAACCAATAATGTGTTCAGATTTTATTAAAATACCAAATGACATCCAAAAAATATGAAATTGGGAGGATAAGTTATAGACACGTACAGGATGCACATATAAAAATTTTGGCCGTAATATTTCATCTAGTTAAAGAGAAACGATTTTTTGAAGTGTGGTCAAATTTCAAGACAGAAACTATTATAACGCTCTAAGTTAAACATATCATAATCTCACACAATAATTAACAACATTTAACACACATAATCGAATAACAATCCATACATATTCTAAGCATGAATACTCAATTTATAAAGATTATCTAGCATGCTACACAAAAATTTAGAAGTTGTAGAACACTCACCTTATTAATTCAATTGCTTCTAGGCTCGAGAAAAGGAATATAGTAAGGAGATAGTAGCAACATGAACGGCTACAAGCAAACAACCGTAGCAAAGCTTTGTCGAATTCGGGAAGAGAGTAAATTGGAGTTGTATATATATATATATATATATATATATATATATATATATATATATATATATAAAGAGAGAGAGAGAGAGAGAGAGAGAGAGGTAGTGAGATTTTGAAGAGATGGAGACAGTGATGGGGCTTGGTCAGGATGATGGCAGCAAGGCAAGGAGGCGAAGTGGTCGTGGAGATGGTGCTTCGGGGTGATGGGTGATTAGGGAGGAGGTCGGGACAGGGAGGTCGGGATGGAGGCGAGGAGATGGAGCTCAGGGTTGATGAGGGTGATGGTGAAGTTGGAGCTTCGAGTTTTGAGTTTTGGTTGCGGGATGAGTGGAGCTTGGGTTTGAGTGTATGTAGCAATGGGGAAAAGGATTTGAGGTGTGAGAGAGAGATGAAGGAACTCGGTTGTTCAGAGGTGAGTTGGATGCGGTGAAGGAAGAGGTGGTAGCTCAGTGGTTTGGATGAGCTGGAATTGGGTCGGGTTGGAGAATGAAGAAAGAAGAAAAAGATAATAGGTGTTTGGAGTTGGAGAATGGTATATGAATAGATATATGAGAGAGAGAGAGAGTGGGTGGCTATAGAATGAGAAGAAGAATGTGTGTTGGGTAAGAGTATAGTGAAATGTAGGGTGAAAGGTAGTAGAGTAGGAACGAGACTAACTGTGGAGTGAGAAAGTGAAGGGCTTAGGGTAAGAGCCTAGTAAAAGTAAGGAGTAGGCAGTAGGTTTAGATGGAGGTGGAATTAAATGGGGTTGGGTTACGGAATGAATTAGGGTTATGGATTGGGTTTACGGGATTTAATTAGGATCATGATTAATTAGAGTTAGAGTTTAAATTGAACTCAAATTCAGAAAATCAGAAAATTAGAATGGATCAGAAAATATTACAGATATTACTCGTAACTGTACAAAACACATGTGTATAACACATGTGGGGCAAAATTGTCATAGCTCAATTTTGTCGAGGGTTACAATCCCGACCCTGATTGCGACCACCGTACAGAGCAACTAGGAAATAGAGATGAACAGCTGGTGAACTAATCTGCCATCCCCTAGGATCTGAGACCCAATAGGTTCAACTGTCTAGCGAACTCCGAGAGGATAAGCAAAAAAACCTCATTAAACTACTCACCGATTACATCTTTGTATTCACATGGTCAGTGGAAGACCTGGAAGGTCTCTATCCCAATATCGTGACCCATAAGCTATATGTCGACTCGACCATCAAGCCAAAGAAGTAAAAGAAGAGAAATGTGAGTGCTAAAAGGCAAAAGCAGCTGAAGCAAAAGTAGCCAAACTTAAAGAGAGGCTTTGTGCGAAAAGTTAACCACCCTGATGATGAGAAAGTCCAACCACATTCTTCAGAGTCTCTTCTTCTACTGCATGAGTTTTTCATACATGGTTGAATGATGCTTCATCTACCATGATGCTTATTAACTTTGATCCATCAATATACCTTCTTGGATTACCCACGTATTGAAAGATATGGCATGCCTTATGTACTTCTTTAGGTATAGGAAGATGTGACACTATTGGTGAGGGGTGGGATACCAAGAGCCAAGCCTTCCCTATAAAATGAGAACAAATGAGGAGCATAAGGTAGACAAGAAGAGAAGTACAACAACACAAGAATTTCACTTTGTAAGTGAGTCTATACACTCAAGTGTATTGTGAGAGATAAAATTTGTAAGCCACTAGCTATGTTATATCAGCTTGAAAATCAGCCTTTGTAATTATCTTTCCTACTAGAGGAATAGTGGAGAAGAGGAGGGGAAGATGTAGGCTGCAATTGGGTCGAACCTCGTTAAATCTTGCGTGCATCATCTTGTTTTTTTCCTCTCTTGCCACTTCCCATCTTAACTCAAATTGGAAAAATCATGTTTTCCCAACAAGTGGTATCAGAGACAGGTTCATCAAGTTCTTGTATTGAGATGGTGACTCCCAACGGCAGCATTCGAATGATCAGCTTGAATGGCCAAAATTAAATGATTTGGACGGCAAAAATGGAGGACCTACTCTATTGCAAAGACCTCCATGTGTAGAAGGTGATAATGCAAAACTGAAATCCATGATGACCACAGATTGGAAGAAGCTCGACCAAAAGGCCATTGACATCATTCGGCAATGTGTGGATGGCATCGTGTTCCACCATGTGTCGAATGAGACATCGGCAAGTTTCTTTTGGAAGAAGCTTTAAGATCTCTTGAAAGGAAGACTGCAGGCAACAAGGATTTCTTGATTCAAAAGCTTGTCAATCTCAAGTTCAAGGAAGGTGAGTCCATTGTCGAGCATCTCAATCAAATTTAGAGCATTGTAAATCCGTTTGCTACCATGGAGACGGTGTTGTAAGATGAGCTACAGGCACTTTTCTTGCTTAGTTCATTACCGGAGAGTTGGGAGACTCTGGTAATGTATATTAGCAACTCCGCTCCCACGGAGTGGTGTCCATGAGTCAAGTTACAAGTAGCCTTCTCAATGAAGAGATCTAGAGGAAATTCTTAAGCTCTTCTCATTCACAGGCTCTTGTCACCGAGAAGGGGATGGAGTACTAGGCCACAATTGCGGTGAACCACGTTAAATCTTGCATGTTTCATCTTGTTCATTTTTTATTTTTTTCTCCGTTGCCACTTCTCGTTTCAACTCAAATTGGAAAATCATGTTTTCCCAACACCCGATTAGTTAGAAAACGTTGTACTTGTGAAGAAATCAAACAACAATTGGAGGGTGTGTGTCGACTTCACGGACGTTAACAATGCATGTTCGAAAGACAGGTTTCCCCTATCAGCATTGACTAGATAGTGTGTCACGCCCCGCTTCCCAAAAATACGGAATACGAGCACGTAACACTGGCCCAGTGAATGATTTTCATCATCCATAAGCTGTTCAGGAAACTTTACAACATATCACAGAAATAATCAGAGTTGGAAGCAAAGAAACAACCAGGCATGCATAATTGAAACAAGATACCAACAAAAATTTACTTGAAACAAGATACCAACAAAAGTTTACTTGAAACCAAAAATATATAAATCTCAAATAAATCAGATCTGAAAATAAGTCAAGAATCCTGGATCATACCGCCCAATACAAATAATCCAAGTAACAGATACATTATACAAAATGAGCAACAGGAAGTAAATGAAGATAGCAAAAACTCCAGCCAACTAGAACTTTAGAGCACATACTCCATCGAGCAGCTGATCACCAAAATCTGCAATTGATAATTGCAGGAGAAGAAAAGAGAAAACAAGTACCCATCAATTGCAAGTTACGGGCCATTTATAATGTAGGATACAAGTACATGGGAAAAACTAAACAAATCTAAATAATAGCAGAAACAGACATAGCATGGTATAGTAGAATCAACTAGCATGGTACACTAACATGTGTCAAGTGTCAAGTGTCAGATAGTATGCAGACAGATATACAGATGGTAGTGTCAGATGATAGTCAGACAGATAACAGATAATCAGATAAAAGATATCAGATAGCAGATGTAAATAACAGATTCAGATTTTTATAAGTCTTGTATTAATTACTAACTAGGTAGCACTTCATGTTCCATCCTTTTATCACATGGTTGCTACATCCAAAACAGTTATGTTCGTAGATTTCGTAGGGGATCATATAGGGCCGTGTACTCAGGATTCAGACAGATATCAGATAATCAGATCAGACATATAGAACCTAGTGGTTCTCTTCTTCTCTACACCTTTTATAGAAAGTAATGTAGACAGGGTCAGATAACAGATCCAGACAAATAGATAGAACCTAGTGGTTCTCTTCTTCCCTACACCTCCTATAGGAAGTAATGCAGACGGGGTCAGATAACAGATAACGGATAATCATATGGGAAACACGGGCTCCCTTCTAAGTACACATTTCTATGCTTTCCCACTACTAATCTTTCTCATAAATCCCGGCTTGATTACTTTTATTATGGTTATCACAACATGATAGTGCATGGAATAGTGTCGAACTAACATGGTATAATCAGCATTAGGTTCAGAGAAACAAATAAATAATCATAGATGATATACGTATACATAAACGAGCAAAACAGTGTATGTTCAAATTCAGGATAGGGGTTACATAGTGGACCGAGCTTCTGGAAGTGCGCGACCTAGCTTCATGGATGCCTTCGCTAGCTACAATCAGATACAGATGGATAAAGAAGATGAGGCAAAGACTTCTTTCATCATCGATATGGGCACTTATTGTTACAAAGACATGCCATTCAGACTTCGAAATGCCGGCGACATACCAACGCCTGATGACTCAGATGTTTAAAACACATATCGGCAACAACATGGAAGTCTACATAGATGGCATGTTGGTGAAATCTAACTCAACAACCGAATACCTATCGACCTCAAGGAAACATTTGGGGTACTTCAGAAGTACCGAATGAAGTTAAATCCAGCAAAGTTCGCCTTCAAAGTTTCCATAGGAAAGTTCCTAGAGTTCATGGTTACACACAGGGGCATCGAAGCTAACCTAGACAAGATAAAGGAGATAATGGACATGTCTCTAGTAGCACCATTAAGGAGGTGTAGAGTCGGGCAGGCCGTTTAGTAGCCTCAAACACTTTTTCTCGAAACTGGCAGACAAGTCACTCCTGTTCTACAAACTCTTGTAGAATGTGCAAGGCAAACATATCACATGTGTAGCGCCCTGAATTTCCAATAAATAAAATTAGAAATAAGTAGCACAAATTTTAAAATCAACTTCAATGTAATCATAAACACAGCATCAAATATAGGGATTTTTTTTTTATTACATTAGTACTTTCTTACTTGCACAGCGAAAAATTAATTACATTTATTACAACACAACCCAACACTTAAAATTTAATCATCTCAAATCCAAACTTCTACTTTACTAGGGCAACCCACTTGCAAATCCGGCAAAATAACTGAAGAGTGGGGACATCAGTTGAAGGCAAATGAAGCAATACTATAGTAATAGCCACCTCCAAAAGTCTCACAATCACAAACTTGCCACATAACAAGAAATAAAATAACAATGAAAGATTCAATAAACAACAAGTAAAACTATACTAAGTAAGTGTGTGTCAAAGGAAAAAAAAAAGAAATGCATTAAAATAATAAAACAATGTTCAAGAAAACAAAATGCACATGATGATTTTCTAATGCATACTTGTCGGATTCTATGCATCCCATTTTACATAGGTCCGGTGCAAGCCCTTATCGTTCTCCACTTTATAGGGTTCAATCCCTCGTTATGCAACCTACAACCATGACTACTATGATATTTAGACATTTTGCAATTATTGGCTCTCGCCCTTGGAATACTGGAGACCAATCTCACTCCGTGGATCATTCTGTGGCCTATTTCATCCATCGTCTCGGAATACTAGGGACTGTCTCACTCCTTAGGTAATTCTGGAGCCCTCATTGCACAAATATGTCATGAGCGTCGCTTTCGTCCTGGAATACTGGAGATCAATCCCACTCCGTGGATCATTCTGTGCCCTATTTCAACCATAGTCCCAGAATACAGGGATTATCCCACTCCGTAGATCATTCTGGAGTCTATAACTCACATTTGCTCTTGTTTCATCATATCACCATCTAGTGCATGTCTTTATGCATTCATATAAGTAACCTGAGACACCTAGAGCTAGCCCACCCTACAAGACTTAAACCCACAAAACTATGAACAATAGCCTTCCCTGGTAAATTTCCACAATCAAATACTTCACTACTGGTAATTCTAGGTCCTGCTCAACCTCTAGTTCTCACAACACAAAAATCCCCAACTAACTTACTAGGGTCCATAACATAACCCTAAATCTCAAATCAACCCAACTTGGTTCAATAATACAAAATATTCTTTCATGTATGGAGACAAATTCATCTTACGAAATTTCTTTAAACTCACCTTTTTGAATCTCACTTCCCATTCATTTGTAAGGTTTGACTAATTCAACTATTAGTTCATTCATTCTCAACTGAAATAAATCTCTTAAATATGTGGGATCCCATACCAAAAATCTGAAATTTTATAGTTTCCAAAATCTGAAATTTACCTTTTTTAAAACTGAAAACCACTCTTAAAATTCCAAAATAATTATCCTTCAAAACTGAAGCATATAACCCTTAAAAACTGAGAATTTCATCTTCAAAAATATAGTTTTACTTCCCCCAAAACATTACTTCAATATATCGAAAATTGAAACTAGATTTTTACCAAAATCTGAAAATTACATGATTTTGTTCTTCAAAACAGTACACTCTAAAAAAAATATTAAATTCTGGAAAAATTTATTTAAATCCAGCACATATCAAGGGACTCACCATAAATATCTGGACTCAAACAGATTAAATTAAAGGGTTTAAATTCAACAAATTCTGAAAACTATCTTTTATCCAAAAATCTGAAAGTTATACCATCTTATCTTTAAGAACAGTCTATTCAAAAATAAATATTAAATTCTGGAAAAATTAATTTAAATCCAGCACATTTCAAGGAACCCATCATAAAAATTCGGACTCAAACATTTAAATTAAAGGGTTTAAATTCAACAAATTCTGAAAACTATCCTTTAACCAGTATCCGAAAGTTATACCTTCTTACCCTTAAGAGCAGTCCATTCAAAATAAATACTAAATTCTAAAAAATTTAGTTTATATTTACTCCATAAATATAGCAAAATTTATAATCCATTCGCACGAAATAGAAGCCCAAATCATCAATAAACTGAAACTCATACTTTCCTAAAAATATGAAACTTGCCTCTTTTTAGAATTTGAAATATACCCCTTTAGCACTCAAGTTTTCGTCTAGCCCCTCAGAACTGAGAATTTAATCTCTCAACACGTAGAATTATTTCCTCAAAACGTTACTTAAATTTATCAAAAACTTGGAACTAGATTCAACAAAAAAATCTGAAATTTAACAACTTCGAAACTCAACCAAAACTCAATCGAACCACACATAAATATTAGATTAAATGCATACATATGCTCTTCTATATGTATACTAGTGTTCCCCCACCATAGCACACAAGCCCCACACATAGAACTCCTCAAAAACCGAGTCTAACACCCCAACCCGAGAGCCAAACAGCGAATAACCCACAAATTTTTCATCTTTTAATTAATCAAAATTGGTTATTTAATCATGCATAGAGATCTACACATCTACAATAACATATAGGTCTATTACATCTAATTCTACAAACAAATTTTGATCTTTCATGCATAGAAGATTTCCACTATTCAAGAGCAACTTATTTTTTATCTATGGATATTTAGATCGTATGACAACTCTAATCGTCCACAACAATACATGGGTTCATAAAAATTAAATTTCCACGAATAAAATATGATCTTTCATGCATCAAATAACCTTTATTCAAAAGAGAATCAATATAAGAGTATCAGGCCATCAAGATTTAATTTTTATCATATTAACAAACCATCTTTATCTAAATAATCCATCTCTACAATCAGCTCATAAACAACCATCATGTTCATGCCAATTGTAACTCCCCGAACCCGGCTCTGCTGCGCACATGGCTACGTGTACGCGCACGTGAAAGAACGGACACAAAACTCTAGCCACGTCCACCACAGGCACCATCAAAAGGTGGGTTAACCCTATAGGTGACCTTTATCATTTGGCTAATCCTATATATACTCACTCCTTCACATGATTTTCAACGATGTGGGATTTTTCCCAAGCCAAAGCCACATCATCATCTTGCATGCAAGCTGCCACCTTATTTGCTTCATTTCATTTTTAATGCACAAATATGCCTAAGCTCTATAGACCATTCTATAGGCTCCATTCTCAATCCAATAGCCAAAGCCCTATAAGATCCCCTTATAGGCAACTGCCATTTCCATCTCACATTATATATATATATAGCAATGCTCCATTGAAAATGCTACTGTAGCATTGAAAACATGAAAATAACCTGTCACGCCCTGCTTCCCAAAAGAGAATACGGAATATAGATACATGACTAAGCCCAGCGAATAATTTTTATCATCCATAAGCTGTTCAAGAATCTTTACAACATTTTACGAGAATAATCAAAGTCGAAAGCAAAAGAATCAACCAAGCATGCACATATGAACCAAAATACCAACAAGAATACTTGAAACAAAATATATTAATCTCAAATAATTCAGATCTGAATAAGTCAATATCCTGGGTCACATTGCGTAAATACAAATAGATCAAAGTACAAGATACAATTGTTCAAAACAATAAACAAGAAATGATAATAGCAAAATCCAGCACTAATATCTCATATCACCAACACTATCTAGCACATGTTCTCCAAAATCTGTAATTTAAAAATTGCAGGAATAGGAAAAAGAAAACAAACTCCCGTCAATGCAAGTTACGGACCACATGTAGTGCAGGATACAAGTACAGGAGAAAAACTAACCAATAACATGGAATAGGCATGATAACAAAATAGAATACTAGCATGGCAAGATAAACAAGTTTAAGTGGTATGTGTCAAGTGTCAAGTGAACAAGTATCAAGTAACGAGTATCAAGAATCAAGTATCACGAAATCAAGTAACTAGTAACAAGTGTCAAGTAGTCAAGTACAAGTATCAAGTAGCAAGTGTCAAGTGATCATGTTCAAGTCTTGTGTTATTACTGTCTAGGTAGCACTTCTTGCATCCATCCTTTTACTACATGGTTGCTACAGTCAACACAGTTTTATTTTATATTTCATAATGGACCATAGAGGGCAGTGTACTTAGGGACAAGCTTCAAGAAATCAAGTATCAGTATCAAGCCTCAAGTATCAAGTAAACAAGCCTCAAGAGTAAAGTATCATGCCTCAAGTAGTGAAATATCAAGCCTCAAGTATCAAGTATCAAGCCAAGTATCAAGTATCAAGCCAAGTATCACATAGGATCAATAGATACTCTTCCGAGTATACGTTTCTGTATTTTCCACTATTAGATCTGTCCCTTTAAACCCCGACTTGGTTATTTTATTATTAATGTCAACAAGCATGTATGTGTCATGAAACAGGGTAAGTATATCATAGCATGATCAAGTAACAAGTTTAAGTTACAAGATAAACATGTACGGATGAAAAATAACACCCAAAAGGATAAAATAACCAAGTTTCTAGTTCAGGACAGCAAGACCATACTACAGTAAAACTGAGATTTTCGTTGCTACAAGCATGAAAATCTGAATCCGTCGAAAGGTCTAGAAAATAGACTCCCGGATGAATCCAGCAAGCATATATAAGTCATATAGTATTTCACAAAATCAAGTCTCAAAACAGGTTTGAATTAAGAAAACACGTTCAACCAGAAATCAGAAGATTGTATTCAAAGTCAGGAAAACAACAAGAAAATTCATTAATTAAATCCACGAAAAATCTGGGGTATTCCCCTATAGGTGAAGTAACAGAAAATAAAGTTTCATCATTTTCCAACAAAAATAGAGTAGTCACGTAAAATCAGAAAATATCAAAATGCAATAGTTTTGTAAATCTGAAATTGTAAACGCTGCAGTACGAAAACAGCAATATCTTGCAAACTATAAACCGAAATCCAAATCTTCTAAAAGGGTAATAAAATAGATACAGTAGGCTAACTTTTATATTCACAAATATTTTACAAACAGCAAGTAGAATTAGGTCGAATATCAATTTCTTTACCGAACAGTAGTAAAACTCTGCATATAAAATCTTTATTTGCAAGCATGAAAAGGTTTGTAAAATTCCTCAAATAAATCCACCAAAATCCTGAGTAAACCCCAATCAAGTCTAGAAATATTGAGAAAAATTTCAAATCAAAATAATAATTTTAATACCGGAATAAAAATAGATTGCTCTTCAGAATTCATAGGAAACACAATCTGGAAATCTTTCGACACTACTGTAGTAAAATTGACATAACTCACAAACCGTAAATCGAAACTGAGATCCGTCAAAAGGGTTGAAAAATCGACAGAATTCTCTACAAATCATGTTCACAAAATATTTTCAAATACGGACCTTAATTGGGTCTAAAATATGGATCACAACGGGAAAACTGGCAAAACTGAAATTATCCTTCATACACAAAATCAACTAGTTCACATAAAACTTATCCAAATCATAACTAAACATGAAATATAGTGTACTAGATTTTCAAACAACATGGTATAGGGTATTTCACAAGTTCACAACAAGTCTACCATAAGTAACACGAACGAGCACAAGATAATACATGAACAACACACATATATGCAATAAGATGCGGTCAATCCTAGGTTATATCATGTCATGTATGTCGTGAGGCAACTATTGGTCAAATCATCACTATAGAGACAATATCAATAAGTGATTTTACATACCAATTGTCTCTAGAACCCAACTACACTACAGACAGTATTTAGTACTTGTATTTACAAAGAAATTTAATACAAGTTACTTGCCTGGTAGATGACGAAACCGATGAAGCAAAAGCAAGAATAATGGAAACAGATTTCCGAGCAACGATCTCAACACGAACTAAACTCGAACCACGAACAACGAAAACCACATGATCCACGAACCCAAAACAAACACAACTCACGAACACAAACACGGAAACGAACCACGAACAAAACCCAAGATAACCCACACTCGCACACAACCACCAATATAGCAAGAGAGCAAGAGGGTGAGAGGGAGTTGGGGCTTCGCTGTGGAGGGGTGCAGGGCTGCAGGAGGGGATGGGGCACCTGGTGGTCGCAGTAGGAAGGCGGCGCGACTGGGGAGTAGGGGAGACCGAGGGGCGACGTCGGCTCAGGTGTAGGGCACTGAGGTCGGAGGGAAGCACAGGAGGAACGAGGGTGCAGGCGAGGTGGCAGGGATGAGGGGTGGAACGGGGCGCTGCGACACTGGCTGTCGCGATGGAGGAGAAGAGGCGGGGATGAGGGAGAGCAGGGGGATGAGCTAGGATAGGTAGGGGGAGAGGTCACAACTGGCTGCATCGCAGGTAGGCGGTGCGACAAGGAAGGTGGACGGGAGAGAGAGCAGGGAAAGAGGATGAGCGGCTGGTATGGGGAAGGTGAAGAGGCATGTGCATATAAATATGCAGATAGGATTAGGGTTTTAGGTGGTGTAGGTGACGGCTGAACAGGGATAGGGTTACCGGGTTTGGGATTTAAATAGGTTATAGGGTTTAAAAAAAAAGAAATGCAATAAAATAAAAATAAGTTTTGGGTAAGGAAAATACAATAACTAATAAAAATATACAATTAGGATTTTATAGAAATATTAATAATATTAATAAAAATAATAACAATAACAATAATAATAATAATAGTATTAAAAATAACAGTAATAATATTTATACTTATAATAATAATAATAATAATCGCAGAACAATAATAATAACAAGAAAAATGATAAAAATAATAATAGTAACAATAATAGTAACAATAGTAAGAGTTGTATAAAAATCATAGGAAATAGTTACAAATAAAATTATTGATTTAAAATAATTTTTTAATAGAAGATCCAACAATATATTTTGACAAAAGAATTTGAAAACCGAAAAAAATAATTTGCAAAAATTTTAAATACAGAAAATACACAAAAATACGTTTTGGAAAAACAGGGGTTACATAACCTAGGCCATTGTTGGGAACAACGGCCTAGGTTATAATGCATTATAACCTAGGTCGTTGTTCCCAACAACGGCCTAGGTGGTTTTCACGAATTTTCACAACATTTGCATTTTCAATGGAGCATTGCTCATATATATATATTATTACTATTACTATTATTATTATTATTATTATTATTATTATTATTATTATTATTATTATTATTATTATTACTATTATTATTATTATATTTTCATATAATAATATATGTATACACTCTTAAGTACGGGGTGTTACATACACCCCCCTTAAGAATTCAGCATCCTCGCTGAGCCCAGAACTTGCAACCTGATTCAGGACACCTTTCTAGCCGATGTGGAGATGACTACCCTGATTCTGCTAGTTGTACAGTCCCCTTACTTGGGCGACCTGTACCAACCTCGCTCCATCTCAGGCGTACATCTTGCACACAGTCGGTGTTGAAAGTCGGCTCTGATACCATTTGTAATGCTCCGAGCCCGGCTCAGCTGCGCACATGGCTATGTGTGCATGTACGCAAAAAAAGGACACAAAACTCTAGCCACGCCCACCACGGGCACCATCAAAATGTGGGATAACCCTGTAACACCCCGTGTTAAGAATATATATACCGTGTTAAGAATATTAATATATATATATATATATATATATATATATATATATATATATATATATATATATAATTGGAGGAGGATGGCTGTGCTGCTGTCGTTACGTCACAAGGGTGACGTGGCATTTTCATGTGGGGCCCGCCACCCAGGAGAGAAGAGAAGCGACTGCTGTCTGCAGCTGCCATGTGGCGTGGGGCCCCTGTTGGGGGCTTCGGCTGTTCTTTTGTGAGGAGAGAGAACGGGAGAGATGTGGGGATTTGTCCCATATCGGGGGTTTGCAAAAATTAATTAAATATATATATGATTGCCTATGATTGAAGATCACCAACAAGCTATTGCACCTTTTATAAGGTAGTCTGTGGTGGACTGTTGTTTGCTAAAATCGCTTATCGGGGCTAGGGAGTTACAGAATGATATCAAAGCTGACTTTCGATGCTGAGTGTGGGTACAGAGTGGTGGTTATGCCTAAGATGGAGCTAGCAGATGTACTGGTAAGTATGCCTGAGAGAGAGCGGGGTTGGGTCAGGTTGCCCGGTAAATCAACTGAGGTGGGCTAGGGGACTGGACAACACGTAGAATCAGGGTACTGCACAGCTAGCAAAATTAGAGTACGCCATTCCACATTGGCTAGAAAGAAGGATCCTGCGCTACGTTGCAAGTCCCGGCTTCAGCGAGAATGCTGAATTCTTAAGGGGGGGTGTCTGTAACACTACGTGTTAAGAATAGATATATATATAAATAATTAATTGGAGGATCACCCTATAGGATTTCATATAGGAGTGGAGTATGGGATTAAGTGGATGGAGGGGGGGACGAGGAAAAAGACAACACTGAATGGCTGTGCTGCTGCCGTTGCGTCACGAGGGTGACGTGGCATTTTCATGTGGGGCCCGCCACCTAGGAGAGAAAAGAAGTGACTGCTGCCTACAGCTGCCACGTGGCGTGGGGCCCTCATAAGGGGCTTCGGCTGTTCTTTCGCGAGGAGAGAGAACATGAGAGATGTGAGGATTTGTCTCATATCGAGGGTTTGCAAAAATTAATTAAATACATATATGATTGCCTAGGATTGAAGGTCACCAATAAGCTATAGCACCTTTTATGAGGCAGCATGTGGTTGGCAGTTGTTTGCTAAAATCGCTGATCGGGGCCGGGGGGTTACAAACCCTATAGGTGACCTTTATTATTTGGCTAATTCGATATAAACTCACTCCTTCACATGATTTCCAATGATGTGGGATTTTTCCCAAGCCAAAGCCATGTCATCATCATGCATGCAAGCAGCCACCTTATTCCCTTCATTTCATTTTTTATGCACAAATATGCCTAAGCCCCATAGACCATCCTATAGGCTCCATTCTCAATCCAATAGCCACAGCCCTATAGGATCCCCTTATAGGCCAACTACCATATCCATCTCACATTATTCACCACTAATCATAATCTCACAAAATCTAAACCTTAGCATGATTCGATATTGTTCGTGAGAAATAAAAAAAAAGAAACACATCAAGAGAGTTGGAAGATTACCCACCTCAAAGAAGACCAATTGAAAGAAGATAATAATAAGAAAAGAATGCTCCTCCTCCACCTTGCGAAAAATGAAAGATTCAAGCCTCCAAACTCCAAGAAAATAATAAAGAGAATTTTTTTTTGTTTACCACGGTGGAGAGAGGCTACTACTGCTATTAATATAGGCCGGGATCCCTCGTTAGGGATTATACGAAGATTTTACGAAAAAGTCCCTTAAGAAAAATATATTTTGACATGTATAGATCTTTTCAATTTAATTAGTTAAATCAAATCAAATCAAAATAAAAATTGAATCCCCTAACTCCTCCAATCATTTCGGCCTCCACTACATCCCAGAATCAATTTTCAAAATTTTGCCTCCGAGTGGCAATTTTACAAAAAAGTCCTTCACTTTGAAATATTTGCAAATATACCATATATTATTCAGAAAAATCCAGAAAATTTAAAATTACTATCCACTAATAAAGAATAGATTTTTAAAATAAATTTTTTAACTTTTTATTCTCCAAAAATGATATTTGCAATAAAGTCCCCAACAATCCCAAAATTGCATAAGTATCTATATACTCAATAAAATCAAATCAAATCAAATTAGAGGGATAAAATCTCTCCCCCCCAATCTCTCCACTGCTATATTGGTCTATCAAAACAAAAACAAGAAAATATTAATTCGTATTTTACTTCCAAACGCCATTTTGCACAAAAACTATTTTCTTTCAAAGAATTTAAAAATATAGTTTCTTTATTCAGAAAAATTCCAAAGTTTAGAATATAATAAATTATATATAGGAGAACTTATTCCTAAATTTAAAAGTGAAAATTTGCACCTCAAAAATATTTGCACGTGTATTGCACGTGTGAAAATGTCAATTTTACAAAAATCCAAATAATTAAATAAATTGATTTAAAATTTATTTATTAATTCAAAATATAATATTTAAAATTCTGGGGCATTACATCACTCCCCCCTTAGAATGGTTCTGTCCTCAGAACTACTGCTAATAGGGAAGAGAACATTTTCAAATAACAAGAAAATAATACACGAAAAGTTCAGCAAAAATCATTCTATCTGTCATTGTTTAATTACATTGGATTTCTAACTAAAGAAAATAACGTATAATAAGAACAGTAAAGTAAATATGTGAACTGACAGAGCAACAACTATAAGCAAAATATCATAAAGCATAAAACTAATCCCAAGAAGATATATAAATTGTAATAAAAAATAATAACTATGCAATAATTTGTTCAAAGCAACTAGACAATCAATTAATGCATACGAATTTCTGCAGCATAATTATCATAACTAATATAAATTAGCCAATAATACTTTAAAGCACACAAAGGAATCAAAAGCATCCTTAAAACTTGAATACATTATAAACACAATGCATTATGAATTTAAGAATTAATGAAAATAGACAAACGTATGTAACACAAAACTTAGAAAAGAATATGAGTAAAAGAAAACTTTCTAAAGTAACAAATAACAATAAGTTTAGTCAGTGAAAAAAACAAAATATGAAGCACTCCAAAGGTCATTAAAACATTTGTATAAAACCATAAAATGCAAAATAGATATATGAACAGATCAAAAAAACAAAACAAAAAAAAAAGATTAGCGATCAAATAACATCATAAAAGGTCATTATAGTAAGAAAGATAATAAAGCCAACCATACAAAACAAGGAGTCAAAAGAGAAGAGTTAAAAACATAAATAATGGCAAAAGTAAATAATAATAAAAGTAACACAAAGAATACAAATTTAAAGTGATTTAAAAAAATAAATCGGGGAAGATAGTCAATCAAAGACATGTCGAAACACAAACAAATTTAGCTAAGCAAAAATAGTAATAATAAACGTACACAAAGGAAAACAAAAGAATAGTGAGTATATTAAATAAATATTAATATTATAAATAATACCTTAAGAGTACATTAAAAGAATCAAGCGAAATAGACGGAACATATATATATATATATGAGGAATGCTCCATTGAAAATGGGCCTAGCTTTCACGGGTTGGAAAACACCAATCTGAGCCGTTGGATCGCTCATGATCGTGATCAGTGGCTCAGATCGAGCTCCCCATAACCCGTTTCAATTGATCAGAAGAGGGTTATTTTGAAAATTTCGTCCCAAATAACTCTTCGCTGAACAGATTCTAAAAAAATTGATATAACCTAGGCCGTTGTTTGGAACAACGGCCTAGGTTTTAAAAATTTGAATTATAGGCCGTTGTTTGGAACAACGGCATTGTTTTAAATTTTTATAACCTAGGTCGTTGTTCCCAACAACAACCTAGGTTATAAAATTTCAATAAAATTTTATAGCCTTGGCCGTTGTTTCCAACAACGGCCTAGGTTATAAAAATTTAGAACAAGGCCGTTGTTCCAAACAACGGCCTATAATTCAAATTTTTATAACCTAGGCCGTTGTTCCAAATAACGGCCTAGGTTATATTCATTTTATCAGAGTGAATCAGGCGAAGAGTTATTTGGGACGAAATTACCAAAATAACCCTCCGCCACTTAAGTGATATAGGGTGATGGGCGGAGGCGATCTGAGCCACTGATCACGATCAAAAGTGATCCAATGGCTCAGATTGGTGTTTTTCAACCCTTGAAAACAAACCCATTTTCAATGGAGCATTCCCCTATATATATATAGGGAAGCTTCGGTTATGCACTCCTCTAGTGCACACGGCGTGTGCACTAGGCCTTCGGGCATTCATATCGACGATCTGAACCGTTCACATTGATCTACACATCTAAATTAGTCTAAATATGTAAAATCAAATCATTTGAAATTCATTTACCCATCCGTTGAAGTGTTACAAAATTATATAGCTGAAATTCATTGTTTTCTATAGTCACATGATGGATGGGCAAATGAATTTCAAATTATTTGATTTTACATATTTAGGGAAAGCTTCGGTTGTGCACTACCTCTAGTGCACACGGCGTGTGCACTAGGCCTTCGGGCGTTCATATACTCGATCCGAACCATTCACATTGATCTACACATCTAAATTAGTCTAAATATGTAAAATCAAATCATTTTAAATTCATTTGCCCATCCATTGAAGTGTTACAAAATTGTATGGCTGAAAAACATTGTTTTTTATAGCCACATGATGGATGGGCAAATGAATTTCAAATGATTTGATTTTACATATTTAGACTAATTTAGATGTGTAGATCAATGTGAATGGTTCGGATCAACTATATGAATGCCCGAAGGCCTAGTGCACACGCCATGTGCACTAGAGGAGTGCACAACCGAAACTTTCCCTATATATATATATATATATATATATATATATATATATATATATATATACACATACATACATATATATATAAGAAGACTTAAAAGGAGTTTATTAATTATTACAAAAAGGTCAAATCATTAAATAGAACGTGGAAACAAACGTATGTGAGAAAAATTGGAATCAAATTTCGATGTAAACGAATCTAATATTGCATAAAAACATAAATAAGGTAAAACCAAGTAAGCTAGTTCAAGTTATTTGAAAATATAAAGTGGAATAGTATACAACAAAATCTCGTAAAGAAAGAAATTATATGTGAAACTTAATTTTTAGTTAAATTAAACCCTTGAATTTTAGAATAGTTTAAGAACAATTATTACTTAAGTGAATCTACAATCATTTATTAATATTTGAATTTGAATCAAACCAACTCAAAATCTGAAAGTTGTACTCCTTAAAACTATAATTATATGCTTTAAATAAGAAATTATGTTCACTCAAAATCTAAAGTTTCACATTTTCAAATCTATATTTATATGCTTCAAAAATATGGAATCATGTTGTACCAATCATGAAATCTGAAACCACATCATACCAAAACTGAAATATTTATATACTCAAAACGAGAATTTGTCATTTTGAAACTTAATAAATTCAAGAAATCTGTAACTAATCAATTAAAACTGAATTTAATCTAATTCGATTATCGGGGTTAACCAATCTAAAATTTTAAAGAATAACCGGTCAAATGCGAACGTTTCTCATTCTAAAAATCAGAAATCATTCAAATCTGAAACCAACAATAATAATATATATATAATCTAAAATCATACAAATTCTAAACTTGTTAAAAATCTGAAACTAACAACACAAAAATCTAAATTCACGCGAATTTGAAACTTACAAAAATCTAAAATTAATCATAAATAAATAAATAAATACAATTTAAAACTAATAAAATCTGATATTAATAACATTAAAATAAAAATCTGAAATCAATAACAATAGAAAAAAAAAAAAAAAAAAACTCAAAACAAATTCGACTTAAATCGTAAGGGTAAAACCCTTCAATATAGTAAAACATTACAAAATTTTGATTGTGTTACTATACAGTTGTACCTGTATACACCTCTTTAACTTTTAAAAAAAAGTAATATTAAAATAGATATCGTCAGGGGAAACTTTAAAAAAGCTATTATAAACTGATCTAAATAGCTACCTGCAAAAAAAAAACATAATATATTCAAAGCAATGACCAAAAGAAAACAAAATTTAAGTAAAAATTGTTAATTATAGTGTAGTTATTGTAGTATCCGTCACACAAAAGTGAAACAAAATTCAAACATTACGTTATTCAAACTGTAAATTGTAAACACGAATAGAAAAGGAAGAAAATTTAGATTCACCACCTTCTCTTCAATAATGAAATTTGTTTCTATTAAACAAAAAAATTATAGAACAAATTGACTAGAACTAGCAAAACATACTTTAAAATTAAACGATCATAATTAGATTTGTACAAAAATAGATAAGTCAGTAACTATTAAAATTATCCCAATTAAATGTCAATAATAATAAAAATAATTAAAAAGTAATTATAACAGCAAGAGGAAACAAATTATTCATCTTCTATTTACACGAAAACAATCAACCCACTTACTATAAAGATTTTTTTATTCAAATCTAGATATACAAATAATTCAAATTTCACCGTAAGCATTCATGATTGAAACAAGTAACTCACACATCTAATGTCCACGTAGGTACTCACACTTCTAATGTCCACCTAGGTACACACACCTCTAATGTCCACCTAGGTACTCACGCTCTAGTGTCCACCTAGGTTCATTCCCTATACCATGTTTAGTATTACTAATTGCAGCGTACTCTGATACCAATTGCAGCGCCCCGAATTTTCAATAAATAAAATTAGAAATAAGTGCCACAAATTCTAGAATCAACTTCAATGTAATCATCAACATAGTATCAAATATAGGGAAAATTAAAAACTTTTTATTACATCGGTTCTTTCTTACATTTGCACAGCAGAAAATTAATTACATTTATTACAACACAACCCAACACTTAAACTTTAATTATCTCAAATCCAAGCTTCTACTTTACTTGGGAAACTCACTTGCAAATCTTGCAAAATAACTGAACAATGGGGACGTCAGTTGAAGGCAACTGACGCAATACTATTGCAATAGCAACCTCCCAAAGTCTCACAATCACAAACTTGCCACGTAACAGGAAATGAAATAACAATGAAAGATTCAATAAACAATAAGTGAAACTATACTAAGTAAGTGTGTGTCAAATAAAAAACAAAAGAGAAATGCATTAAAACAATAAAACAATGCAAGAAAACACAATGTACACGATGATTTTCTAATACATACTTGTCAGATTCTATGAATCCCATTCTATATAGGTCCGGTGCAAGCCTTTATCGTTCTCCACTTTATAGGACAACCCTCGTTATGCAACCTACTACCATAACTACTACGAAATTTAGACACTTTGTAAGTATTGGGTCTGGCCCTCGAAATACTGGAGACCAATCCCACTCTGTGGATCATTTTATGGCTTATTTCATCCGTCGTCTGGGGACTGTCTCACTCCGCAGGTCATTTTGGAGCCCTTATCGCACAAATATCCCATGAGCATCGCTCTCGTCCCGATATACTAGAGATCAATCCCACTCCGGAATCATTCTGTGGCATATTCCATCCATCGTCCTGGAATGCTGGGGACTATCTCACTCCACAAATCATTCTGGAGTCCATAACTCACGTTTGCTCTTGTTTCATCATATCACCATCTAATGTCTGTCCTTATGCATACATATAAGTAACCTGAGCCACCTAGAGCTAGCCCCACCCTATTGGACTTAAACCCACAAAACTAGAAACACTAGCCCTCCCTGGCCAATTCCCACAATCAAATAATTCACTATCGGTAATTCTGGGTCCTGCTCAACCTCTAGTGCTTACAACACAAAAACCCCAACTAACTTACTAGGGTCCACAACATAACCCTAAATCTTAAATCAACCCAACTTGGTTCAATAATACAAAACATTCATTCATGTATGGAGACAAATTCATCTTACGAAATTTCTTTAAACTCCCCTTTTTGAATCTCATTTAACATTCATTTGTAAGGTTCAATTAATTCAACTATAAGTTCATTCATTCTCAACTGAATATATGGAATATCATCACAAAAATCTAAAATTTTATAATTTCCAAAATCTGAAATTTACCCGTTTTACCCTTTTTAAAACTGAAAACCACTCTTAAAATTCCAAATAATTATCCTTCAAAACTGAAGAATATAACCCTAAAAAACTGAGAACTTCATCTTTAAAGATATAGATTTACTTCCCCTAAAACATTACTTGAATATATAAAAAATTAAAACTAGTTTTTCACCAAAATCTGTAAGTTACATGATTTTGTTCTTCAAAAACAGTACACTCTAAAATCATTATTAAATTCTCAAAAAATTCATTTTAATCCAGCATATATCAAAGAACTCACCAAAAAAATCTTGACTCAAACAAATTAAATTAAAGGGTTTAAATTCAATAAATTCTGAAAACTATCTTCTATCCAAAATTCTCAAAGTTATACATTCTTATCTTTAAGAACAGTCCATTCAAAGATAAATATTAAATTCTGAAAAATTTAATTTAAATCCAACATATATCAAGGAACCCACCATAAAAATCTGGACTCAAACAAATTAAATTAAAGGGTTTAAATTCAACAAATTCTGAAAGCTATTATTTATCCAAAATCTGAAAGTTATACCTTCTTATTCTTAAGAGCAGTCCATTCAAAATAAATATTAAATTCTGGATATTTTAGTTTATATTTACTCCATAAACATATAATTTTTTGCCAAATTTATAATTCATTCGCACGAAAATAGAAGCCCCAAATCATTAATAAACCGAAACTGATACTTTCTAAAAAATCTGAAACTTGGCTCTTTTAGAATTTGAAATATACCCCTTTAGCACTCGAGTTTTCGTCTCTAAAAACTGAAGTAAATAGCCCCTCAAAACTGAAAATTTAATCTCTCCAAAAGTAGATTTATTTCCTCAAAACGTTACTTAAATTTAACAAAAACTTGGAATTAGATTCAACAAAAAAAATCTAAAATTTAACAACTTCGAAACTCAATCGAACCTCACATAAATATTAGATTAAATGCATGCATATGTACTTCTATATGTATACTAGTGTTCTCCCACCATAGCACACACGCCCCCCACACAAAACTCTTCGAAAATCGAGTCCAACACCCCAACCCGAGAGCCAAACAGCCAATAACCTACAAAATTTTCATCTTTTAATTAATCAAAATAGGTTCTTTAATCATGCATAGAGATCTACACATCTACAATAACATATAGGTCTATTAGATCAAATCCTACAAACAAAATTTGATCTTTCATGCATAGAAGATTTCCACTATTCAAGAGCAACTTATTTTTTATCTATGAATATTTAGATCGTATGACAACTGTAATCGTCCACAATAATACATGGGTTCATAAAAAATAAATTTCCACAAATAAAATATGATCTTTCATGCATCAAATATCCATTATTCAAAAGAAAACCAACATAAGTGTATCATGCTATCAAGATTTAATTTTTATCATATTAGCAAACCATCTATATTTAAATAATCCATCTTTACAATCAACTCATAAACAACCATCATGTTCATGCCAATAATCATAATCTCACAAAATCTAAACCCTAGCATAATTCTATATTGTTCATGAAAAATAGAAGAAAAAAAAAATACATCAAGAGAGTTGGAAGATTACCCACTTCAAAGAAGCCAATTGAAAGAAAATAATAAGAAGAAAAGAATGCTCCTCCTCCTTGCGAAAAATGGGAGATTCAAGCCTCCAAACTCCAAGAAAATAATAAAGAGAATTTTTTTTTGATTAACACAGTGGGGAGCGGCTGCTACTGCTGTTAATATAGGCCGGGATCCCTCCTTAGGGTTAGATTTTACGAAAAAGTCCCTTAGGAAAAATATATTTGTATATGTATAGATCTTTCCAATTTAATTAGTTAAATCAAATCAAGTCAAAATAAAATTCGAAACCCCTAACTCTTCCAATCTGGTCGGCCTCCACTACAACCAAGAAATGAAATTTCAAAAATTTGCCTATGAGTAGTAATTTTACAAAAAAATTCTTCACTTTATTTTCCAAATAAATTTTCTGACTTTTTATTCTTCAGAAAAAATATTTGCAATAAGGTCCCCAACAATTCCAAAATTACATATATATATATATATATATATATATATATATATATATACACACACAATAAAATCAAATCAAATCTCTAATATTAAATTAGGAGAAGGCCTTAGTGTCATTTTTCATTTTGTCATTCTACCAACATGTGCAACGCACGTACATAACTAATATAAATGAGGTTTCCGGTTCAAATCCTCCCTACGTCAGAGGTTTTATTTTTATTTTTTGAAATTATTAAAACGTGCAACACACGTGTAAATTACTAGTCAAATTAGAGGGATAAAATCTCTCCCTCCAATCTTTCCACTGCCATATCGGCCTATGAAAACAGCAAAAAAAAATAATAATTCGTATTTTACCTCCAAACGCCATTTTGCACAAAAACCTTTTCTTTCAAAGTATTTACAAATATAGTTTCTTTATTCAGGAAAATCTCAAATTTAGAATATACTCAATTATAAATAGGAGAATTTATTTAGAAATTTAAAAGTGAAAATGTGCACCTAAAAAATATTTACACGTGTGAATACGTTAATTTTCACAAAAATGCAAAATAATTAAATAAATTAATTTAAAAATTATTTAGTAATTCAAAATATAGTATTTAAAATTTTGGTGCGTCACATCGCGGACCGATGAATGTCAAGCAACCTTTGATGATATATAAAAACCTATTTATCGAGTCCTTCACCGTTGGTACACCCGAACCCAGGTCAAGAGCTCCTATTACACTTCATCATCGCTGCTGAAGCTGTCCACTCAGTGCTTGTTGTAGGTAAGGAAGACATCCAACATAGATGTGGCCTCACGACCATCAAACATAGAAAGGCCGTAAAAGCCGAAGTGTTAACGACTTCATATCAGAATTCTTATGTAGCGCGAAGGCTCAAGAGGAAACGATGTTCACAACAGTCGAAGCATAATTTGTCGGTTCGGTCTTCATATACGGTTCATCCTGTGAAACGGGCAGTGGAGCACGAATCGTCATCTAAGGACCGAACAACTTCTCGGTGGAATCCACCCTGAGGATCAGATTCAAGGTGTCCAATAATGGGGCAGAGTATGAAGCTCTAATTTGGGGAATGGAAAGGCCATCGACCATATAGGAACATGAGATCCATTGCAAGTCCTCTGCCCTTCTTCCAGTGGGGCTTGGACACTCTAGGCTCGTTGATCACAAGTAAAAGGAAATATAGACAACGGATAAATGCCACTAACTACTTCACAAAGTGGGCGGAAGCCGAGGCATAATTGTCCATTAATGCCAAAATAGTGAAGAAATTCATCAAGAAGAACCTGATTTGCGGTTTGGACTGCCAAGAACCATCATAGCCGATCACGAGACCTACTTTGATAATGCGAAAGCTCGAACTTTCAGCGATGACCACAAGATCCAACTCCGTTTTAGCTATGTTTTATACCAAAAAGTGAATGGCCAAGCAGAGTGCCCCAACAAGACCCTATTGAACATACTCCTTAAGAAGATGGGAGACACCAAGGGAATTTGGGATGAAGCCTACCAGACGATGTTTGGGCATATAGAACCGCACGCTAGGCCGGGACTGGTGAAAGCCCATTCACCTTGACCTACGGAACAGACTATGTAGTTCTAGCCGAAGTCAGCGTCAAGACACCCAGGGTTCGACACTTTGACTCAGAAAGCTTAGAGGTGCAGTTCCGAAATAGTCTGGACTTCCTAAACGAAGTCAGGAACGACGCCGACAAGCTTCTGGCATATCATTGGTGGGTAGCTAGACACTATAATTCCAAAGTGAAAGAGAGGTATTTCCAAGTAAGTGACCTGGTTGTAAGGAAGTCCAAGATAGCAGTGTGGAATGATCCAGCGGGCAAGTTGTCAGCCACATAAGAGGCCCCTACAAAATCCAAACCATCATCAGTCCAGGCACCTATCTTCTCACCAACATGGTGGGGGAAGACATGACCCACTCCTGGCATATTGGCAATCTCCGAAAGTATTATGTGCAACTCCTTGTAAGTTCAAAGTATAAGCACACTATCTCGAATCCTGATGAAAGCAAAGTCTTTTGGTACACTCTTCAAAGATTTCTAATTAGTTACTAAAACTACTTGCTCAAGTTAATGAAAGTTGAAGGATTCTGGTGTCATAACTTTGTGTTCAATCGTGTAAATATTATTTAGCAAACTAAAACATAATGGTTGCTCGGAAGCAATGTGTCCAGATTCTTAGTCCTCCACACTAAGTGGTGAGGCATGAAGTCATTCACTCAATCCCAAATGTCGTTCGTGTTAGAACCTGAATATAAAATGATAAAAAAAAATCCCAACAGAATTTATGAAGGAATCAAAATCAATTGAAGAGAAACAGTAAGTAGAAAATTTGCACAGAGTCGAGATTTGAAATCTCTGTCCTTAAAGCAGAATTTGCCCCGTAGTGTGACGGTTACCGGCAAATTGCTTCCCAGGATACAACTATACCTTCTCTGAAGAATGCAGCACCCTTGCTTCAGAGACAACGAACTGTTGTCTGTGTTGTACTCTCAGTTAACACTGACGCAGAGGAGAAGAAGAAGAAAGAAATGTAAAAAATTCTATGTCTGTATGTAAGCCTCTGTTTGGTTATATAGAGAAAATTGGATTGGAGACTGTTCAGCAGCCATTACTCTGTAACAGTAGAGTAATGGAGATTCTTCAGATTCATAACTGGTGAGCCATTACTCTGCTGTTACAGAGTAATGGGCACCAGTTACTGAATCTGAAAAGCCTTTTCAGTTCAGTAGGGAAAGAGTTTGTCTGGGCAAAAAGAAATAAAATAAAAATTTAAGCCAGACCAGAACAAGCCGAATCGAGCCGAGGCCGGGGCCGGGGCCGGGCGCGCGCGCGCGCGCGCGTGTTTGTCATTTTGGCTAAGTCCTCTCTCCACTACACGTTAGTGGTAACCCCCGGGCCACGCCCTTTAGTCCAGTTTTCAAGTATATATACTAGACAAAATTATTTCCAATTTCAGATATGGGACTATCTATTTTCTCCAAGTTGCCAAGTTAGTACATTTAAAGTACCCAACTTTGGATCAACATTTCTCATTCATACGGAATTCGTTTTTGGCAAGTGAGTATACTACGGAATAGTACTCGTCGAGAGGATCGCAATCCACTCATTTTCCGGTGTCGCCGGTGGCCGGAGCTTGCCGGAATCCGGCCCGGAAAACTGCAAAAATTAATTCCAACAATCCCCCACATGAATGGAAATTACCAAACCATGTAATCCAGACACGACAGAAAAACAAAAAACATGACAGAAAGACTCTGAGAGTACAATCGGAAAATCACTGCATCAGGAATGGTAGTAATTTTTCAACTTTGAACCACCCTTAGTAATTAGCTATCGGATTCACTTGACTAGGTAGTGATCATGATGTCTTGAACTACCCGGACGTTCATGTGAACCTAGATAATAACTATCACACAGTTTCATCTCCTCACAGAACTAAGTTCTCTTGTTGTATTCATTTTGGCCTTGAACATCCCTGGTTAATCGTGAGTGAACTTGGAGAATGTAGCCTCTATTCATTCCCCTAGAAACGGCTCCATTTCACACTCACAAGGTGATTACTCATAAAGAGTATCCTGCTGTACCCCACTTATATTTCAAAGCTATGGGAATCATTAAAAGCCAAGCTTATCCTAACTATTTGCAAGCACTTGTTTTATCATCCTAAGAATGGGTATGAGATGTTAATCTCTCAGTGCTTTCGTCGATTCAACAAGATTTAGTTGTCCCTTTGAACCTAGATCTTGGGATCTCCAATTCCTAGGTAGGGTTTCCATCAAGTATCCTCTTTCGTCATAGGCTTTAAACCCGTTCCTCTTGATGATCTCACAACCTGCTCTCGCGATAGACCTTTAGTAAATGGATCCGCTAGGTTGTCGGCCGATTTTATATATTCTATAGAGATTACTCCATTTGAGAGCAGTTGTCTAATGGTTTTGTGTCGCCTTCTGATATGACGAGACTTACCATTATACATACAACTCAGTGCCCGTGCTATAGCCGATTGGCTGTCACAGTGTACACATAAGGTAGGCACTGGTTTTTTTCACATTGGAATATCCTCTAAGAAGTTTCGAAGCCATTCTGCTTCTTCTGCCGCTTTGTCTAAAGCAATAAACTCAGATTCCATGGTGGATCTGGCCAATAGCGTTTGTTTAGAGGATTGCCATGACACAGCTGCACCACCAAGTGTGAAAACATATCCACTTGTAGATTTTGAGTTCTTTGAGTCCGATATCCAGTTGGCATCACTGTAGCCTTCCAGTACTGCTGGATATCTGGTGTAATGCAGCGCATAACTCTGAGTATGTCGCAAGTAGTTCAATACTCTAGTTATTCCTTTCCAGTGACTTCGTCCTGGATTACTTGTGTATCGGCTCAGTACGTTTACCGAATGCGCTAGGTCCGGTCTTGTACAATTTGTTAGGTACATTAGACTACCAATTACACGTGCATATTCCAGTTGTGATTTGCTTTCGCCTGTATTTTTGAACAGGTGAAGACTTGGATCGACGGGACTTTTTGCTGTCCCATTGGAATAATTCTTGAATCTTTCAAGTACTTTCTCAGCATAATGAGCTTGAGACAAAGTAATCCCCTCAGATGTCCTGGAAACTTTGATTCCTAGTATGACATCTGCAACTCCCAAGTCTTTCATGTCAAACTTGCCACTAAGCATGCTCTTAGTTTGTTTGATAATGTCGTTATTGCTTCCAATAATGAGCATGTCGTCAACGTATAGACAGACTAGAATGTATCCATTTGGAGTATCTTTGATGTAGATACATTTATCACATTCATTTATTTTGAAACCATTTGACATCATAACATTGTCAAATTTTGCATGCCACTGCTTTGGAGCTTGTTTCAGGCCGTACAGTGATTTTACAAGCCTGCACACCTTATTTTCCTGACCAGGAACTACGTAACCCTCAGGTTGTTTCATGTATATTTCTTCTTCTAAGTCCCCATTTAGTCTAAGTCCCCATTTAGAAATACAGTTTTAACATCCATTTGATGTATTTCCAGGTTACGTAGAGCTGCAATAGCTATCAACATTCTTATGGATGTTATTCTTGTAACTGGGGAATATGTATCGAAGAAATCTAGGCCTTCTTTTTGCCTAAATCCTTGTACCACAAGTCTAGCCTTATGTTTCTTTATTGAACCATCTGGTTTCAATTTTTGTTTGAAAATCCATTTGCATCCTAGAGCTTTACATCCAGAAGGCAAATCGACTAACTCCCATGTATAATTTTGCATAATGGAGTCTATTTCACTTTTGATTGCTTCCTTCCACATAGGAGCATCAGGCATAGACATGGCTTCCTTGAAAGTTCTGGGCTCATTCTCTAACAGAAAGACCGTCACAAAGTCAGGACCAAATGATTTTGATGTTCTAGCCCGTTTACTTCGTCTAGGCTCATCATTATCATGTTCTGGTTCATCAACTGAAGTGCGTGCATTCTCTTGTTCACGTGTAGTTTGGGGTACGTAGTATCCTTGCACAGAAACACGTGTTCAAAGAATGAAGCATTCCTTGATTCCATTATTGTATTTACATGGATATCCGGTATATCAGATTTGTATACCAAGAACCGATATGCACTACTGTTGTGTGCATAGCCTATGAATATGCAATCGATCGTCTTAGGTCCGATGGTGACCTGTTTTGGGTTAGGTACTGCCACTTTTGCTAGACACCCTCACACTTTGGGGTATTTATACGAAAGTAAATTACCTTTCCATAGTTCATATGGTGTCTTGCCGGTTTTCTTGTGAGGTATTTTGTTGAGAATGTAGTTGGCAGTCAGTAATGCTTCCCCCCACATGTTTTGGGGTAAGCCAGAGTTCAACAACAAGGCATTCATCATCTCCTTTAGAGTTCGGTTTTTGCGCTCGGCGGTATCGTTTGATTCGGGTGAGTAGGGAGCAGTTGTCTGATGAACTATTCCATGTTCCGAGCAGAACATGTTAAATGGTGCATTATATTCTCCTCCTCTATCACTTCTAACGATTTTAATCGTTTTGCCAAGTTGATTCTCAGCCTCAAGTTTATATTCTTTGAATTTATCCAGAGCCTCATTTTTGCTATGTAACAAATATACATAACAGAATTTTGTGCAATCGCCTATGAAAGTCACAAAGTACTTTTTGTCACCTCTGGTCTGCACATATTTTAAGTCACACAGATCTGTGTGAATAAGACCTAGAGTTTATGTGTTTCTTTCTACAGAACGTGATGGAGTTTTAGTGAGTTTTGCCTCCGTGCAAACTTCACATTTTTCTGAGTTATCTACCTCGAATTTTGGTAGCAAATTCATGTTAACTAATCTACGCATAGAATTTACATTAACATGGCCTAGTCTTTCATGCCAAATAGAGGAAGACTCAACAACATAGGCAATAGGAGTTATTTCATTAACTTTGGGAACAGCGGGAACAATAGTTTTAGGGATGACTGTCATTACATTAAACTTGAACAGTCCATCCTTTACATATCCTTTCCCCAAGTATACCCCATTCTTGGACAATACAAAATTATTAGAAACAAGTACAACTTTAAACCCATTCTTACTTAGCAAAGAACCTGATATCAAGTTCTTTCTAATATCTGAGACATGCAACACATTTGTGAGTGTTAGCTCTTTGCCTGAACTCATTTTCAGCACTATCTTTCCCGTTCCTTCAATTTTGGAGGTGGAAGAGTTTCTCATGAACAGCTGTTCATCTTTGTTGCACTTCTGGTAGGAGGTGAACATTTCCTTGTCCGAGCAGATATGCTTGGTGGCCCCAGTATCGTACCACCATTCACGAGGATTGCTCCCTACAAGATTGACCTCTGATACTACAACACAGAGGTCCAGGTCAGAGAGACCAGTGGACAAGTTCTCAGCTATATGTGCGTGGGGTTTTTCATTCCCTTTTACATGTCCTGTTTTTGAATGATTACTGTCCTTACTGCGGCACTCAGAAATTTTGTGCCCCAGCTTACCACACTTGTGGCATTTCCCAGCAAACCTCTTTGCAAGAGGTTTTTTGTTTGAGGACTGTGGCAGAAACTTCCTCTTCTTGCCCTTCTGTTCGTGCTCCACCACATTAGCCTTTTCTATGGACTGGTTTCCATAGGACCTGTCAGCCTTGCAATTCTCTTCTTCGATCCGCAACCTGACAATTAGACATCTCCTTTCGTTTGTGTTTGAGGTAGTTCTTGAAGTCTTTCCACCCAGGTGGAAGTTTTTCAATGAACTCTGCAACCTGGAATGGTTCACACAACGTCATATTCTCTGCAGCAATGTCGTGCATTATAACCTGTAGTTCTTGGACCTGACTCACCACAGTTTTGGAGTCAATCATCTTGTAGTCCAGAAATTTGCCGACAATAAATTTCTTGGACCCGACGTCTTCTGTTTTGTACTTCTTTTCCAGGGACCCCCACAGGAGTTTGGACGTCTTGAAGACACAGTAGACGTTGTACAGGGAGTCTACTAAGCCATTCAGGATGTAGTTCTTGCAGAGGTAGTCGCCCTGAGTCCACGCATCAACTGCAGCAACGGAGTGTGCTTCCATTGGCGCCAGCATTGGGGCAGATTCATTGAGGAATCTGTCCAGCTTCAATGTGGTCAGGTAGAACTGTATCTTCTCCTGCCACTTTTTGAACCCAGTTCCATTGAACTTCTCCGGTTTTTCTCCCACGGTTATGTGCGTGGGCAGAACGACCGAATGTGCCGCAACCGATTGTGCAGTCACATTTTGGGTCACCGGTGTCTGGGTACTGAGAAGCCCAGTAGCAACTTCAGTGGGTGTGTTCTCCATGTTCTGATTTTGGTTCTGAAAATGTTCGAAACAGAAACTATTAGTTGGTTTTTTCCGAACAACACCTGTAAACAGACTTCACAAAACTGTTAGAATCTGTAAGGAAAAAATTCTGCTTTAAGATTGTTAGAACCTGAATATAAAATAATAAAAAAAAATCCCAACAGAATTTGTGAAGGAATCAAAATCAATTGAAGAGAAACAGTAAGTAGAAAATTTGCACAGAGTCGAGATTTGAAATCTCTGTCCTTAAAGTAGAATTTGCCCCGTAGTGTGACGGTTACCGGCAAATTGCTTCCCAGGATACAATTGTACCTTCTCTGAAGAATGCAGCACCCTTGCTTCAGAGACAACGAACTGTTGTCTGTGTTGTACTCTCAGTTAACACTGACGCAGAGGAGAAGAAGAAAGAAATGTAAAAAATTCTATGTCTGTATGTAAGCCTCTGTTTGGTTATATAGAGGAAATTGGATTGGAGACTGTTCAGCAGCCATTACTCTGTAACAGCGGAGTAATGGGGACTCTTCAGATTCATAACTGGTGAGCCATTACTCTGCTGTTACAGAGTAATGGGCACCAGTTACTGATTCTGAAAAGCCTTTTCAGTTCAGTAGGGGAAGAGTTTGTCTGGGCAAAAAGAAATAAAATAAAAATTTAAGCCAGACCAGAACAAGCCGAACCGAACCGAACCGAGGCCGGGGCCGGGGCCGGGCCGGGCGCTCGCGCGCGCGTGTGTGTTTGTCATTTTGGCTAAGTCCTCTCTCCATTACACGTTAGTGGTAACCCCCGGGCCACGCCCTTTAGTCCAGTTTTCTAGTATATATACTAGACAAAATCATTTTCAATTTCCGATATGGGACTATCTATTTTCTCCAAGTTGCCAAGTTAGTACATTTAAAGTACCCAACTTTGGATCAACATTTCTCATTCATACGGAATTCGTTTTTGGCAAGTGAGTGTACTGCGGAATAGTACTCGTCGAGAGGATCGCAATCCACTCATTTTCCGGTGCCGCCGGTGGCCGGAGCTTGCCGGAATCCGGCCCGGAAAACTGCAAAAATTAATTCCAACAGTTCGGACCCAAAGTGTCGAGACTCTTAGTCCTCCATGCTAAGTGGTGAGACACAAAGTCCTTCAATGAATCCTAAAGGTCTCCTAAACTCGAAGTGTCAAGAATCTTAGTCCTCAATGCTAACTGGTGAGATACAAAGTCCTTCACTCAAACGTAAAGGTCACTCGAACCGAAGTGTCGAGACTCTTAGTCCTCCATGCTAAGTGGTGAGACACGATGTCCTGCAATCAAACCTAAAGTTCGCACAGACCCGAAGTGTCGAGACACTTAGTTCTCCATGCTAAGTGGTGAGACACGAAGTCCTTCACTCAAACCTAAAGGTCGCTCGGACCTGGAATGTCGTGACTCTTGGTCCGCCATGCGAAGTGGTGAGACACGAAGTCCTTCACTCAAACCTAAAGGTAGGGTTGGCATTCGGGTCAACCGGGCCGGGTCGGGTCTGGTCGGACCCGCCCGGGTTGAAGCCATACTTGGGCGGGTTCGGGTCGGGTCAAAGCTTTAACCGGACCGGTTTGGGCTGGGTTCGTTATTGGAAACTTCGACCCGGTCAACCCGTGAACCCATTCGGGTTGAACCAGTTTCGGGTCGGGTCGGGTCGCGGGTTGGCCCGTTTGATTTTGATATTTTTTTATAACAACTTCACTAAAAAAAATTACAACAAGTATAATTGTATAAGAGTGAAAAATGCATATATTATTGATTTTATATTTCAACTACTATGAATTTTTTACAAGTGTTTTACATACAAATACATGTTTTTTCCCCTCTTTTTAACCTAAAAAAATATATAAATAAAAATTGTACAACAAGTATAAGAGATTAAGAATTAAACAAAATTGTATATATTATTCATTTCAACTTCTATGAAATTTTTACAACTTTTTTACAAACAAATACTATTAAAAAAATATACAAATTCCTTCAATTACATGTTTAAGAGGACAATCTAGAGTTCGAGATAGCCTAGAGTAATATTGAAGATAGGGCATTGGACTACTGTCGTGCAGCTCTACTTAACTAAACCTAGGATCTCATCTCCCTAAATTCCCTAATCTTGTTGTTGGACTTCAAGGGAGTTGCTTCCATTTGTTGATGTAGAAGCCGCTTTTCCTTGAGTCCTGTCTTCAGCATTTATCCAATCTTCAGTGCACACGAGCATCTCCAATGAATCCGGCTTCAAGCGATTCCTGTAATCTGTTAGAACTCTGGCACTTGTAGAAAATACACTTTCGGAAGTAACAGTGGAGACAGGAGGAGTTAGTAGATCTATAGCCATATATGAAAGAATAGGAAAAAAAATTCATGTTCTTTCCACCATTGTAGCACTTCAATCTTAGTACTAGAACTTTCACTATCTTGTTGATTGTACCAATTTAATTTATTAGGTGCATTAGTCCTTGATTTTTTTGCTTGAATATGAGCAAGTAAATTAGCAGTGGCATCTTCTAATACACTCTTACCCTTACCTCTATAAATAGAAGAAGAAGAAACAACTATACTAGTTGTACTACTAGATGCATTAGTTCTATCATAATAATCATAAAAGTTATTCAATATCGATTCAAAGCTAGCTAAAAATTCATTACAATCATATTCAGAATCATCTCCAAGTAAAGTAAAAAATGTTTCAATCAAACTTTTCGTACCCGCAAATTTGATACGAGGATCCAAAATATTAGCAATACAATACAACATAGGAGAAAGATTAAAATACTTCAAAAATTTTGTATATGCGGGAACAACAATATGGCTAATGTATTCGTCTGAAATCATTTCTTGAAAAGTTTGCTTCATATTAATGATTGAAATAAAAATACTACTAGAAGTAGAATTATAAGATGTTAAAAACTTTAAAGTTGCGGTTTTAAAAGGTTCCAAAATCGTAATAAAGATTCGGCAAAATACCATGATTGGGGAGTTATTTGAAAAAATTTCATATTTTTTGCAAGTGAAAAATCGTTTATAATATCTTTGTATTGAGTAACAATATTTAGTAAATCAAAAGTACAGTCCCATCGGTGTTTAATATCTTTAGAAAATTTTCTAAAATGTATTCCCCTAGCTTTACACCATCCTTTAAAATCTTGAAGCCTAGGACCACTCAAAGCTGTACACAATTTCTAATTGCAACTATATATGAATCGGCTACTTTCAATCTATCTTGTACACATAAATTTAAAATATGACACGCATATCTAACATGAAAAATTTTATTACATGGAGGAGATAATTGTGTTTTTAATGTATTAATCGAAATATTGTTGTTAGATGCATTATTAAAATTAATAGTAATTTTTTTTATCACGAATATGATATAAATCACAAACTTCTAAAATACGTGTTGCAATAACTTGTCCACTATGGAGATACGACAAAGCTCCAAGTGAGATGATTCTCTTTTGAATCATCCAATCACTATCTATTCAATGAAAAGTTAAGCACATCATCGGAATATCGTTACAACCTTTCCAACAATCAGAAGTTGACGATACTCTACAAGTTAAAGAATACAAGAGTGCAATTAAAGAGTCTCTCATTTTGTTGTAAAGTTTAAAGCAGCGGACTTTAGTGTGTTTCTAGGAGTTCTTCTAAAATGTGGATTTAGTGCATTTTGATTGAAAGACTCTACATTCCTACTCATGGAATAGAAAAAAAGTAACTCATCCTTAATAACTAGTCGGGCCATTTCCCGAAGAACAAGTTCGGGATCATAGGATTGGCTATCTATTTGTCCGATCCTAGGGTTGATTTTTTGTTGGCCTTGTTGGTCTTGTACTAAATCTTTGTGTACATTTAAAATGTATAGTTTAATTGTACATGTTCTCTCACCCTTCTTTCATTTGTAACTCTTGTCACAATGTTTATAAATCTTTTGTCCTACACCCGGATTATTCTCATCGGGGATATAGTAATAAAATCTGTGTCAATCACTTGTTTCTCCCTAAGTTTTTCTACTACTAGTGGGTTCGGTTTGTTGTGTTTTGTGTCAACATTATGAATTTCTGCTTCTATTTCATGTGTAGGGATATCATGAGTTCCTACCATAAGATTATGTGTAAATTTGAGTTCAATTTGTTGGAGGCCAACAAAGTACTGGTGGAATCTTGTCCAATTTGGCTACAGCCACTACGTCGTGATCTAGAAAGTAGTGTATGTGAAAAACAATGGTTTCTAGTATTTATTTAGTGTATGTGAAATTATAGAAAACAATCTAGGAGGTATATGTTAAAAAACAAAATCTAAAAAATAATAGGAGGATTGAGAGAGATAAAAGCGAAAAACCAACCAAAAAATATGATACAAAAAATTAGAATTACAACAAAATTCAAGACAATACGAGGGTTGTGAAATTTTGATACCGTACTTCGCGGATAATCGAATATAGAAATAAGAGAGAAAATAAAAGTAGCGAGTAGTCGGTAGTCCGATAGTCGTTGAAACTTGAAAGAGAAAGAGATAGCTTCTTTGTTGGAGGAATTGAAGTAGACGTAGTTAAGAGTTGAATCAACAAAATTCGATACATTCGAAAATTTTTACTTTCTTTGTTGAAAAAACTTAGCAGAAATGTCATTACACAAGAATCACACTCATTCTCTCCCAGCAGCACCCTTATCCGACTTTTTCTTTACAGGCTTATCCAGTGTGGGTCACTCGTCATCTTTCAGGTCTTCGAGATAAGAACCATCATCACCATCCGGATCCTCCTTGGGCAAAATGTTATAAGTAATCTTCTCCCAAGGAATCCCATAGCCCAGATACGTATCTTCCAAATGGTCGAGCAACCCTTCGAAAGTAAACTTAACTGCCTTCTTAGCAGCCCTTTCGGATCGATAAAGGTCATCCCAGAGCTGACTCATGATAAACAAAGATTGCACACTGTATCAGCGTGTCGCGCTTTGCCTCAATCTTCTCCTTCTCCGACTTAAAATACTTATTCTCTACGTTCAGCTAGTCGATCTTATTCCTTTCAGTCAGTACTTGACCAAGAAGTGTATGATTCTCAGAGGTAACCCTGACAATCTCGTTGTTTGCATGGTTATAATGCACTTAGAGGCCAAACTTTTCAAACTCAAATTTTGCAACCCGACACTCAAGATCTTCCACCTTTGAAGAAACAATCTTAGGCTCGCCCAAGTGCTTCACCAGACCCTCGTTGTTCATAGCAAGTGTGCGGTTCTTTTGTTCAAGCACACAGATTCCTTGACGAATCTTGTTACTATAAGCAATTGCAACCCTCCAAGACTCCTCCATTTTCTTCAGATCTTGATAGTGATCTAGTTGGACACCATCCAACTTTAGAGCCAGCTCCCGCTCGACATGAGCGGAAATAACAGAATCCTGCACAACAAGGATACGCTAAGTAAAAAGCCACCAAATCACAATGTAACAATTTAAAATCAAACTAACCTTCATGCAAAAATAAGTTAGCTCCCCACACAAAACAGAGACTTGGTCGGATTCATGTTCACGATGTCTGGTAGAAGTGCGACATTACAAGCAACGGTCTGAGCCATCCATGATATGAGATAATAGAAAAGCGAGAATTCACCACATACTTGAAACCTTTGCAGATGGGAGGGATGGGCCTGGAAGAGCGGTGGATGTCGAACTCCCCATTCCAACTGCTAGGGTCTAGATCCAAGCCACAAGATGAAGGAGACAGCTGTATGGAGTCAAAATTTTTGGTTGGGCATCAGGAATAGCCTTGGGTGCTCTAAAAGGTTGGGCCTGAGCGATGAGGGTAACTAACTACTTGTTAGCTCGTGAATCCTCAACTGCCTCAACATTGGCATCCTGGACTCCATCACCATCTAAATCCACAATGAAGATAGGGGGAGTCAGAGGGATGGTTTGGGTGGACCCCTCGGCAAGAGATTCAGCCACCATGTTCGTAAGCTTGTCATGCCTCCGGGCACTAATCTTCTTCGGTCCATTCTCCTTTGTAGCCAACTCGATAGAAGATAGCTTATGAGCGCCCCCCCACCCAAGAGGCTCTTCCCTGCTATTGAGGGTCTCTCTGGCAAGACGTTCAGAGTAGGGGGAACCGATTTGTCTGACCGTTCCGCACCGTCTACATCAACATCCTGACCAGTCGACAAGTCATGCTGCTTGGAAGGAGTCGAACTCCTAAGAAGCCTCATACTTAGCTTTAGTAGCTTTCTTGGCCTCTGCCCTTTTCTTCCATTTTTCACGCACCGCCACGATAGAATTAGCATTGGTCTGTAAAACCTCGATAGCCTTGCTAAGTGACATTCCTGCGGAAAAATGAAGGAAAAAATCAGTCTACAAGCTTAGACAAAAAAGAAGTTGAAGCGTAAAGAAAAATAACATACTCTTGAATATTCTGTCAACAAGTAAGCCTGCATATACCAGAAAACATTGAGAAGTGAAAATACTAACATGATATTCAAATTCCCCTATATCCTAAAATGCTTAGAGTGCGTTTGTTTTGATATTTTGAATAGAGTATTCTGAATAGAGTATTCTGAATAGAGTTATTCTGAAAGTGAGTTTAAAAGCTGTTTGTTTATATTGCATTCTGAAAAATGTATTCTGAAAGCTGTTTATCTGAAAAAGAGAGTTTAGAAGCTGTTTCGGTTATAATTCTAGCTGAAAACTGTTATCTGAAAACTGTTTTTCTGAAAAAGCGAGTTTAAAAGCTGTTCGGTTATATTTCTAGCTGAAAACTGTATTCTGAAAGCTGTTTTTCTGAAAAAGAGTGTTTAAAAGCTGTTCGGTTATATTTCTAGCTGAAAACAGTTATCTGAAAGCTGTTTTTCTGAAAAAGAGAGTTTAAAAGCTGTTCGCTTATATTTCTAGCTGAAAACTGTATTCTGAAAGCTGTTTTTCTGAAAAAGAGTGTTTAAAAGCTGTTCGGTTATATTTTTAGCTGAAAACTGTTATCTGAAAGCTGTTTTTCTGAAAAAGCGAGTTTAAAAGCTGTTCGGTTATATTTATAGCTGAAAACAGTTATCTGAAAGCTGTTTTTCTGAAAAAGAGAGTTTAAAAGCTGTTCGGTTATATTTCTAGTTGAAAACTGTATTCTGAAAGCTGTTTTTCTGAAAAAGAGTGTTTAAAAGCTGTTTGGTTATATTTCTAGCTGAAAAATGTATTCTGCAAGCTGTTTTTCTGAAAAAGAGTATTTAAAAGCTGTTCGGTTATATTTTTAGCTGAAAACTATTATCTGAAAGCTGTTTTTCTGAAAAAGAGAGTTTAAAAGCTGTTCTGTTATATTTCTGACAATTTTGAATATCAATTTGAAATAATAATAATAATAATAATAATAATAATAATATATAATAATAATAATAATAATAATAATAATAATAATAATAATAATAATAATAATAATAATAATAATATATATAATAATAATAATAATATATATAAGAATAATAATAATAATAATAATAAATAATAATAATAATAATAATAATAATAAATAATAATAATAATAATAATAATAATAATAATAATAATAATAATAATAATAATAATAGTAATTGTAATAATAATAATAATAATATATAATAATAATAATAATAATAATAATAATAATAATAATAATAATAATAATAATAATAATAATAATAATAATAATATATATAATAATAACAATAATAAAAATAATAATAATAATAATAATAATAATAATATATAATAATAATAATAATAATAATAATAATAATAATAATAATAATAATAATAATAATAATAATAATAACATATATAATAATAATAATAATAATAATAATAATAATATATAATAATAATAATAATAATAATAATAATAATAATAATAATAATAATAATAATAATAATAATAATAATAATAATAATAATAATAATAATAATAATATATAATAATAATAATAATATATATATAATAATAATAATAATAATAATAATAATAATAATAATAATAATAAATAAATAATAATAATATATATATATATATAATATATATAATGATAATATAATAATAATAATAATAATAATAATAATAATAATAATAATAATAATAATAATAATAATAATAATAATATATAATAGTAATAATAATAATAATAATAATATTAATAATAATAATAATAATAATAAATATAATAATAATATATATAATAATAATAATAATAATATATAATAATAATAATAATAATAATATATATATAATAATAATATATATAATAAATAATAATAATAATAATAATAATAATAATAATAATAATAATAATAATAATAATAATAATAATATATAATAATATATATAATAATATATATAATAATAATAATATATATAATAATAATAATAATATATATAATAATAATATATATAATAATAATAATAATAATAAATAATAATAATAATATATATAATAACTCCCCCGTCGTGCGCCACCAGCTCTCTTGCTTTGTAGTTGCTGTGAGAAGAGAGTAAAGGAAGTGTTTTGGAAAATAGGGGGTATGAGTATTCTGAATATTGTTTGGGAAAAACACTTAAAACAAACGCCAACTCAGAATAGAGTTTTCTGAAAATGAAATTCTGAATACTAAAACAAACGCTGATAGCGTCAAAGGATGGAATCTTCCGAGGTTTCCTCGCACCCTTCAGAATCTCAAGAAACTTATCATCCCGCACCTCCATCCACTTCGTGGGGAAAGGCCACAGACTGTCATCAGGGGAAAATCAAACAAAAAAAATGTCTTTCCAACGCTTGTTGCTGGAAGGATTACCCTCAATGAACTGCCTACCTTCTCGGGCGGAAAGAACGACCCAAATGGACTCCTCTTTGGAACTCTGCAATTTAGGATAGAAGAAATACCTAAAGAAATCCAAACTATATTCTACTTAGTGGAATCTACACATGCCTATGAAAGTGAAAATTGTGTGCCAAGCATTTGGGTTCAACTGAGTAGGAGACATGCCGTAGTGGTAAGGATGTCAACCACCTCAGGTTGGGTAGAGAACCTTAGATCGGACTCTTGGGACCGGAGATAGACACATATCCGATGACTGAAATTGTTCAGAGTATAAGCAGGATCACTATTTGATTCCTCCCAAGCATGCAAGAAATTGGACTTGACTGAGGGATGACTATCATCTAACTTGCAAGCCTAGACACAATAAATGACACCTCGGCCCTATTACCCCACGGACGGTGAGGATAAGTAGTATGTGTCAGGGATTTGGATTCCGGCCAGCTACAGATCTCGCCATTAATGGAGAAGAAGGGGGTTAGGGATTGAGAGGGATAGAAGAGATCTGAGATTTGAGCAGAAGAAGATGAAGAAGAGGGGATCTGAGAAGAAAGATTAGGGAAATTTCATTCATGATCCTTCCAGATTACAATCCGCTGTCTTTTATAGACAGTTACAGCCAACACGTGCACAGCACGTTTACAAAGTTCCCCTCTCTCTTCCCGCCAACAATTCATATGAAAAGGAAATGTGTGCTTAGCACGTGCTCTCTTTCACCTACAGCTATTTACAACTCATAACAAGAACAAACAAAACAAACAAGAACAACTCCAACAGCAATCTTGAACCCATTACTCTGATGAACTCCCAAGCTTACTCCGGCGAACTCAAGGTTGGACGCTGTTCCCTGACAACTCCTCCCCCCTTAAAAATGAGCTTGTTCCCAAGCTCAAAAATCAGAAAATGACTCATCATTGGACAAGTACACCATTCGAAGCTTCATCCGTGGGTTCAAATGTTAAGATTTTCACCATTTCCTCTGAGGATTATTGTTCAGACTGTTCTCCACAACCCTGTTACTACTGGAGCAATCACCCAGACTCGACTACGTTTTGGAAGTTTCTGAACCTTATATGGAACTGCAAGGACGAGATGAACAAGGAATCCCTCAGAGTTTATAAGTAGCATTGAAGACTTCATGAAAAGATTAAGCTGCCATAGTTGCTTGCAACAATAGTAAAAACATATCTCCACCCTCATGTGCTTCTAGGTGCATCATTGCCACCCGCTGGTTTGCGATTTAAGTAACGGATGACAGCATCTTCAACCCATGGCTGATTGTAGAAATCAGACCGACGCTCCTTCTCAACATTCCGATTTGCCTCTCCATTAACAAGCTTCAAGTCCTTATTCTGTGAAGCAATCAGAGCATTTATGAACTCCACCGGTGACTGACTAAACCCCAAAAAAGAAAGCCTTCCTCCTATAACAAAAATCTTTCCGTTTAATACAGATCCAGCTAGACTTTCTTTCTCGCGTAGCATGGATGGGTGTGTTGTCCATTCGTCACTCCTCCGGTCATAGGATTCAACTGAGTCAAACCACGTTTCCATCGCCGCCACCAAAAACATACAACAGGCCATCTACTGTGACAGTGGATGCATAGGAACGAGCAGAACTCATTGACCTCAAAGGTTTTAGAATATCAAGTTTCGGTGAGAAAGACTCCAGTGAGGATAGCCATGAAGAGCCATCAAAACTTCCAATTAGGTAAATTAAATGGTTTGAACCAAAATCTTGCCCAGTGGCTTTGTCAAGAGGATCATGAACCAGTGCACTAGAAGAAACCATCACTGATTCAAGCTTCTCTACCCGATCCTTCAGTAACTGAATCTCCCTTTCTGCATACTTAACTTCATTATTCAGTCGGTGCATCTGTTTGACTGATTCAGCCTTCTGCTCCTCTAAATTTGAAGTCCTCGCCTTTAGTTGATCGATAACTTGCACCAACTCAACGTTATGGTTAAGTTTGTGTGTGCTTGAGTTCTGCAGGTTCTCAACATTGTCATAACTGAAGTAAGCTAAGGTTGGAATTCCCATCTCAGCATTTTCTTGATTACAGTCAGATGGAGTTGTATGTTCTTCCTTATTAGGGAATGATTTTGAATGTGCACGTTCAGCTGCCAATTTCTCCAGCATACACAACACTCTTTCTTCTTTCTTCTCTCTTCCCTTGGTACTCGATCCATCCAACTGAGAACTAGCACCAGAACTGCTGCATCCCTTTGTATTTGATCCATCTAGCTGAGAACTGCCCCCTGAACTAGAATTTTTCACACTATCCTCGGCCAGATCCTCCCAATCTGAATTTGTGCCTCTAGATTCCACATCTCCACAACCACTACTAGATGTTTTATCTACAACATTAAGAACTGATGCAAACTTATTCTCGTTTACTATATCTGTTGTTGCTTTAATACTTGCATCTTTTGCATCCAAACTCCCGAAGCACAAACCATCATTTATAGAAATTGATATTAAGAAATTAAATTCCCTTACAGTAGCCCCTACAAACTCCTTCACGATCTTCACTCCTCCTCTATACTCCTCCCACCAACGAAACCAAAGAAGTAGAAATTTCTCTGATGCATTTTCACAAACAGTTAGTGAACTCATATTCAAAAATTCTTTCAACTGTAGATAAGTACCCTTGCCTTTACTGCATCTTGATTGACTCTTTGTTTTCACAGATTGAGCACAACTCAAAATCGCCCATGCTGTCTTGACGAAATGCAATTGAAACAATTTGTTGATCTCTTGTCTATTGATATCACCCTCTACAATAACCCTCACCACTGGTTCAACAATCACCTCCTTTACTTCTCCTTCACTTTCTTGATTTTGCATTTCATCAAACACTTTCGATGACTTATCACTTCTATAATCTTCAACCTCAAGATTCAACCAATTATCACTAACTACTCCATCTCTATTCTTCCCACAAGAAACCACATCATTCACCTTCACCTCATCTACAACAACTGATTTGTTAGAATCTTCCAACTCAGTAGAGTCAAATTGATCTATCAATTCCTCTAAGAACAGGGACCAAGAAATTTCATGGATTCGTGGTTTGATGTGCCTATGGAACCATTGTGATGCTCTCCCTCTTAGATGTAGCGTAGCACAGTTCAATTTTTGGGACTCGGAAATCTCATGAACGCCAGGGATCTCATAAAAATCGAAACATTTCTCTATTTCACAAATCCATTCCCTTGGATCACCTTCTTTAAAAACGGGAAACTTTGGAAACTTCAGCTTAACTGGAGTTCCTTTCAAACTAGTAGAGATGAGATTAGGGTTAGTTACCTCCTTGATCGGAATTTGAGGATGACCGGTCGGGTACCAAGGAACATTGAGCGGTTGGGAATAGGGCTGCCGTAACTTCAATATCATCGCATCTATTCTTGACAACGCTGCCTCAAACTTCCCTTCCATTTTGATCGACATTGCTTGGATCTTCTCCCTCACGTTCGACAAGAGTTTGACTACGGTGAGGGACGGCTCTGATACCACTTGTCAGGGATTTGGATTCCGGCCAGCTACAGATCTCGCCATTAATGGAGAAGAAGGGGGTTAGGGATTGAGAGGGATAGAAGAGATCTGAGATTTGAGCAGAAGAAGATGAAGAAGAGGGGATCTGAGAAGAAAGATTAGGGAAATTTCATTCATGATCCTTCCAGATTACAATCCGCTATCTTTTATAGACAGTTACAGCCAACACGTGCACAGCACGTTTACAAAGTTCCCCTCTCTCTTCCCGCCAACAATTCATATGAAAAGGAAATGTGCGCTTAGCATGTGCTCTCTTTCAGCTACAACTATTTACAACTCATAACAAGAACAAACAAAACAAACAAGAACAACTCCAACAGCAATCTTGAACCCATTACTCTGATGAACTCCCAAGCTTACTCCGGCGAACTCAAGGTTGGACGCTGTTCCCTGACAGTATGGTAGACATGTAGAGGTGGATTGGACCTCCCGCTATCCTGACCCGAAGTTGACTCGTCCATTAATGCCCCTACAGACACGGGTTTGGCCATCGAAGAAGTTAGCGGGCACCAGGCACTAAGGGGTCAGACATTCAGAGCAATGAAGGTCAAAACTCTCTGTTTAAAATCCCTTAAAACCTCATAACTAAGGACATAAGCGCTTGACACACTATCTAATCCCTGGCAGGCCTAATAAGGATTCAAACTTTTCTAACATTTCCCTAAGAGTGGAAAATGAGCTCGAATCCGAAAATCTAGATCAAGAGGGGGAATACTCCGAATGCGACATCCCCAATACAAAAAGAACTAAAAGTACAAGAAACAAAACCAAAAACAGAAAATGCACCTAACAGACGAGGTGAAAGCTAGGAAGAACAAAAGTCTGAACATGAAACTCCGATGAGCAATCTACCAATTGTTCTTGGGGGCAAGCAAGGAGGAAGCAAAATTATAGAAGAGAGTAAAGGTAGAAATGAAAGTAGCCCCTGCCTATTTATAGAAGGAAAAAAGGGAAAAATATACAACGTCGCACGAGAATCCAAGGGGTGCCTTAAAAGTCAAGTGACGTTTGAAGTGACAGCTCAACCAACACGTGACACATGTAAAAGGCCATAATGGTTGTCAGAAGACAAAGCGACGCCATTAGCGCCACGTGTAAAGCGCAATGATAGTCAACAGAAAACGAAAGGACAACGTGCATGTGCAAAGCACGTAACTACGCCAGCAATAAGCCCCACCAATGTTAGATGCCATGTGGAAGCCACCGCCAGGTAAGGAAGCAACTAGAAACATATGGCAATTAAACTCTTAAGTCTCGAAAGCTAGTATGAAGAACATGAAGGAATCTAACGACCAAGCAAGTTGTGATAAATTGTCTAGACTTTATGCTCAGTGTCTGAACTATAGCTCGGACCCTAGAGCAAGGGCAGTGCTACGGAGTAACCTGTTTAAAATAGGCCCACGCCCTCTTATCCTAACCGAGGCCCATGTTGACTAAGCCCACCAAGAGTAGTCTTGGAAACCAAAACGAGACTTTGGAACCATATCACACTTTACACATGTCCTCATCCTATACAAGCAGTCATACATCTAGAGGTACACCCTATTTTGTAAATACCACCCCATGAGCACCACTAACAAGGTAATCATTACAACCCATTCACAAAGCTTTCCATTCATATTTCCTTCCTGCCTATACTAACTTAGTCATCGAAGGGCAATAGTTCAGACCCCTGACCTCTTGCCCAATGTGTTTTGTTTGTGCATGTGCAGGACAACATGGAAGGCACCCCAACTAACCCATCCACCTAAAAGCGACCTAGCTTGGAGAACATCCGAACAGTCATATTATGGTTAATATTCAGATATTGTTTTGATTTTTCCTGGAAATTGATTGTGTTACATCAGATATACGTGTATTAACTATTTTGTATTCTATACATGTGGTTAAAAAAAAGTATACAATACATTGCATGTTATAGAAATAATAAATATATGTTATGAGATACAGGAGGAGGTATAGTTGGGAGTGGGACTATCAAAAATTTAGCCAAAAATATACATTGATGCAATTCTTCAGACCCTTAACATAATTTCTCCCAAGACTCGATGACCCAGTCCTCACTGCTCTACCCCTCCACAACATGAAGAGTCCCATGGGTCCACTAGATCCATTAAGCAAAAGGACGCCGTCCTCTAACGCCTCTGAAAGATGGAAGATTGTCTAGCACTACTGAAGCAGGAAGAAAGAAAACAGGAAATAAGACACCGACCCGTTTGACCCCCTTCTCCAAGAAGATCATTGAGGCCCCTGTCCCCGTCAACTTCAAGATTCCAATAGTTGAGCCGTACAATGGGGAGACCGACCCAGTAGACCACGTCGAGAGTTTTAAAACTATCACGACGATTCACCAAGCGTCTGACTCCCTCCTATGCAAAACTTTTCCAGCAACTTTGAAGGGTTCTGCACGAGAGTGGTTCTCTCATATCTCCCTAGGATCTACATTTTCCTTCGACCAACTCGAGGAGCCATTCCTTACACACTTCATCACCAGCCGCAAGTCCGAGAAGACCAATGCTCCTTGCTAGACCCAAAACAAAGGGAAGCAGAGTCCCTCAAGAGCTATGTTCAGTGCTTCACAGTGGAGTCTAGATCCATCCCCTCACTTGATTTAGCAGTGGCCATGGCCGCCTTCAGGTAGAATGTAAAGCATGATGACCTCAAGGCATCCCTCGTCAAAATATCTCCTCAGGACTTCTCCGACACTTGAAGTACATTCGAATAGAAGAGGCAATCCGCCCCCAAGAGCAGAAGGTACCTTCATCCGAGAACAAATGAAAGGGACCTAATGGAGATGAACCTCGAAAATTCGAGAAGGATGCCACAGGCCAACACCATCCGCCTCCCATGCCATGCTTTGAGAAGTACACCCCACTTAATGCGAGCATCTCCGCCATTCTCATGGGGGTTGACAAGAACAAGATCCTTCGACCTCCCCCGAGATGAATGCCTCGAGCAAGAAAAGAGATAAAACCAAGTGGTGTGCCTTTCAAAGATCATGGTCACCTTACAGATGACGGCCGAGCCCTTAAGGACGAGCTCGAAGCATTGCTCCGATGAGGATCCCTCGCCAAATCAGCACAAGTGAACGACACCTAACCTCCATTTGTGAGGGGAGCCAACTAGATAGCAGAAAGGCCAGCCGAGTCCCAGGGCTCAGGAGGGATGGAGATATTTCACGCTATTTATGGGGGACCTATCGGGGGGCACATCTAGCTCCTCAAGGAAAGCATTTGTCTGACATGTAAATTTAGTGCGTAACATCCTACCTTCAAGGAGAACAGGAGCCAGCATCACATTCTCAGATCGGGACTTAGAGGGTGTCCGACCACCTCACTGCGACACACTCGTAATCAGCATGTGTATGGCGAACCATGAAGTGTGTCGATTCCTAGTCGATAATGATAGCTCAGTTAACATCATCTTTCTGAATGTGTTTAAGGCCTCATGCTCAAGCGAGATCGTCTCAAGCCTACCGGATACACTCTCCATGGATTCTCCGGAGCCTCAGTTCTAATCGAGGGAATAGTCACCATTGACGTAACTGTGGGGAAAGCTCCAACTACCTGCACGAAAGTACTCAATTTCATGGTTGTTAACATGAAGTCTGCCTATAATGCCATCTTTGGTCGCCCGGGGCTAGTAGTCCTTCACGCAGTTACCTTAGCTTATCACATGAAGATGAAGTTCTTTACAGCAGCAGGGGTAGAGGAAGTCAAAGGAAGCCAAGAAGCTGCTCAGGCGTGTTACACCACCACAATGGGGGGCTCGATTCTACCCCTCGACGCAATGGAGCTCCCCCAAGGGAGGAGATAAGCCAGCTCTGAACCCTTAGAAGAACTAGCACAAATCTCCTTATCCCAATAAGATCAAGCTAAGTGTTTTCAGGTGAGCAAGATACTCCCCCATCAAGTCAAGGAGCAACTCATCACTTCCATTAGGGAGAACTGAGAAGTAATCACTTGGAACACCGATCATCTGAAGAAGTACAACGAGGGTGCTTAACACTCTCCCCTAATAATTAGCCTCAAACATGTAATAAAGGTCGATGATTATAACGGCCACAACATGTAATGAAGGCTTGCAATCAAGCAGCCGCGTAGTTTGAAATTTCAATAAAATTAGTCATTTCTTTTGTAAAATTTCTTGTACAATTCAACACATTCCTTGAACAATTCAACACATGGTATGCCTCCGAGCAACACCATCCCTTCACTAAGCACTCCAACGGACGAGTGTGGGATCCGTTCATAATCCATAGAGTCGCACAGGCACACATGCCCCCGTACAAGTGTAACACCCCGTACTTAAGAGTGTAAATAAAATATTATATATATATATATATATATATATAGAGAGAGTCCCCTTCGGTTGCACACTACTTTGGTGAGCACTCCGTGAGCACTCACGAAATAGAGCACCTATGACAAATCCGAACCGCTCATATTGTTCTATATACCTTAGATAGCCTAACAATAAAAAATCAAGTAATTTGAAGTTCATTTGCCCATGATTTACATCATTACAAAATTGTATGGCTGAAATTTCTAACAGCATGATGGATGGGTAAATGAATTTCAAATTACGTGATTTTTTATTGTTAGGCTATCTAAGGTATATAGAACAATATGAGCGGTTTGGATTTGTCATAGGTGCTCTATTTCATGAGTGCTCACGGAGTGCTCACCAAAAGTAGTGTGCAACCGAAGATTTGTCTATATATATATATATATATATATATATATATATATATATATATATATATATATATATAAGATGGGAAGTGGTAGTTGGCCTATAGAGGAGTCTATGGGCTATGGATTAATTGGATTAATTAATAAGCCTATAGAGATGTCTATGGGGCTTAGGGAAAAAATATATGGCATTAAATGAAGAAATGATTGGAAAGGGAGAGAAGTGGCTGCTGTGCTTGGGCGTGGGTTAGTCCCACATCGGTGGGGTAGGAGAGAGAGTGAGAGTTTATATAATAGAGCTAGCCCCTTTTGTGAAGCACGCCTGTGGTGGGCAGTTGCTAGGATTTTATTTTTTCGTGTATTGCGCGAATGTGTATCTGCATGCACAGCTGAGCCAGGCTAGGGGCGTTACAAATGTTATCAGCGCTGACTTTCGATACCGAGTGTGTGCAAAATGTACGCCTGAGATGGAGCTAGCAGATGTACACTGGTGGGTAACCAGAGTTCCGGGTAGGGCTATACAGCTAGCAGAATTAGGGTAGTCCTCTCCACATTGGCTAGAAAGTGGATCCTGTATCAGGTTGCAAGTTTCGGGCTCAGCGAGAACGCTAAGTTCTTAAAGGGGGTGTGTGTAAAACCCTGTACTTAAGAGTATATATATAATATTATAATGGAAGAATATAATATATATATATATATATAGGGTTTCTATAGGGCTTGGAGTTTGGGATTAATTCAAGAGAAGGAGGGAGTTGTTGATGGCTGATTTGCATGGGTGGTGGGGCCCAGATGTGCATGCTGCACAAGAGAAGAAGGGAAGTGGCTGTGAGTGTGTGCACATGCGCGTGCTCTAGAAAGTTGTGTTTGGATTTCATTAGTCCCATATCGGAAATAGTTGAGGTGTAGTTGAGTTTAAATGATAGAGCTAAAGATCATTAGACACCTAATAACTATAGCCCCTTTTGTGAAGCACACCTGTGGTGTGTAGTTGTTAAGATTTTATTTGTTCGCGTGTTGCGCGCACGTGTAGCTGCGTGCGCAGCTGAGCGGGGCTCGGGGCATTACAAAAGGTGTCAGAGCAGAAGTAGCACGCCTAGAGGTGGAACAATACCAACTTCAATCTCATATGATGTGCATACTCGAGCGTTAGGGGCAACTCCAGAAGACTACCAAGCCAGGAGCGACTGGAAAGGCTACCGGACCAAAGGAGTGATGTTACTGTGGAGAGCAAGGACACTTCAAAAGCAAATGCCCAGAGAGAGTCTTCAAGCTAATGAAATGTTTTAAGTGCGGAAAGCAAGTTCATTACAAGAATCAGTGCCCAAAGAGGAAGGCTCAGGGTATCACTTGCTTCAACTGCGGGAAGACTGGGCATATCAAACCCAACTGTCCACAACGACAGAAGAACAAAAATGGACAGGTCCAGAAGGTCAACAACGAGGGAGGCTGCTGAACTGCAAGAATGATGCCACATAGATTAATATGATGTTAGTTCTGTCAGTAGTGATAAGGTGTTAGTATTGTGTGTCCCTTAATGGGATGTGTTTTGCTATGTTATATTTTGGTGGTGAGCGGAAGGATGTAATCTTCCGTATATACTTGGATAACGAATATGTGATTAAGTATGATGTTATATTTTGAAATCAGTATGTTACATTTTTTTTTTTTTGAATGTTAAATTATGTTGATAAATCATATGTTTAGCATCCCATGGTCATGGCACAACCGAACGTAGATGGAGGCGAACGCGCAACACAGGAGTTAAGGAAGAAGGCAGTGGAGCCGATGATGGTAACCTCAATATCAAAACGAAAATTCTCCAAGATGTACCAGATGAAGGGAGCATTCATGGATGTCAATAGGATCAGATACCACAAGCTGAAGCCACGGGCGTAAATTCAGGAAGCAATGTCCTGGATCTTGTCCTGGTGGTCGGATCTTTCAAGCACCGAGCAGATTGAAGAGCTATTACTGGAGAGATTCATTAGGCCTAGTGCTTCGCCTTGAGAAGCACCATTCTTGCTTATAGGGAATGGAGAATAGATCGGTGGGGTCGTGCATCAAGCAACATGAGTGAACCAGGTTATGGCTCGAGGCGGGTATCCATTAATGACTTGTTCGATCGGCTTCAAAAAGCAACAGTTTTCTCTAAGATCAACATGCAGTCAGGCAAACACCAGGTCCGCATCAAGGAGGAAGAAGTACCGAAGATGAAGGAGGATCACGCCACGCATCTAGCAGGAGCATCGAAAAAGCTGCAAGAAGACTGGAGCGGTATTTCTTGTCTTCGTCCTATTTCTAAGGAGGGAGTGGCCACCGACCTAAAGAAGAAGTGTCATGATGTGAAGCAGCAATGCTGGCAAGCTCGTACAAGCATGACATTACTGACCTTGAGCTTAAGTATTACAGGTATCTGAAGTTCAGGACCGGAGACCGGAGGACCGCACCAGCCATCATCTACTCAGGATGAAAGAGGAAGATTATCCTTTACCAACAAGGATTTCATAGCAAGGCTGCTTAGAAGTCCAAAGTATGACGACTCGATTAAGTGAAAGTGAACCAACCGGCACACTCTTTGGCGACAAGTTATCAGTCACAAAGGAAGCTGGCCAAGGGATACATCAAAGGCTTCTGAAGATTCATGGAGTGCCAATATCATCAACCTTCAACAAAAAGTCAGGGTCTACTTTGCATCTCTAGGAAGACCTACAAGCTTGCAGGGAAATGGAAACCGACTACAACACAACTTTCACCATGGGCGGGTTGGCAGACAATAGGAGACACGCTGAGCACTGGGAGCTTTTTGAGCTGGCATCGAGAAATTGGAGGACCTGTTCGGCAAGTGCCCCTCAAGAATCTGGAGATGGTTGAGGAATGCACTTCCAGAACTGTTGTGTATTCTTTTACCCCCACTAAGCATCGTTCTGAGGACAGAATGATTCTAAGGAGGGAGTAATATAAGATCCCGCAAAATAGTACATAACTATTTTGTACATTAATTTGTGCATGTTTAAGAGTCGCACGTATTAATGGATTCTTCTCAATTTTAATTGAGTAAATATTGAGACATATCATTTAATATGTTTTGAACCCGACAATGGTATAATTGTTGAACTAGAGTTAGAATATTTTCTTAACTAAAATTGAATTCTTATCTCAATTATGAATTGAGATGAAATGTATAAATACTAGTAATTATTTTATTGTTTTTGAATAAAAAGTATCTTTGTTTTTGAATATATATATATATATATATATATATGTATGAGTGTTTGTTTGTATGTTCAATTATTCATAAAAACCCTAAACCATCTCATTAAAACCCCAAACCACTCACAAAACTATGTGCTTGTTTGGAGTTATGGTCACCCCCTTCATTCTTTCAACTGTAGATAAGTAATTGGGCTAGCCTCACTCTCATCTCACCCCCCAAGCAATTGGGCTAGCCTCCACCCTCCCCCTCCCTATTTAAACCCCCAAAAGCCATCTTTCATCTCATTTCTTCATTTTCTAACCCTAAAAATCTTCTTCTTCTAAAAAGCTTCATTTTTTTCATTTTCCTAGCATTTCCTACAACTTCATTTCTTCTTCGATCTTGGCTTGGAATTGGAGAGAAAGCATACAAGGAGGAGATCAAGGAGCAAGGAGCTAGGAGGTGGAAGAGCCAAACAAGGAGAAAGGGAAGAAGAAAATCAACAAAAGCTTTATATATGAGTGACTTTCTCAACTCTATGCATGTGAATGTTATTTTTTGAAGTGATGAATGCTAAGTTGCTGTTTTAGGCTAGTAGGATGGTGTGAATGAAATCTTGCATGTTCTAACTTATGTATATGAGCTAATAGTGTAGCGCCCCGTATTTCCAATATAATATCTCAGAAATACGTGACACAATTCTCAGCATCAACTTCAATTGTAAGAGTAAACATAGCCAAAAAGACAGATAAAATTTTTTCAACTTTTATTATATTAATTCTTTACAAAATACAGCGGAAAACAAACACCTTGAATTACAAATCTTTCTCTTTTACAACATGTTCTTTTACAATTTTACATAAGCTATGTGTAACCCCCATTTTCGATAATTAGTATTTTCTGCGTATTTTCTATAATTTGAATTTTTGTAAATTTATTTTGTGTTCAATTTCAGATCTTTATTAAAGTACCTTCTAAACAAAAAGTTTATTTATTTCGAATAACGATGTATTTTGATCTTATCTTCTATATCTTATTGATTGGCTAATTGTATTTGAGCTCAATTTAAATGTATTATTGATTTTTGGATTAATTAAATAAAATTGTTAAACTGGATATTATTTTATTGTATGATTTTATTATTGTTACCGCTGATTTCGGTGTAGGGGTAAACAGATAGAATTTGTGAGTCCGGGAAACACCTGAACGATTGGCTCGGCCTTCTCGCTCCTGGCACAACCTGCAAGGAAGTGCGAAACACCGGGGTTGATTCCGGCGACGCACCCTCCGACGCTCTTGTCAGTAATCAGGAAAAGATTAAGAAAGAGCTTAAGTGGTGAAAGAGTGATTAACCTGGTCTCGGTGGTAGAGGGGTTGTATTTATAGTCGCCTTTGGAACCATTTGGGGCCTAATTTCCTGCCTAACAAATAGGAGAAAAATCCTCCTATTCTGTTTTAGGAAGTTAGGCCTTGATTCCCTGGTGAGATCTAATCAGGCTTGTTGATTTGACCAAATCAGTGGCCTGATTCTCTTCTTGGCGGATTGGGCTTGTATCGGGTCGGGACCCGTATCCAATTGAAGTGGATCTATTCGCGGGTGGTTGGTTCTGTGAGAAGGAGGCCCAATACCCGTTTTGGATCCATCTGTATGTGAAATTACCTTTTTACCCCCGTGCTTCATGATTCGTGCTCGATCTGGACGGTCCCGATTTAACCCCAATTTTAGCCATATCACGAGCCCCTCACTCCTAAAGACTGAGTGTGATCAGACTTTGAGGAGTAGTTTAGCTGTTTTAGTGGCTGATGGAGTTGTATTGGAGTCCAGACGTGGGATTTTGAATCTAGAAAGGGGGTAGTGAGGCAACTCTCGATGCCGCTGGCAGTTCTCTGGCCACATCGGGTATTCAAGAGTTTTTATCTATTTTTTCGAACTACTTGTTTAATTTTGCGACACGTTTGCTAATCATTCGGGGGCCTTAACCGTACATTTTGGGCGACAATTGTTCGTTCAGGGGTTCGAAAATGTGCCCCCTAAATCTCAATTATTATCCAGAATTTTTGGCTAATTTTCCCGAATTTTTAACAATTTTCTCGCAATTTTTAAACAAATAAAACAATTTAAATAGATAAAAAATGATTTAAATACCGTTTTATGGCGTGGCTCGATCTGGGCCGCTGATCGCAGATGGGCGCGAACTTCGAAAAGATCTGACGGCTGCTGCCGCTCGGCAGCGCTTTTCTCCGTTTACCAGTTCGGGAAGGCCTTTGCTCGGCAGCCGACCGGAGGTATGGGGGTTCGGCAGCCGACCGAAGGCTTGAGTGACGTGGCGTTATCTGGACCGTTGGATGTTGGCACGCATCTCGAGACGGGAACGGTTCCCAAGAAAACGCTATCTTGTCTTTTAGCGCACGTGGCGCAATCTGAGCCGTTCGCCATTGGGAGCGTGAAGTTCTGAGAGATCCAACGGCTGGGATAGCTCGGTGCCTTTTTTTCTCCATTTACCAGTTCGGGAAGGCCTCTGCTCGGCAGCCGATCGAAGGCAGGGTTCGGCTGCGTCACGGCGCTATCTGTTCGGAGGCGATCTCGCTTCCAAGGGTATTAATGACGCTCGGGGTTCGTGCGGCATTCCCCTTTCCCAGGTCATTAAGAATTATTCCTTTAATTAATGCGTGGCGCTTCAACTTCCGAGGATCAGTAATTCCCCCAATTAAAACGCGGCGCTTTAGTTTCCGAGGGTAGTAATGGCTGGTTCTTGGGGGCAGGCTATAAGTACTCCACTCTCTTTGTCGCTTTCGTCACAACCAAATCGAGTTCTAGACCTCGGAGGCGTCTGCCTTGGGTAGCTTCTTTCTTGAGGTCCGGAGAGGTGGTCGCTCTTCTGCCTGGTTTTCCCTTCGTTCCTGACGGCCCCAAAGCGGATGTTAGGGGCGAAGGGGGACGAGGTAGTAGTGGCGGCGACCGTGGTCCGGATCCGAGGGACAAGTTACTTCGGAAGGACGGGCGGTCGCCTTGTTGTCTTGTTGTTTCCCCATTCCTCTCTGCTCCGAAAAGGTGGTGTCAGGAGTGGGGAGCAATAAGACAGTAGGGTCGACGGCAATAGTCCTGTCCCGGGGTGTGGACTTCTTCGGAAGGACGGGTGGTCGTTCTCTCACCAAGATCTTCGGCTTTCTTTGGTGGCTCCGAAGCGAGCGTCGGAGAGAGCGGAGGTCTTGGTGAGAGAATGGCGATCCATGTCCGATGCCGATCTCTTGGTCCACTTCATCATAAGTAGCAGCTCGGACTTTTGGGCCGTCCGAGCCTGTTGTTTGCAACTGTGAAGGCGCTGCGGTTAGAGCCCTTTGGCAAGCCGCGCCTTCCAGATGCAAACAACTGGCTCGGAATGGTGCGTTCTTCCCGATTCCTGAGTGTGGATGGGTCTCCTCTCATCTCTGTCTTCCTTCCGGGCTGATGGCTTTTGATGGATATCAGCCCGGGGGAGTTAGAGATGGGGGGAGTGCCGATCTGTTCCCGCCCGGGGCCCGTGGTCGGCAGAATGCCGATTGGTGCACGGGACCTGGGGGGCGTTCGCCGAAGGCAGCGCCTCAAAACTAAATCAAAAATTTTTCCGGGTTCTTTTTAGACGAAGGTGGGGCGTCCGAGGGTCCGATCGTCCGAGCGACGTGGCGCTATCTGAGCCGCCGGATGCTGACACGCATCTCGAGATGGGCGCGTTCTCCAAGAAAACACTATCTTGTCGTTTAGTGCTCTCGGCGAGATCTGGACCGTCTGATGAAGATCAGGCACGAAAGTTGAGGGAGAAGGGAGTTTTCCCCATTTACCAGCTCGGGAAGGCACTTGCACGGATTCCGAGCGGACTCTATTGCAGCCACGTTCGGTTTGCTCGCAGCTCGGATTCTCGTCCCATCTTGCCGAGCTGGTTGACTTTGTGGTGGGCCTTCGAGATGCTTCGAGAGTAGCCCAAAAGTCGCTCTGGAAGTCCAAGAGATGCCTCATTTTCACTATAAATCTTTACCCCCCTTTGACCAAGTCTTCACTTTTCACTTTCACTCTCTCTCTTCCGTATTTACTTTGCTTCGAGGTCTTTAGCTCCCTGGTGGTGTCGCTAGCTGTTGCGGTAGCGTTCCTAGTTCCGGCGAAGTTTCTGACCGTAGCTGTCACTTCAAGGTCAGTCTCTTTCCCTTCTCTCTTTAGGAAAATATGGTTAAGATTTCGGCTGAGACCCCCGCCTCGGAGCAAGCCGTTGGCCGAGGGGAGAAAGAGAAAGGAGTAGTGGAGCCGAGCGAGCAGGACGTTGTTCGTCCAGACGCGGAGGGCGGAGTGGCCGAGGTGCCCCAAGAAGTCGCGGCAGAGTCCCGAAAGGGCAAAGCCGTAATTACTATAGTGGAGACGCCGAAGAGAGCGGGGGAGTTCGGTCGGCAGCCCATCGCCGTGTCGAGCGTGGGAGGAGTCCGGGATTATACTGAGGATATCTTGGAGAAGGTTACCCAAGGTACGGCTAAACTGGTGGAGGAGAACGAGCCTAGGGAGCTGTCCGAGGTCGATCGCAAGATCTCGACTCTTACCGAAGCGGACCTTCATCTGGTCCGAGAGGGCTTCCAGATCCCTCTCGAGTACACGTTGCTCCTCCCTGGGCCGGGGTTCCGAGCCAACACTGGGTCCTCTCCGGACATATGCGTCTTTCCGGTCGACTCCCTCATTGCCGGTCTTCGCTTTCCCCTCCACCCGTTCGTGGTTGACGTCCTGGTTTGGTATGGTTTGAGTCCCGCTCAACTGATGCCGAACACATGGAGGCAAGTTGTGGCGTTCCTCCTCCGATGCCAAGAGATCGGCGCCAAGCCGACCATGTACCTCTTTCGAAGTCTCTTCCGACCTGTCCAGCCGAGAAAAGACGAGCAGAGGTTTTATCTTTCGCCCCGGCCGGGCGTGAAACTGATCGAGAATCTGGACTCGATCAAACACTGGAAGGACAAATACTTCCTCGTTCGGAATCTGACGCCATGGGTGATACCGACAGTTTGGGCGGACGGACTACCCAAGCGCACAAAGAAGGACGTTCCGCTGAACGCTGCAGAGACCGAGGTCCAGAAGAAGATCCTTGCTCTGCCGACGCTTAGCTGGAAGGATATCACCGAAGAGCATCTGTTCCGTGGGGGTCTCAGTCCGATCGACCCTCGTACGCTTCTGGTATTTATACTTCTCTCCGTAAAGTTTGCATTCAATTTTCTAAGTTTTTTCATTCGACTCTTGCAGAGACCATGAAGCTCGATTACAAGGCTCTGGTGGCGAAGGGCAGGTCCGAGCAGGAGAAGAAGAAGAGGCCGTCGACGGCGCCTCAGGACAGCCGAGCTTCGAAGAAGGCCTCGGTCGTGAAGGCAGCCGACCAACCGAAGGTTGCTGTCCTGAAGGAGGGGGAGATTGAGGTCCTTGTCCCTCCGGCGAAGGTCGCGGTCCCCGAGCAGGGGGGGGTCGTGGACCTCGATCCCTCGGCCTCGGCTGCTCCAGCTCCTACCCCGGAGGCGGACGCTCCTGGTCCGTCGAGCGGTGGGTTCGGAGTGGCTGATGCGCTGTCCCTCCCGGTTCCGCCCCTCACCTCCGACGCGGAGAAGATCTTGACCGAGCGTCACAAACAGATCTTCGTCCCTGATTGGCAGGTGATGAACGTCGACGGCTTCTTGGGTGACGGGAACATCTGCATGGAGGCAGTGAGGCACCTGCCGACCCCGAAGGACCGAGCGACCCTGAGGGCCGGGATGGCAGGGGACAACGTGATGCAGATGGCCCGGAGCACTATGTCGGTAAGTGTGTCGAGCCCTTCTTCATTCATATTTTTTCCTTGGAATTTTTTCTAAGTTATTGGGCTCGGATTTTAACGTGTTGTTCTCTTCCAGACCCTCTGCCACTTCAGTTGGCTGGTCGAGGAGATGGCGAGGAAGGATCAGGAGAAGGAGAAGGAAAGGACGGAGCGCGTTCGGGTTGCGAAGCGGCTTGAGTCCGAGCTGCTTCTTTCGACGAAGAGAGTCGCCGAAGTGGAGGACCTGGAGAAGAAGCTGGCCGACGCCATCCAATCGTCGAAGGATACGGCGGCCAAGCTTCAGAAGGAGGTGGCCGAGCTGAAGGAGGAGCTGGCCAGCGCTCGGTCGGGAGCGGAGAAGGAGGTTACCGAGCTGAAGGATGAGCTGGCCAAGGCTCGGTCGGAAGGGGAGACTGCTCAGAAGAGAGCCGAGAGGATCAAGGCCAACCACCTGAGGAAGGTGAAGAAGGTGAAGAAGGCCATGCAAGAGGAGGCCGCGCAGCACATGATCCGGAATATGCTGGACGCCTACGGCTGTGCCCTGACCCACGTTGTCGCGAAGAACCCGGGCTTCGACTCGTCCTCTTATGACTTTTATGAGCCCGTGGAGGGGGAAGAAGGGATCACCGAGGGTCTGCTCGGTCCCGACGGAGAGACGGAACCCGCCGAAGGCGATGGGGAGACCGAAGCCGAGGGCGAGGAGGAGAAACTCTCCGAGGAGGAGAGCTGGAGCGAAGGCGAGGGCGAGGGTGATGGCGAGGGCAAGGCCGAGGGGTCGACGAATCCGAGCGGCAAAAAGGTCGACCCCTGACTCGGTTGTCTTCCTACTTTCAGTCTTTTTGGTTTTGTTTTCTTTTTGTAAGCCTTATTGCGGACTGGCCACCGCCTCTGTTTTGAATGAAAAGTATTTTGTTTGGCCAAAAATTTGTCCAAGTGTTGAGCCTCGGACTTAGTGTGCGTTTTGGGCGTTTTGGGCGTAAATTTCTCCAACTGTTGGGCCTCAGATTTATTTCCGTTTTTCAGGTGGTGTTTGGTCCGGTCACGGAGCCGGTCTCCCTTCGGAAGGAATTGGCCAATTTGAAGCGTGAACTTTCGGACAGCCGGCAGAGGCGGTTTCTCCTGCTCGGCCAGGCGGAGGAGGTCAGGGCAGTCCTGAGGAGGAACTGTCGCGAGCTGCATCAACTCCGGAAGTGCTCCCAGGGTCCTGGTTCCGAAGGGGAAATTGAGCGGCTTTGTGGGGAGCTTAAAGCCGCCGAGCAGAAGAACGACGATCTTTTGGCCGAGGTATAATACTTGGAGCTATCGGAGAGAGAGCGTTCGGCGGAAAGGGAGAAGATGGCCTCCGAGCTGGAGGGGGCTTTGGCCGAGCGTAAGAGACTATTGGCCGAAGTCGACATGCTCAGGAGGATCACAATAGATAGGGGGATTGAGGTCACCCACTATCGGCGGCTTGCAACTGATAGTCCCAATGCCTCGGGGTCGTTGAAGGCCCCTCGATCGAAGAAATTGGCGAAGGACGTCGTCTTGAGGGATCGGATTATCGAACTGGAGGAGGAGATCGCGTCGCTTAAACCTGCGCCGGAGAGGGCTAATGTTCGCAGCACGTCGTGCACCCGCGAGGAAAGTGAGAGGGGGATTACGTTTTATGAACTCGCGACGCGCCCGCTAACGACCAGGCGGAGTCCGACTGACGCTCAGAGCAGCGCGGCTGTCTCGTCGAGCGGGGCATCGGTCGGCGCGGCTGTTAGGACTAGCAGTGAAGGGGGGTCGCGCTTCGTTGGTTTAGGGTCGAGCTCAGAGGGTCGGCCTCGTCGTCCTCGCGTCTCCCTAAACCGAAGCATTCCCCTTCCGAAGAGGACTTGATTATGCCACTTTTCATCTCTGTTGGCCGTTGTAATAACCTAGTTGTAGGGTTGGTCGACCGTCTGTAACACTATTATGTCTGAATGCATAAGAATACTGAAAAACTTTCAAGTGTTTGTCTTCGGCATTGTATTGAAACTGCGTTGTTCGTTTTTCCTATTTTTCAGCTTGTCGCGGCGATCCATGGATCGGACTCCGGGCATCCGAATGATGACTCCGCATCCGAGGCGACCTCCGGGACGGTGGTTCTGAGCCCCAGGAGTGTCGATCTGAAGCTACGCCGAGCCGAGGGCGAGTGGAGTCACCTTTCGTTGGTCCTCAGTCTCCGGGAGGCCGAAACACAACGCTTAGAGAACAAGATCGTCGAGCTGAGTCCCGTAGGGGAGGACGAGGACTCGCAGACCGCGTTCAGCAATGCTCTTCGGGTCAAAAGTATTCGGCACATTCAGTCGAAACTCATTACCGAACGGGACGACTTGCTCTCGGAGATGGGACAGCTGCGGGCGGAAATGGCGAAGCTTCGAGGAGAGGCGGAGGAACCGTCTGCCGAGGAGGGCGAACAAGATGGAGAGGATGCATTTTTATGAAAGACAAGTGTAGTGGGTCGGGGGTTGTATGTTTTGTTTGCCGACACTTTTGTAATGGTCTATTTTGTACTGTATGCCGATGTTTAATAAAATTCCCTTTCGGTGTTTTGTACGTCTGTCTTTGTTTATAACTGTGTTGACCGTGCCGAACTATTTGAACTGAGTGTGTCTATTTAGCCGAATGGATCCCCAGGGGTACGGCGATTTGTCGCTTATTGGGTCTGACACGGCGATGTTCTCGAGAGTGCTATTTTGACGTGGCGAGATCTGAGCCGTTGAATGTAGGCGCGGATCTCGAGGCGGCTCGTTTTCCAAGAAAACGTTATCTTGTCGTTTTGCGCGAGTGGCACGATCTGAGCCGTCTGATCGAGATCACGCACGAAAGTTGAGGGGGAAGTGTGTTTTCCCCGTTTACCAGCTCGGGAAGGCCCTTGCTCGGACGCCGACCGAACGTGTTTGCCTTCGGACCTCGGTTGACAGTCAAGAGTTGTCCGGAGGCGAGCCGAGGAGGTAGAGTCGAGCCGAGTGTTGGACTCCGAACCATCGGTGTAGTTCAACGGCTGTGGGAGCAATTCCGAACGGCGATCTACCCCTGGTTCGTTCGGAGACGAACCGAGGAGGTACAGTCGAGCCGAGTGTTGGACTCCGAACCATCGGTGTAGTTCAACGGCTGTGGGAGCAATTCCGAACGGCGATCTACCCCTGGTTCGTCCGGAGACGAACCGAGGAGGTAAAGTCGAGCCGAGTGTTGGACTCCGAACCATCGGTGTAGTTCAACGGCTGTGGGAGCAATTCCGAACGGCGATCTACCCCTGGTTCGTCCGGAGACGAACCGAGGAGGTAAAGTCGAGCCGAGTGTTGGACTCCGAACCATCGGTATAGTTCAACGGCTGTGGGAGCAATTCCGAACGGCGATCTACCCCTGGTTCGTCCGGAGACGAACCGAGGAGGTAAAGTCGAGCCGAGTGTTGGACTCCGAACCATCGGTATAGTTCAACGGCTGTGGGAGCAATTCCGAACGGAGATCTACCCCTGGTTCGTCCGGAGACGAACCGAGGAGGTAAAGTCGAGCCGAGTGTTGGACTCCGAACCATCGGTGTAGTTCAACGGCTGTGGGAGCAATTCCGAACGGCGATCTACCCCTGGTTCGTCCGGAGACGAACCGAGGAGGTAAAGTCGAGCCGAGTGTTGGACTCCGAGCTATTGGTATAGTAAGAGGGGAGGGAAAAAACAGGCAAATTCAAAAACAAAATGGAGCTTTCTTTATTTGATATTTGACGGCGAACCGTTTTACATAGTAGAATTCATGGAACGGGTTACAAGTCAAAGGAGAGGAATGGCGCGACACCTCGGATTACTTAGAGAGGCGCCGGGGCGCTCTCTTGGTATTTCAGGAGGTGATCGGCATTCCAGGTCCTCGGGAGCTCTCTACCGTCCATGTCCTCAAGTCGATATGCCCCAGGCCGAACAACTTTTGTGACCCGGTACGGCCCTTCCCAATTCGGAGCTAGCTTGCCCTTCTGACTGGGGAGGGATATGGTTAGCTTTCTCAACACCAGATCTCCTTGCTCGAGGTTGGCGGGCCGGACTTTCTTGTTGTAGGCTAGCTCGACTCTCCTTCTGTAATTTTGCTGCCGAATCGATGCCCTTTCCCTCAGTTCATCTATCAGGTCCAAGTTTCCTCTGAGTTCCCTGGCGTTCTGCGCTTCGTCATAGGCGACGAGCCGAGGGGAAGGAATTCCGACCTCGAGGGGTATTACGGCCTCGGCCCCATAAGTAAGGCTGAAAGGGGACTCTCCAGTGGGCGTCCGCTTGCTTGTGCGGTAGTTCCACAACACATTAGGGAGTTGGTCGACCCACTGTCCTTTGGAGCACTTGTCCAACCTCTTCTTGAGCCCCGCAAGGATCTGCTTATTAGCGTTCTCGGCTTGTCCGTTCGACTGGGGGTGCGAGACGGACGAGAAACGCTGTTGAATGACGAGGTCGTCGCACAGGGTTCGGAATGCTGAGCCAGTGAACTGGGTCCCATTATCTGTCACGAGGACGCGCGAGACGCCGAATCTGCATATAATGTTCTTCCAGAAGAACTGCACCACTTTGTTCTCGGTTATCGTGGCGAGGGGCTCGGCCTCGACCCACTTCGAGAAGTAGTCGATAGCCACGACTAAAAACTTGAGCTGACCAGGAGCTGGAGGGAAAGGCCCTATCAGGTCCATTCCCCACATCGCGAAGGGGATAGGGCTCGATAGGGAGGTGAGGTTGGCTTGAGGGAGGCGTCGGATGCTGGAGTGTTTCTGGCAGGAGCCGCACTGCCGAACGTGTCGCTCGGTGTCTTGGAGAAGCGTCGGCCAGAAGTACCCATAATTCAGAGCTTTTCGGGCCAGGGACCTGAATCCCGAGTGTGCCCCGCCGATCCCTTCATGAAGCTCCTGTAGGGCATATTCAGCCTGATCCGGAGAGAGGCATCATAGATATGGTCGGCCGTCTATTTGGGAGAAGGAGCGCTCGTATAGGATGCCCTCGATTAAGACATAGCGCTCGGCTCGGGTTCTAACTCGGCGTGCTTCTTTGGGATCTTGAGGCAGAACTCCATCCCTTAAGAATTCCACCAGTGGTTTCATCCAATTGTCCTGCAGCGTGACCGGCAAAGTCTCCATCGAGCTGGGCGTCTCGTCTTCGATGCTCAGTTTGGAGAGGACTTCGATCAGCACGGTCTGTTCAAGACCCTGCAGAGAAGACGAAGCCAATTTGGAGAGAGCATCGGCCTGTGAGTTCTCCTCCCGAGGGACACGCTGGATGATGGCTTCTTCGAACCGACCCATCAGACCCTGGACCTTGGCGAGGTACTTAGCCATTTGCTCATCCCGGGCCTCGTACTCGCCCAAGACCTGATTCACAACTAGTTGGGAGTCACTGTGAACCCGAAGGCGCTGCGCCCCAGCACTTCGTGCGAGTCCGAGGCCAGCTATGAGGGCCTCGTATTCCGCCTCGTTGTTCGAAGCCTTGAAGTTCAGGCGGATCGCATACTGCAAGACGAAGTTGTCAGGGCCGTTTAAGATAATCCCGGCGCCGCTTCCTTCACTGCAAGAGGACCCGTCCACGAAGACTGTCCAAATGGGGGGCCCATTTGGGACGTGGCCGACCTCAGGGATGGTGGTCTCAACAATGAAGTCGGCGAGAGCCTGAGCCTTAATTGCCGTCCGAGGCTGATAAGTGATGTCGTGCTGACTCAGCTCTACGGACCATTTCATTAGCCGACCCGAGGTCTCTGGCTTGTGGAGGATCTGCTTTAGCGGTTGATCGGTGAGGACGATGACTGAATGAGATTGGAAGTAGGGCCGGAGCTTCCTTGCTGCCATGACGAGGGCGTAGGCTATCTTTTCTATCCTCGGATAACGGAGCTCGGCATCCCGAAGTACCTTGCTCACGTAGTAAATAGGCCTCTGGGTCCGGTCCTCTTCTCTGACCAGGACAGCGCTCAGGGACTGCTCGGAGGCTGCCAAGTAGAGGAAGAGAGGCTCGCCTGGGACCGGCTTACTGAGCAGAGGGGGGTTCACCAGATAGGCTTTCAGCTGGTCGAACGATGCTTGCTGTGCCTCGCCCCATTCAAATCCCTTAGCGCCTCGGAGCGCTTTGAAGAAGGGAAGGCACTTTTCCCCTGACTTGGAGAGGAACCGACCAATGGCTGCGAGCCGACCGGTGAGCTTCTGCACCTCTTTGACGTTCCGAGGCGGGGCCATGTCTAATATGGCTTTGATCTTTTCGGGGTTAGCTTCAATCCCCCGCTGGCTCACCATGAAACCGAGGAACTTGCCAGAGGAGACTCCGAACGCACACTTGTTCGGGTTTAGCCGCATGTTGTACTTCCTCAACACGCCGAAAGCCTCTTGGAGGTCGGCTACATGGTCGGTGCCGCGGATGCTCTTGACGAGCATGTCGTCAACGTACACCTCCATGTTTCGACCGATCTGATGCTGAAAGACCTTGTTGACGAGGCGCTGGTAGGTGGCGCCCGCGTTCTTCAAACCGAACGGCATTACTCGGTAGCAGTAGAGGCCTTGGTCGGTGACGAAGGAGGTCTTCGGGATGTCCGGAGGGAACATCCGGATTTGGTTGTAGCCCGAGAAGGCATCCATGAAGCTGAAGAGCTCATGGCCCGAGGTGGCGTCGATTAGGGTGTCGATGTTCGGGAGAGGGAAGGGATCCTTCGGACACGCTTTGTTGAGGTCGGTGAAGTCGATGCATATCCTCCACGAGCCGTTGGACTTCTTGACCATCACAACATTCGACAGCCACTCGGGATAATTCACCTCCTGGATGAACTTGGCCTTCAGCAGCTTATCCACTTCCTCCTTGATTGCCTGCTGTCGCTCGGGGGCGAACTTTTGCCTCTTCTGCTGAACCGGTTTGCACCCCGGCTCGACGCTTAGGCGGTGGACGAGCAAGTCTTCGGAGATGCCGGGCATATCCGCGGCCGACCAAGCAAATAGGTCGCGGTTATCTCGGATGCATCTCACCAGGTCGGAGAATAGCACGGTCGGCAAGGACTTGCTGACGAGGAATTTTCGGCTCGGATCTTCGTCGGAGAAGAGTACTTCCTCTAACTCGTCCGCTGGCTCGGACGTTGGGCGAGCCTTCGGCTCGGGGATCTCGAGTGTCTCGAGCGAAAGCACTGGTCCCCCGGTGGAAGTCATGTAGCACTTCCGAGCTGTTTCCTGGCTTCCCCTGACTTCCCCTACCCCCGAACGAGTGGGGAACTTCATCTTCAAGTGGTATGCCGAGGGGACAGCCTCAAGAGCGGCTAGGCCGGGGCGGCCTAGGATAACATTATATGCTGCCGGGACGTCGACGACCATGAAGTCCATCGGCTCCGTCCGGGTAGTAGGGGTGCTTCCCGCAGTAACGTCTAGGGTTATCACCCCTTCGATGGTTACCGGGACCCCCGTGAACCCGTGTAGAGTGTATCCGGCTGGCTTGAGACGGTCTCGGGACAGCTGGAGGCCCTGGAAGGCCGAGAGGAATAGGATGTTGACCGAACTCCCGTTGTCAACCAAAATCCTCTGCACCTTGAAGTTGGCCATGCGGAGGTCGATGACGAGGGCATCACAGTGAGGGGTTCGGACTCCTTCGAGATCAGCGTCGGAGAAGGACACGGGCACACCGAAGCCCTTGGGAGGAGGAGCACTGTGGACCGAGTTCACCTCTCGGACGAAGGCTTTCCGGGACGTATTAGAGGGGCCGCCCATGGGGCCCCCGTGGATCATGTGCAGAACCCTTTCTTCTTCGAACTCAGGCGTTACTTCGCGCCGCTTGTTAGCCCCCCGAGGGGGAGGAGAGTTCCGATCTGTCCGATCGTTAGCCTTCACGAACTTCGCCAACTGCCCCCTTCGGATGAGGGCTTCGATCTCATCTCTCAAAGCCCGACAGTCATTCGTCTCGTGCCCGTGGTCCCGGTGATACCGACACCACTTGTCTTTGTCCCTCCTCTTCGCCGGTTTGTGCATCCTCGGGGCTGGAGGGAGGACCCCCTCCTTCTCTACCTCCATGAGGATAGTGGAGACATTAGTTGTGAGGGGCGTGAATTTCTCGAACCTGGGGGGAGGACGACGCTGGCCGCCTCCGTCCTTCATAGTCTTCTTGGCCCCCTCTTCCTCCGTTGCCTTCCTCTTCGAGCCGGAGGAGGGTCCTCCGAAGTTCGGGAGGGACTCGGCCTCCTCGGCTCGGATGTATTTCTCGCACCTCAGTAGGAGGTCGGCGAAGTTGGTAGGCGGCTTCTTTGCTAGGGACGAGCGGAGGTTGGAGTTGAGGACGTTCGACTGGAACGCCACTGTTGCCACGGATTGGTCTAAGGAGGCGATCGACCTGACTTCTGCAGTGAACCCCTTCACATAGTCCCGCAGCTTCTCTCCCCTTTCCTGCCGGAGGTTCAGAAGGGAGAGACTCGTCTTCTCGGCCCGTCGGCTGCTCACAAAGTGAGTTATGAACAGTGTCTCAAACTGCTCAAATGAAAAGATGGAGGCGGGGGCAAGCCTGGAATACCATTCCCGAGCCGAACCCCGAAGGGTGGCCGGGAAGGTCCTGCAGAGTATGGCGTCGGAGACTTGGTGGATCAGCATCAGAGTCTTAAAACTCTCGACGTGATCTACTGGGTCGGACTCGCCTGAGTACGTTTCAAACTGCGGAGGTTTGAAACCCCTCGGTATGCGAGCTTCCATGATTGTCCGAGAGAAGGGCGGTCTGTTCGGGCGAACAGTCCCTGCTCTGGACTCCTCTTCTCGGTCCATACGGACAATGCGCCTCTCCACCTCATGGAGGCGGCGGTCAAAGGCATCGTCCCCTCGCCGGTAACCGTATGACTCTTCGGACTCTTCCTCATAAGAGGGAGAGCGTGGACTTCGGCGCCGGTACCCCTCGGATCGGCGGGGACTGTACTGTTGCTGACGACTGGGAGCCTGGAGAGGACTTCGTGACCGGCGGTGAGGACTGGGAATCCGAGGGGGTGTTGGGATCCTCGGGGGGTTTTGGTTGTTGGCACGGGCGTTCAGGGCCTGCAGTACGGTCTCCTGAAACTGGAGGAACTAGGCGCGGCTGATAGGTACCTCATGGTCCCTCGGACGATGCCGATCCTCGGGGGAACGCGGCCTCCTCCTTCGGTGTTCGGGAGATGCCGCTCGGCCTCTCCGGTACGGAGATCTCCGCCTGTCTCGGCGACGAGGTGACCGCTCACCCTGACGCTGTCGGGAGGCTCCCGCTCGGGCCCGCCTCTCGTCAAGGTGCGTGCGGAGGTCGTTCTCCTTCTGGCGGTTCTGGAGCGTGAAGCCGAGGTCGGGGTTATGAGAGGCCATCGAGTCCGAGGACCCGTTACGGACCGAGACATGGTCCTGGATGGGCTGCTTCAGCTTCTGGCCGTTGGGACCGGCGGGACCATTGTTGGGTTGTTGCTGAGGATGAGGAGGCTGGACCGGTTGGGCCGGCGGAGGAAGCCCAGATTGGGGAATTGGATTGACGGGGGTATCCTCCGTAGGGTCGGCGGGGTTGGCCGCCCGGTTGGATCCTCTGGATCTGTTCTTCTTCGGAGGCATGGCGATGGAAGGCGAGGAAGGAGACGCTGAGGTCGTTCGTGTGGTGGTTTCCCACAGACGGCGCCAATCTGTTACCGCTGATTTCGGTGTGGGGGTAAACAGATAGAATTTGTGAGTCCGGGAAACACCTGAACGATTGGCTCGGCCTTTTCGCTCCTGGCACAACCTGCAAGGAAGTGCGAAACACCGGGGTTGATTCCGGCGACGCACCCTCCGACGCTCTTGTCAGTAATCAGGAAAAGATTAAGAAAGAGCTTAAGTGGTGAAAGAGTGATTAACCTGGTCTCGGTGGTAGAGGGGTTGTATTTATAGTCGCCTTTGGAACCATTTGGGGCCTAATTTCCTGCCTAACAAATAGGAGAAAAATCCTCCTATTCTGTTTTAGGAAGTTAGGCCTTGATTCCCTGGTGAGATCTAATCAGGCTTGTTGATTTGACCAAATCAGTGGCCTGATTCTCTTCTTGGCGGATTGGGCTTGTATCGGGTCGGGACCCGTACCCAATTGAAGTGGATCTATTCGCGGGTGGTTGGTTCTGTGAGAAGGAGGCCCAATACCCGTTTTGGATCCATCTGTATGTGAAATTACCTTTTTACCCCCGTGCTTCATGATTCGTGCTCGATCTGGACGGTCCCGATTTAACCCCAATTTTAGCCATATCAATTATTATAATAATTAATTGTCATTTCTTTATTATTTAATTAAAATTCATCTATTAAATTATTTTGTTATTGTACTAGACCTGGTTTTCTTGGCAAATTCCAATTTATTTTCAAACCCAGTTTCTATTCAATTCATTTGTATTATTTATTTATTTATTTGGATTTAAATTCTTGTTTCTGAAACTCTTTGACTTTTTTGGTAAATTATTTTCTTGTTAATCCTATTTTTCTTTTTTTTATTGTGGGTATTTTTACTTGAACCCTATTGATTTTGATCTATCTCTTAATTGAACCCTAAAACCCAATCTGATTTGTTCTTGATCATAATCCGCTTTTATTGGATCCTAATTCACCAACCCAATACCCAAATTGTACCCTATAAATACAACTCGGTTGCAAACCCTAAAAATTGTACTTTTTTGAACCCTAATAGACATCTATTCTCTCTCCTCGAGTTTCTCTCTCCTCTCACCTCTTTCTCTCTCCCCAAACTGAACCCATCTCCCTGAGTTCTCTTCTCCGGCCATCTTCACCCCCCTCCGGCGACCCCCCACTTCGTTGCCACCCTTCGTCGGCGCGCTGCCACCACCTGGCACCCCCCCCCGAGCCTCCTCCGTCCTCGACATTGACAGCCAGACCAGAAAACCCCAACACCCAATCTTTTTCCTCTTTCCCTGTTCGACCGCCGACCGCGCCGCCAGCGCTGCCCCCGTGCGCCTCCGCCGGCGACGTCGACCTCACCCCTGGTCACCAGCGCTGCCACCACTGGCCTTGCCGTTGTGATTGCTACAATCTCTGTGATGCTGCTGCATCTTTGTTTTGTGTGCTATCGCTGATTTGTCTCTTTGAGTGCACGTATATTGCACGTATTATTGGTGGGTTGATCTAGTTCGTGAGTTCGTTGCTTCGGAATTCTTATCCCGTTATTCTTGGTATTCGTTTTCACCGATTAACAGGCAAGTCACCGTCCTCTTGAATTGCTAATTATATCAAATTCAAGTGTTATTGAAATTCTTGCAAATAGATCTCTTTGTTATCGTATTATCCATTGTCAATCTCTTCGTTGGGTCTATTGAGGGTTTACACGAGCTAACCCCAACATTCTTGACATCGTGCCACTTTGACCCTAAAGTTTGGATCTTCATGAATGCATATAAAATTGATAATAGGGTTATTCATACAAGTCACAACACAAATAAATTATTGTAGAGACAATCATTAGGTTGTATGTCGTTTGATCGTTAGGTGATTGATTGATGTTAGACTTGTATATGTGTGTGTTCTAAATTTTATTTATCATGTTTGGATACCTATCATACTAGTTACACAATTTATTGACTATAGAATCGATACCCAACATGTTCAATTAATTTATTTTCAAGAAAAATACCCTAAGAATTGTACATTCATGCTGACCTGAACTTTGATCACTGTTTTCGAACCAGTAAATGACCTTTAAATGAAATACTTTCTTAATATGAAATGTAGCCCCGAGTGTCTAGTTGCCAATAACATCCAAAATTTTCGAAATCCGAGTTTTGTAGCAAAAGTTATGCCGGTTTTGCTACAGCTGTGCTTTTACATTTCTGATTTTCAGATTCTCGTACCTTTTATATTCAAACAGTAAAAAGGCTAATCAAATGATAAAATTTTACTATGAAAATTTCCAGATTGTTGCTTAACATGTTTAGGAGTCTAGATTATATTTTTACTGGATTTAATATTGAGTTTTTGCTGATTCAAAAATTAAAACAACAAAATGTCGAATTTCTGTCTGAACATAAAACCTATAAAGAAACATGTGTTTGACATAGCTACTATTGTCGGAATTTAAACTTTAAGTATGCGTTGGAACCGTCTGGAAGTGTAGTTTCCATATTTTCTTACGGATTCAACTTTCGATTTCTGAATCAGCGGAAAACTGTATTTTTGAATAGATTGTGCTTACTGTCCAGAATTTTTGATTCCTCTTTTTAATGAATTAATAATTCCTATGCTGTACTATTGCATGAATTAATGAATGTACGTTGCATTGCATGTTTCCAATGAGTTATTGTCACTATTTTAACCGTCCTTTCCAAGTTATCAACCTATAGTTTCCCTATTGATACTATCGTTCACCGAATTGCCCATTAATTGCATATTGTATTGTTGCATTGATAAATAATTAATAAGCCAGGATTTAAAGGGAGGTTCGAGTAGTGAAAAAAGTAGTCACTGTACTTGGAGGAGGGGCCCGTGTTTCCCTAACTACCGTTCCGGCTACTGTTTTATCGTGTGATTGTGGTTATGGCAATAACCCAATCTATCGTGTACCGTATCGTTGCCGATGACCGTTTCATACACCGAAAGGTGAATAGTATTTACCGTTACCGTTGCCAAGTACATGATCTACCGAGTGCACCACTTGATTCTAAACGAAATTAATTGTATGCATCGAACCTGTGGTACGACACATATGGGACACAGTAGTACGTGCATTAGTTAGGAGTTAAAATAATTAATAGACATAAGGATTGACACATTACCGAAAATGCATATTATTTGTCATTGTTCCTATTTATATCCAATATTGTTTAAGTATTATTGATATTAACCGTTGATTACCGTTACCGAACATTGATTCACCGTTACACCATTGCATTGTTTATCATGTTAATGATTATTACTATCGTGCCATGTTATTGATTCTTATTGATTCATTGATTTATTGTTATACCGTTATTCCATTGTTCCCTGCTTTCTCTACTTGCTATCCATGACTTGCTCTAAGGATAATTTTTCTCCTCTTTTTAGATTAAGTGTTTACAGGTGTTGATGGAGAATTGACCGATGGATTGGGAGAAGAATATTGGTGAAAGAATGGATAGCATCGCCGCTTAATAAATTATTAGTTTGTCATGAAGACTTAATTATTAGACTATTGTTATTTTATTGTATTGGTCTTATGTCCCGAATATTGTTATTTGTTTCTAGACGTTGGATTATTATTATTGTAGTTGGATATTTTATATTACTTCAATTCAAGTATTATTGCTCATGAGATTGTTATTATTGCTTGCGCAAATGTTTTGTATTGATTATATTGTTGAGTTGATCGAATAAACAGCTTATGGGTGACGTTCGTCATTCGCTGGGCCAATGTCACGTACTCGTATTTCGTATTTTTGTGAAGCGGGGCGTGATACCATGACATCAATTTAGCACTAGCATCCAAATCCCAAGGTATAAGTACATAGTTGTAAAACATGAGGCTAGAGATAATCCGTAACCCCCAAAACTACAGGAGTCAGCTATAACGGTATGAGTGACATAAAAATAAAAGCAACATAAATAAAACGTAATGCATAGAGTCATAAACAATATGTATCAACAATAAGAACAAATGAAATAAGAAATAACAGTAAATAAAACATAAAAACATCAAGTGGAACTAGGCTAAGTGTCAAGTGTAAAAAAATAGAAAACAACATGCGTAAAACCAAGCCAAGAAAACATCAATGCTATATGCTAACTCTCTAATGCATACTTGTTAGATTCTATGCATCCCAGTCTACATAGGTCCGATGCAAGCCCTTAACGTTTTTCACTTAATAGGGTTTAATCCCTCGTTATGCAACTAATCCTACTACAACGACTACTACGAGATATAGATAAACTGTAAGTATTAACCCATGTCTCGATAATTTCGGAGGTCAATCTCTATCCACAGATAATTTCGGAGACTATTTCACTCAAACCTGTGAATCTTTGAGAATACCCTACACCGCAAGCTATGACGCCTCATCACACAAATACCCTGTGAGCATCGCCTCGACCCCGATAATTCTGGAGATCAATCCCACATTGCAGGTAATTCCGAAGACTTTCACTCACACCTCGATAATTCCAGGGATTATCTCACACCGCAAATCATACTGAGGTCCATAACCGATGTTCTCATTTCATCATATCACCATCTAGTGCCTGTCCTTTTTTTTTAAGTTAATTAATTAATTTTGAATCTCCTAGAGTTGGTGTACCCTACTGGACTTAACTCAACTAATCAACGACAGAAGCCATAACTGACCAAACCACAAAATCTCAACTGCCGGTATCTAGGGTCCCACACACCCTCTAGAGACTCACAACTCAACCATCAACGCAAAACCATTCATTTTAGTCACTTTATAACTGTGTTAATTTACTAACAGAAATTCATTCATTCATGTTGTTTGTATATATATATATATATATATATATATATATATATATATATATATATATATGAGATCCCTTTATGAAAAGAAGTGTGCACAGTGTGCACACAATGCCCCTTACCGAATGGAGTTTGCATAAGTATATGAGATATAGAAAATCCTTTTTACTAAATTGAAACATATGTGTATGTATATATAACTGATGTACATATAGAAAATCTTTTCACTGCTCATGAAAGTGTATACATGTATAACTGATACATAGAAAAATCCCTTACTGATATAAAGCAACACATAAGCATAAACATATACTAATATATAGTAAAAAACCCCTTCACTATTTATGAAGTACCTATATATATATAACTGGTGTATAAAAAGAACCCCTTTATACTGATTATGAAAATATGCACATATATAACTGATGTATAAAACCCCTTCACTGAAACCCCTTCCCTACATATGCTATATAGAAAATCTCTTTTGTTGAATTAAGTAAATGCAATGTATAAGGAAAATGGACCAAGTGCAGTTTGTAGAAGGTATGGAAAATTCCTTTCACTGATATAAAGAATATATGTAGATTTTATATATATAACTAATGTAGTAAAAATCCTTTTTTGTTGGAGTGGAGCATATGCAGGTATACACATAGCTTCTACATATAAAAAAAAGTCTTTTACTGATGGAGTATGTTTTGTATGTACAATGCATATATATGATATATGTAGAAGTCTCCTTCACTGAGTTGAGATATATGCAGGTTAGAGAAACTGTTCAATGCAGGTTATAGTAGAAGTAAAGTATGTGCAGAACTTAGAAAAACTCCTCTTTGCTGAATTGAAAATATATGCTGGTTGTAGAAATTGAAAACATATGCAGGGTGTGGAAAAATGGACCATTATGCATATATATGAGATATATATATAACCTCTCATTGATTTGGAGTATATGTATATGTATATATACATATAATATATATATATATATGGAATCCCCTTTACTGATGTGAAGTGAAAAAGTATGCAGGTTATGAAGAAGTAAATCCTTTAGTGAAAAGAAGTATGCATATGCATATCAATGATATATCTATAGTATAGAAAAATTCCCCTTTTGTAGTTATGCAGTGCATGAGGTACCAATGCCCTCAAAGTATACACAGAGACTACCCAAATGCAACACTCACAACCACTACTACTCAAACACATTTACTGGGTGTGTACAAGGAGAAAGATTTTAGATCAAGTGTGCACATACCCAGGAAGTAGCAGTAGTAGCAGCCTACAGAGAACTGATATTCCCCAGTTAAAACAACTCACTAATTGCTTAAAGAAAAGGACTGATTCTTTTGGATGGTAATTAAGTATATTAGGACCTTTAAAATGTATTAGTAAACTTCCAGAATTGATTATATATAGGTTGCAGTATTGAGTTTAAACCCATTCAACTCATATCAGATTAAAGTTGGGACTTTGTGCATGTTTTCGACTGATACACAATTTGGCTTTGCAAAAATCAAGTTCTAATTCATGAGGTGATTAACCATTCCTAGTATAACATATAGGGATTAATAAAAAAAACCCCAAAGCCTATCAGGATCTCAAAACAGAGGTTTTTCACAACATTCTTCAAGGGACAGCAAGTAGTATAGATGAAAGTGTGTATGAGTGTAGTTGTGCATTAGTTAAACTTCCAGAACCCATTGTATACAAGTAGTATTAAGTTCAAAACCATCTCATTACACTAACAACTCAGATTAGATCAATATTTCACCAAAACACAAAACTCAAATCTGGTCAGCATACAAACCAGATCCGATCAAAACCCTTTTTTTTTACACATCAAATTGATTGCTTTGATTCATATCTACAACTGGTTAAATTAATTGTCCATGGTTATATGTAAGTATAACATGCAAATAATCAAGTTCCATTCATCAAAACATTATGGGTATAGTCTATGTCTATATACACAGTAAAGTTGAGTTTTGCTCATTGTATTATGCAATAACCAACATAAAATTAACCTTATGCAACAAGTCAGCAAGATTATAAAGTAGGACAACACACCCATGATTTCTATTAGGTTCTTTAACAATCACAACTCATCAAATTAGGATTTTGATTATTAATAGCATAGTTTCAAGAAAAGATTTAACTTTTAATTCCTCCAGACATCAAAATTCATTATATCTTCACATCATCATCTAATATGCTTGCAATAAATAGATCAACACATATAACATACTTAGAACAATAAGAAAACAAAACCAAGTCACTCACCTTGTTGAAGAAATCAAACGAAATTAATAAAGAACAAGAAAAATCCCTCCTTCGCAAGAAATCCAAGATCTTCTCTTTAAAACTCCAAGAAATAATAATAATAAAATCCTTTGTCTTGTGCAGCAAAAGATGGCTGCACTCCACCTTTTAAATAGGCCGGAATATAGGTTTTTAGGGTTTGTAAACAAATTTGTAAAATACCTCTTTTAAATATCTATATAATAAAACACAAAGAAAGCTATCAAGTGGCTCTCCTTCAATCCTCCCCAAAATCAAAGGCCCAGATCTAACCTCACAAAATATATTTTTCCCACCAAAAGTTTTCCCCCCAAAACTCAAATTCAAATTCCCCACCCAAAACAACTCCTTTATTTATTTAATTATTTCTCTCTCTCTCTCTCACTCTCTCTCTTTCTATTCACAAAATACAGAAAAAAAATTTAATTTTTTAAAAAAAAAAAATTAAAAAACCAAAAAATTTAAAATATTGAAAACTTTAAAAATAATTCAAAAAAAATAAAAAAAATCAAAAACTTAAAAAAAAAATTAAAATTTTTTATTTTTTCTAATTTTAAAATTTTAAATTTTTAAAAAAATTTAAATTTTTTACATTTTTTGAAATTTTAGAAATAAAACTTTAAAATTTTAAAAATAAATGTTTAGATTATTGGTAATGTAGATACTTTCACACCTGCACTTGCATTACCATTGTATTTAGACATGCTCATAGTGGTTATGGGATTATAGTAAGTTCTATAAAACCTATATGATAATGTCCTTACATAACTATTACAAGCATTTAAAATTGATGCTGAAGTTTAAAAAAAACTCTATGCAATGTTTATAACAAACTTTATGCATTCCAGCTAAGTTCAGGCTAATGATGAGGAAGGCGATAATTGAGCTTAAAAGTAGATATACGGTTTTCTCATATAATATGTTTACTACTTCAATTAATTTGCTGGACCTCCAAAACTATTTTATATAATCAAATCAGGTGCACCGTTTCGAAGACGTGCCGTAGGCACGTGTCAACGGGCAAACCTAGTATCTTTACATATATAAATCCTTATATTTGGAAACTAAATAAAACCAACTTAATTGAGTTTTAAAATCAAAAATAACCATCCTATAACCAGCCGGCACTGTTTGAGAAACCCAGAAAACGATTTTGCATTTTTATCATTCTAAATGGCAATTTTGCAAAAAAAATCCTCTTTTATCAAAACTTGCAAAATAAACCAAATTCATCTAAACAAAAAGTAAACTTTTTAACCCTGAGTTGACTAGGCATCATGTCCAGCCCAAAAATCTAAAAATCTGAAGTTTTCATTCCAATTGGTAATTTTGCACAAAAGTCATTCTTTTTGTAATATTTGCAAATATATCCAATAAATGTCAGAAAAATCTAGAAAATTCTCAAATAATATATAATAATAATTAATGATTTTTCCAAAAGTAATTTTTGATTTTGAGCTTCCAAGAAATTATTTGCACGTGTTTTGCACGTGTAAAAAGGTAAAATTTCATAAAAATATTTATTAAATCACCAAAAATCATTTTAATTCATTTATTAATTTTAAAAACATTATTTAAAAATCTGGAATATTACATCACTCCCTCCGTAGAAAAGTTCTGTCTACTAATAGGGTCTAAACAAAATAAGCAAAAAGAATCTAAATCTCATAAATGCGAAATAGTTTAAGAAATACAAGTACACAAGAGAATACAATCTAACAAAAGAAATACAGCTTAAGTCAAAGAGTAAAATCATACAAAGGAACACAATTATACAAAAAGCTCAGGAAACTCCTTCTGCATGCGACCCTCCGGCTCCCAAATAGCCTACTCGAACTGCTGGTTGCTCCACAACACCTTGACCATAGGTATCACCTTACGCCTCAAGATTTTCTCCCTACGATCAACAATCTCTATATGCTGCTCCTTGTAACTCAAGTTCACCTATAGACCTTCAGGCACTGCTCCCAACTGATGACTCTGATCCGGCACATACTTCCTCAATAACGACACATGGAACAAAATCATGTACCTGTGCCAACTCCTTCGGAAGCTCCAACCTATATTCCGTCTTACCAATCCACCCTAAAGTCCTGTATGGCCCAATGTACCTTGGCGCCAACTTGCCTCCCTTACCAAACCTGATCACTCCTTTAGTAAGAGATACTTTGAGGAAAACTGCATCCCCAATCTCAAACTCCAAGTCCCTTCTTCGAGTATCTGCATAACTCTTCTGCCGACTCTGAGCCTCGACCAACCTCTTGAGAATCAACTCAATCTTCTCCGATGTTTGCTGCACAATCTCGGGCCCAAACATCTGCCTCTCGCCAACCTTATACCAACAAACAGGTGTCCTGCACTTCCTCCCGTACAGAGCTTCATACAGAGCTATCCCGATATTCACATGATAACTGTTGTTATAAGCAAACTCAACTAATGCCAAGTACCTCTTCCAACTACCACCAAAATCCATAACACAAACCCTCAGCATATCTTCCAATACCTGATTCACCCATTCAGTCTAACCATCAGTCTGAGAATGAAAAGCAGTTCTGAAATCGGTTCTGGTACCCAAAGCTGCATGCAGACTCTTTCGAAACCTCGAAGTGAACCTCGCATCCCTGTCAGACACAATCGACACAGGAACTCCATGAAGCCTCACAATCTCATCAACATACAGCTCTGCCAATTTCTTCAACGACCAAGTAATCTTCATAGGCAGAAAGTGAGCTGACTTGGTTAAACGGTCACCAATAACCCAAATCGAGTCATTGCCCTTCACACTCCTTGGCAAACCTGTAATGAAATCCATGCTGATATTCTCCCACTTCCATTCAGGAATGGGCAAAGGCTGCCACAAATATCCAGGTCTTTGATTTTTTGCTTTGATCTGCTGACAAGTCAGACACCTTGCCATAAAATCTGCCACATCCCTTTTCATACCGGACTACCAAAAGTGCTGTTTGATGTCCTTGTACATCTTTGTGCCTCCAGGATGTATGTATAACAAAGTACTGTGTGCCTCCTACAAGATACTCTCCCTCAAATATGCATTCTCCGGAACACACAATCTCTCACCCATCCATAGAACTCCATCTTGGACACGGAACTCTGACAACTTGCCATCGGAAACCTGCTGCATCATCTTCTGGATCTATGCATCTGATTTCTGACCTTCCACAATCTGCTCTCTCAAAGTAGGCTGCAGCCTCAACTTAGCCGAAGATGCTCACAAACCCTGCAGAACCACCTCGATACCCGTCTGGTCAATCTCTGATGCCAACTCACTCCGAGTAGTGATCAAGCTCGCCAAATTGCTCTTCCGACTAAGCCCATCAGCCACCACATTCGCCTTGCCCGGATGATACTTGATCTCGGGACGGTCTTCCAACACTTCCAACCACCTTCTTTGCCGAAGATTTAGATTCTTCTGCTGATAAATGTACTTTAGGCACTTGTGGTCGGTATACATATTGACCTTCTTACCATATACATAATGCCTCAACTGCTTCAAGGCAAAGATTATAGCTGCTAGCTCCAGATCATGCGTCAGATAATTCTTCTCATGCGGATGCAACTACCTCGAACCATAGGAAAATAACCTTGCCTTCCTGCATCAAAACACAACCCAAACCTCTGAGAGATGCATCACTGTAGATATCATACTTCTTCCCAGCTTGCGGCAACGCTAAGATAGGCACAGTCATCAACCTCTCTTTAAGCTCAAGGAAACTCGTCTCACACTTATTAGTCCATGTGAATGCCAAATTTTTCTGAATCAACCCTGTCAAGGGAACTACAATCTGTGCATAACCCTGAATGAATCTCCTGTAGTATCCAACCAAATCCAAGAAACTCCTGATTTCCTTCACTGACGTTGGCCTGGGCCAATCCCTTACTGCTTCAACCTTCTGAGGATCAGTGGCTACTCCCTCCTTAGAAAGGATATGACCAAGAAAAGCTACCTCAAACTTCCAAAACTCACACTTCGACAGCTTGGCATACAAGTTAAGCTCCTGTAACTTCTGTAACACCGCCATCAAGTACATAGAATGCTCCTCTTCTGACTTCGAATACACCAAAATATCATCCATGAAAACCACCACGAAGGAATCAATAAATGGCCGCAATATCCGATTCATCATATCCATAAATATTGCTGGTGCATTTGTCACCTCGTATGGCATTACCAAAAACTCATAGAGTCCATGACGTGTCCTGAAAGCTGTTTTACTCACATCTTCCTCTTTGACCCGAACTTGATGATACCCTGATCTCAAATCAATCTTCGAAAACACAGCTGCTCCCCAAAGCCTATCGAACAGATCATCATCAGGTATTTAATTAATTCCTTTATTTAATTATTAAATCGATTAAATTATTTAAAATTCTGAAAAAATTTAAAATCGTAAGTAATTAATTAAAAATTCTTAAAATAATTATTAATTCGTAAAATTATTTTTAAATTTCGAAAAAGTTAATTGTTAATTTAGAATAGGTAATTAAAATTTTCAAAAATTAATTATTAAAATTCGAAAATTGAATAAAAAATTCGAAAAATGATTAAAAATTGGAAAAATTTTAGAAAAAATTATGGAAAACCACAAAAAATCTAGAAAATTCTAAAATTAATTCTGGGTGTTTTACAAACCCAGAATAACATTGTTACACCTCGAGCATGATCCAGACTTTCCCAAGAACTTTGATAAGTTCCGTAATCCCTTAAAACGGGTGAACTACTCATCAAAGGCTGAGAAACTTAGTCTTTGGGAGTGGGAGGCTTGTGATATGGGTAAAAATTGAACCAAATCGAGATTGTTCAAATCAGGCACAAATCTTAAAGTTTTAAGGGGTAAAAATGTAACTTCCGTAAAACCGTAAACAAGAATAGGGTCTCTTTCGAACCCAACAGCCCAAAATGGGTCTCTTACTGGGTTGTCATAACAGCCCAATAAGAATCGGTCCAAATTATTTAAATATGATTTAAACTCATAATTATCTATAAGAGACGATTCAAGATCATATCTCTTATCCTGAGGAGAGTTTAAACTCAATCCCTTCAACAACTCTTTATCTCTTTATGAAGAAGAGATAGCTGATTCAATCCAAAAACACCGGAAAGTATAGATAAATCATTATCTTGAAACTGACCAAAGCACCTATAAATACCCCCTACCTCCACCAGAAATAGCTAATCAATATTTTCTCCACAAATAGCTCCCTCGTAGTCTTTTTTATTTCTACCTTGAGCGTTGGAGAATCTGTCGCTCGGATCAACCCCGGTGTTTCAGACTTTTTGCAGCTCAGCAGAGGCGATCGTCCCCGCACGAATCAAATCCTACGGCACAAACGAGTCAGATCAAGAAGTCGACCGTAATCAAAGTAGTTAACACCGTTGAAAGTCAAAATTTCCGTTCTTGACTGTTCCTCAAAAGAATCAAAATCATCTGATTGCTTTCACACCGATAAAAGCAGCAACAATCATGTCAACATATTTTGGTCCCACCTTCATCTAGAAATCAATTATTTTTAAGCTATCGTTTCTAATATGGGAAAAAACCAATTTGAAAAGCATTTTGAAAGAAGAGGAAATGTTAACTACGAAAGATTTGTAATTGAAACATGTAGCATCCAAACAACTTTACACACACAAAACTTGAAGTGAACAATATGGCTCGTCTTCCATATTGAATCATATTGAGCGATTATAATCACTTTGACCTATCTGATGAATCACCTCGTATTGATAATTTTTGTCACGCCGCGCTTCCCAAAATACGGAAATACGAGCACATAACAAAGGCCCAGCGAATGATTATACATCATCCATAAGCTGTACCAATCTAACTCAACAATATACAAGAGAAAATAACCACGCAGGAAGAATATAATCACATAAACAATGAATAAACTCCAAAATAATCATGAAATAAATTCACTAAATAATAATCTAACATCTGGGATAAAATAAATTTCGGGTCATAAAAGCCCAAGAATACAAAGTATGATAGAAAACAATACAATAAGCAAATAACAAAAGATAGCTATAGTAGTGTAATGGTCCAGCTCCGATCTTCAGAGAGTTCGCTCACCAAGTTCTTCTGGTAGTGCTCCTTCTGTACCTGTAAACTCTTGATCTAAAAAGAGAGAAAAGAGTGTCCTTAGAGCAAGTCATGAACAGTAAGTAGAGAAAAATAGAGGATAAAGGAAACATGAATATCAAAAAAAAAAGGACATGATCAAAGTCAAAGAACAAAGCAAAGACAGGCAACAATATCAAAGGTCTATAGTAATCACACATGTAATGTGTGATGTCAAGTCAAGTTCTATACACGATCAAGTATGCAGGTTATTAATCGTTTTATTAGCCTATCTAGTGCACGTACTACTGTATCCCATACTACAGGTTCAGCTCAAGCACACAGTGAATATTTTAGACTGATGGTGAATTCACGAATTGTGTACTCAGTTAACAAGATAACGTGATAATAAGATAACAAGATAACGTGATAACGTGATAACAAGATAAAGATTTCTCCTCCTTCCATGTTAAGTGTTCATGCGGGCAAGAAGGCCTTTACTGAGTACATTTTCCGATCGTTCACTACCAAGTCTATCCATAATATCCCGGCTTGTTATTAGTTTATTTTCATCCTATGTGAGCATGCAAGAGGGTGTCAATGTTGTATAATACTAATTGTGTCTAATTCTATGCGTTACAGACAAATCATGAACCAAACATGTCAATTACACACCATTTACATAATTAGGACAGCATGACCTTGCTGTACTAAAATATGGATTACAGCCACTACAAAATAGAAAACCTGAATCTGTCAGAAGGTCTAGAAAGTAGACTTCCACACGGTTCCATCGAATATAATTAAGGCATATAAAAGATACAGGAACTAGGGTGAAAACCCTATTCTATTCAGGTTTTATGTTCAGGCAGCATGCAGTAGATGTGTTCAACTATTTATTTCAGATCAGAAAACTTATCAAATAAATCTATAAAAATTATGGGTGAATCCTACAAGTGTCTAGGTTCAGCTAGATTTATTTCAGATTTTTCTTTTACTGTTAGTATGGTCAATTAAATTAATAAACAGCAGGATACGCATGCATTTGTAAATCTGGAATTCATGACACAGCTGTACTAAAATGATTATATCTAACAGATTACACATCGGAATTCAAATCCGCAAAATGGGCAGTAAACTAGACATTAGAAGCTAAATTTCATGTTCAGAAAGTTATTTCAAATTATGACAGTAGTATGGTTGAAAATCTGATTCAAAATGAAACAACTAGCAGTCCAGAAATTATCTTGACATGAATAGGCAACAATTAAATCATACGATCATATATTTCATGCAAATTGGTAATCAAAATGATTCTAGATGTCAACATACATATTTCTATGTTTAAGATAAAATTTCGCAGGCATGGTATTAATTCATCAATCAAATTCAATCCAACATGCGTACAATTCATCAACAAGTCTACAATACGAATCTAGTTATTTTTCATGTAATGTGCATATGCATGAAATAATAGGGACTAGGTTTTAGATCAAAGAGAGCGGCACGATGTTAAGAGTATGTCGGGTTAGCTCGTGTAAACCCTCAATAAACTTAACGGAATTGTCAAATACAGCATGATAAGGAAAAGGACAGGATCTACTTGCAGAGATCAAATAAACTTGAACAAAACAAAATATTAGTTCAAGAAGAGACTTGCCCGTTAAATTGCATATTCAAATAATATAAAATAACAACATTAGAATCCCGAGCGACGATCTACAAGAACACGTGCCAGCCACGTGCAAAACACCAAACGACAACCACAAGACCAAACATCAAATCAAGATAGCAACACCCAAACTCAGGATCAAATCTACTTCACAATAGCAAACACGGGAGTTGGATCCTCTACACCCAAACACCAAACACCGGAACAGACCACTCACCTATCTTCTTCCTCACTCGACCGAGAGAGAAAGAGAAAGCACGGGAGAACTCGGACGCTGGAGGCGACGGTGCGGCACTGTGGCGGGGGCGCTCGGCAGCGGTGATCACGGCGAGGCGGCGACGGCGGTGCTGTGGTCGGGAAGCGACGTAGCGACCAAAGAGAACGGCAGCTCGGCAAATCTCTGTTTCTCTCAACGAAACAGAGGAGACAACAAATGGACGTTGGCTCTGGATGGTGACGACGAGGGCTGGGGGGATCTCCGGTGGTTGCGGGGGTGCACGGAGGGGCGGGGACGAGGAACGGCGAGGACGAGATGGCGAAGATGAAGATGGGTTAATGGGTTCGGTGGAGTCGAGCGGGATGAGACGAAGGCGATGGGAACAGGGGTGATGATAGGGAAGATGGCACAAGGATGGTGGTGGCGAGGGTGCACGGAGGGCGACAAGAGGAGCACGGGAGGCAGTTTGGGAGTTGGGTTTAGATGGAAACAAGGAGAGGGAGAAGGAGCGGATGATGAACAAGGAGAGAGGGTAGGGTAGAACAGTGACAGCTAGGGTTAGGTTTAATTAAAATGGATTAGGGTTAAGGAATTAATAGAAGATTAATATATATAAGGGGAAAGTAGGATATTGGGCTATTGGGTATTAGGGTATAGATTCAATAAATGAAAATACATTGTACATGAATATAATTGATCAGTACAAATCCGAATACAAGAAATAAGATATCTGATAAAATATAATTTGCATTACATAAATTATTTAAAACAATTATAAACACAATTATCAAATAAGAAGAAATTTGTTTTAATAATCAATCATAATAATAAATAATCACCATAACCATAAGAACACTAAAATAACCATGTCAATAAAATAATAATACTAGTAATATCAATCAATCAATAAGAATAAAAAGACTATCAATAATAATAGTAATAATAATAATAAATAATACCAACAACGACAATAGCAATTATCAAAATAATAACAGTATATAAAAATAGGAATTTATGGAAATAGCCCCAACAGAAACAATATTTTTGAGGGTTAAAACACAAATAGTTGATCAAGTAGAAATGGAAACAAAATTTATTCGAAATAATTATAATTATTGTTTAGAAAAATGCTTTAAAAAAGAAACTCAAAACAAATTTAACAAACTAGTTCGGTTTGTACCATTACCATACCAAACTAGTTGGGTTTGAAAATATGCAAACCGTTACCAACCAAAAAGTTCGGTATACCAAAACTTCGGTATACCGACTACTTCGGTTGGTATGGTTCGGTATTGGTGTTATACCAAATATGGCCCAACAAATACCTTAGCAAATATCAGTACCAATAAAAAAGGATTGTCCACGGCCTCGAAAAAGGATTGTCCACAGCCAAAGATGAAGTCGATGTTACCCATAATGTAACAGCTCTCATAGTAATGCTTGCCTTTGTTGTCGAACAAGGTGTTGTGGGGATTCAAGAACGCACAGTGGTAGAAGGCCACCTTGTCTCCTGCCACCATCACTGCGACTGATTGGTTATATGGTGTGTCCTTCACCGTCAACGGAGCATCATTCTGTTCTCACAAATATATCACATCATTCACTATTTATTCTACTACATATATAACGTGCATGAGAGCCAAAATGCAGGTGCATTTTTCTTTATCAAACATGAATTGGAAATTGGAAAACGACTTAAATCATCAAATGTGAAGTTCTTAATTTGCCAATGCCACACAAAAAAAATCTAGTTTTATTTAAGCATCAGATTATCAGAGAGAAAAAACAGAATGAGTTCTCAATTCGTAACCTTAAAAGTGATACGAATGCAATGAAATTATTTCAAATAGGTTTCATTTATTAGAATTTTGTATATATATATATATATATATATATATATATATATATATATATATATATATAATATTTAATTATTCGGTACGGTACGGTAAAATACCAACTGAAACATATTCATACCGAAACCGAACCGGATTTTTGAACTCGGTACAGCTGTATCGTACTATACTTTTGGTAACCGAATTTTTCAGTACCGAATCAATTGGTTCGGTTGAAAAACCGGTCGATTGGCTTATTTCGGTATGATCGGCCACCCCTAATATGAAGGGAAGCCCTCTTCTATACACGGAATCTGAGAAGCAAAGAAGCTCATCTTTACAGCCACCTCCTGAAATAATTCTCACTACATCCCTTCATTATTTTTTCCTTCTCTAACATGAGGTCTAGGGGTCTAGTCTTCACTTATAACTGATTTTTTTCCCAAACAGACCTACTTTTTGAAAGTTTTTCCCAAACCGACCTTCTTTTTTTTTAATTCCCAAAACGACCTACTCAGTCTTTGAAAGACCGAGTTTAGTACAAAATAACTCGGTTTTTCAAAGACCGGGTGTTAGAATTCGATTTTTCGAATTCTAACACTTGGTCTTTGAAAAACCGAGTTATTTTGTACTAAACTCGGTCTTTCAAAGACCGAGTATGTCATTTTGGTAAATACTTTCGAAAGTGGGTCAGTTTGGTAAATACTTTCAAAAAGTGGGTCATATTGGTAAAAAGTTCGGAGAATTCACTCTCACTCTCTCAGAGTCATAGGTCTGAAGAGGCAAATGTAGGTAAAGGCTTCTTAAGTCTTGGCCAGTAATGAAACCAAAGAATTTATGAAACAACCAACTAAACTAAGATTAAACACACTAGACAAAGAGTAACTACTAAGCGAAAAATAACTTTTTGAGAGAATTAAACTCTTTCCATAGAAGGCAGAGAAAATTTTCAGAAAATCTTCTCTTGATTCTATGAAGATCATTTTCTAGGCTGCCTAAGGCCCATAGAAACCCCACTTAAAGAGTACAATTTTGATCATAAAGAACGCTAAGTAGTCCTCATCATGTTCCATTCAAATGATCTTAACTAAACTAGATTACCACCCAAAAGAAAGAAGCCTTAGTGAATTAAGCCTAACTAACTTCATTGCATATTTGTTGAAGAGGGCAAAGGAGAGGAAGAAAAAACTCCCAGAGCTTTCAGAACAACAACAGTACAAGAACTTTCTCTTCTGGGAAACCTCGGGATCAAACATAAATGCTTTCTGAATTGGCACAGAGTCCATAAAAAGAGCTAAGAGTTATCTTGCATCACAAGCTGGAGCAAACCCACACAAGCAAGATAGTAATTGTTCTATAAGAAGGCCGGCCCTCAAACCTCAAAGCAGAGTGTTGTTCATCGCGAACATAAGATAAGAGTAGTATCTACTAAGTGAAATCAATCTAAATGGATCCCGGGAGTAGTATTAATAAACTGCTGGAAAATGTCATGTGGATTTTCACCCTCGTCGCACCTGTTGCAGGCTGGGTAATGCTGTCCCAAAATCTCATCCACAAATACGTCCCTCCGGTTGTTCGCCAGTTCTTGTCATCCATGTTTCATGCCTATTTCTCCTCCCAACACAAAATCACCATCAAAGATACTTTAGAAGGAGGATTCAGCAACTCACTGTTCAGTGCGGCGGATACCTACATAACCTCCAGGATTCCAAGCTCAGCAAAAAGGTTATTTCATAATTCATATTGTATGTTATGTTTCTCTAGTTATTTTGCTTTAGTTTCTCTAGTTATTTTGCTTTAGTTTCTTTAGTTATTTTGCTTTAGTTTCTTTCAATATAATTGCATGACCCGATAGAGCAATTCATAAAATTAACAGTAAAAAACTAGTCTTGATCAAGTAATGATTTTTTTGCAGCTGGCCTTAATTTCATACAATATAGTAGTTACTATAGAGAGCTTGGTCAGTGTTCCGGATCAGATTAATGAGTTGTTTCTCGTGCATATTCAATGGAGGACATACTTCCAAGCTACAAATGGCTGAGGGTGACAGAGGTTCTCCTATCATTTATGGGTTTTATGTAGATTTTGTTTCCCAGTTGCTTTTGTTTAGGGACCTGAGCTAACTGGTTTTTTGTATTGACAACTTAGAAGTGTTTGAAATTATATAATGAATTTGCAGTTTTGTTAAGTTACATAATTAATACTATCACATTACGATGTTTTATAATCAAAAAATTTATCTCAATGTAAGGCCTCTGGTTTCTCTGAACAATTTTACCAAATTTTACATACTCTATCTGATTGGATGAAAAGAGTTTGAAAGCACTCACTCTTTTTCTCATTATCTTAGCATATCAATAAATAAGACCTTGACTTTGTCAGCGGTCCAATTGGGATGTAGAGTTTCAATTTGTTTATGGTAAATCGCTGCTGAATGCTCTAGTGTACAAGACTTAAACCTAGCTCGTACTCATAATTCTCCGAACTTTTTACCAAAATGACCCACCTTTTGAAAGTATTTACCAAACTGACTCACTTTCGAAAGTATTTACCAAAATGACATACTCGGTCTTTGAAAGACCGAGTTTAGTACAAAATAACTCGGTTTTTCAAAGACCGAGTGTTAGAATTCGATTTTTCGAATTCTAACACTCGGTCTTTGAAAAACCGAGTTATTTTGTACTAAACTCGGTCTTTCAAAGACCGAGTAGGTCATTTTGGGAATTAAAAAAAAAGAAGGTGGGTTCGGGAAAAACTTTCAAAAAGTAGGTCTGTATGGGAAAAAAATCCTTATAACCTTGCTCGGAAATGAGCGTGAATGCAACTTTAATCAATTATCCAATTCCACTGAATTCATAAATTTTTTTTGGAAATTATTCTGACTACCAAACATCAACAAAACTAGATGTCTCACACCAAAATGGTCGACAGAAAGGAGAACATGATATCTCGTAAGCACCCATCAGGATGACTTGATGTTATGAAATTTAAGACAGTATTCAAAAGGCTATCTATTAGGAACAGTCAATAGTACTATTTCTGGTACTCTGACCCAACTTCATATACTAGAATCATACTCTTATTACCGGCAACAAAAATAAAAGAAACAGACTCATTAAGAGCATCCACAGTCGTTTGCTATATATGCCATTTTGGCATATTATAGCAAACGAAATAGCAAACCACCCCTGCAGTCGTTTCTCATTTATCCATTTTTTAGCAAACGTTCTATTCTCATTTCTCAAATATGAGAAACGAAATGTGCTTTCTCAAATTATAAAAGACGGGGTATGATTCCCCGTCTCTCTGATTTAATAATTAATTAATCGATTCGGACGGAACAACATATACCGTCTCAATAATTTAATTTTTTTTTTTTTAAATGGTCGGACGGGGACACATACCTCGGACAGGGTATGATACCCCGTCGCGCACCTTAAAAAAATATTTTTTTTTTAAGTTTACCCTCAGACGGGGAATGATACCCCGTCCGGGGTATCAAACCCCGTCCGTGAGGGAGCCATGCATTTAATGCTTCAGATGGGTTAAGTAATACAGATGGGTAGGTTTAGAGTAGTTTTTAGGTTTAATTAGTTAATTAATTAGGTTTAGTAAATATTATAATATTTAATTTAGTTAATTAATATAGTTTAATAGTTAATAAGTAATTAATCTTTTTTTAATTTATTGTAAACGATGGGACGGTATATGATACCCCGTCGCTCGCTTTTTTCTAAAAAATGAGAAACAATATAGCAAATGACGACTGCAGCGATCGATGGCATTTTCTATTACTGTAGCTGCCATTTTATAGCAAATGAGAAAAACGACTGTGGATGCTCTAACACATCTGGACTGCCAGGCAGTACTGGATGCGTTCTGGGAAAATTCAAACCAAATCTTGAAACAATGAAGTTCAAAATTCTATCATTGCCACAATGATCCCGAATTTTTTCCCCAAAATGACCTACTTTTTGAAAGTTTTTCTCAAACTGACCTACTCGTTGTCTCAAAAAGCGAGTTTGGTAAAAATCTCATCTTTTTTAAAGACAACGAGTGTGAGGTTTGGGTTTTTTTTATTTCTCTCTAAGCAAGATTCGTTGTCTCAAAAAGCGAGGGTTTTTCCCAAACTCGCTTTTGAGACAGCGAGTGTCGTTTGAGGGTTTTCAATACCCCAGGCTCGTTTTTTTTCCCTCTCCTTATCTCCATTCTTACCTTTTCTTATCTTTATTCTTACTCTCTCCTTAACTCCGAAATCCAAAACCCTGGCCTCCAAAAATTGACCTTCTACCCACAAAATCTCCTATAAATCTAGATATATTCACTTAATTTTTTCCATCCCTCTCAACTTCTACTCTCAAAACCCTAAACCCATCTTCCGAAAGATGCATATTTTGGTCTCTGAAACTTCTCAACTCCACAGTCGCTTTCTCAGAAAGCGATGTGGTTTTGCATACACTCGTTTTTTCAGAAAGTGACTGTAGGCAAAATTCAATCGCTCTCTGAGAAAGCGACTGTTGAGTTGAGAAATTTCCAGATACCACTTAGGCTCTGGAAATCTCTCAACTATGAACTCGCTTTCTCAGAAAGCGATGAGGTTTTGCCCAGACTCGCTTACTGAGAAAGCGAGTTTAGGAAAAAAAAATTCCAATTCAAGCTGCATATGCAGTCTGCCCTGTACATTCATATCTACTCCAACATCTATGAATCCAAATTCATTCACAATCTCTAAACTTCCAATGATTTTGAAACAAATGTGAATGAAACAACTGTGAATTATCATAGTTCAAAATTTCAAAATATGGATCTTTCGGAAGATGGGTTTAGGGTTTTGAGAGTAGGAGTTGACAGGATTGAGAAAGATTAAGTGAATATATTTAGATTTATAGGAGATTTTGTGGGTAGGATGTCGATTTTGGGAGGCTAGAGTTTTGGGTTTCGGAGTTGAGGAGAGTAAGAATGGAGATAAGAAAGAGTAAGAATGGAGATAAGGAGATGAAAAAAACAAGCCTGAGGTATTAAAAACCCCCAAACGACACTCGCTATCTCAAAAAGCGAGTTTGGGAAAAACCTACTCGCTTTTTGAGAAGGCGAGTCTTGGTCAGGGAGAAATCAAAAAAACCCAAACCTCACACTCGTTGTCCAAAAAAGTGATAGAATTTTTACCAAACTCGCTTTTTGAGACAACGAGTAGGTCAGTTTGGGAATTTTTTAAAAAAAGTAGGTCAGATTGGGAAAATATTTCACAAAGTAGGTCATTTTGGGAAAAAATTCAATGATCTCTCACTCTTTCTCAGCAATTCCCAAAGTAACCCACTTTTTGAAAGTTTTTCCCAAACTGACCCACTTTTTAAAAAAAATCCTAAACCAACCCATTCGCTATCTCGATAGCGAGTTTAGTCAAAATAAACTCACTATCTGAAATAGCAAATATTGATTTTGGATTTTTTGGTTTCTTCCTTGGCCAAGACCTGCTGTCTCAAACAGCGAGCTTGTTTTAACCAAACTCGCTGTTTGAAATAGCGAGTGTTGATTGGAGTTTTTAACTTTCTCAACCATGTAAAGTTCCGATGTATTTGTATGTGTTTGTCTTTGTTTTGTGAACTTTATAGTAGTTAGTATTTGTTTTATTATGTGATATGGACTTTCTATTAGTTTGTATGTGTTTCATTTTGAACTATGATAATTCTCATTTGTTTCAACATCATTTTGAACTATTGGAGAAAGCGACTTTGGAGGCTTGATATTGCTAAGAGCATCAGACTCAAGACTCGCTATCTCATTGCTAAGAGCATCAGACTCAAGACTCGCTATCTGAGATAGCGAGTCTTGAGTCTGATGCTCTTAGCAATATCCAACCTCCAAACTTGCTTTCTCAGAAAGTGAGGAAGTTTGAATCACACTCGCTTTCTGAGATACCAAGTTTAGGCCAAATATTTTCAAGACAAAACTGCAGTTGCAGTCTGACCTTTACATTCATATAAACACAACATACAACTCAAACCATCACAAATTCAAAGACAACTCAACTCCATCACCAATTCCACTGCACTCCTTTTTGCAAAATAACGAATTCACGATTATCAAAGATCGAAGAGAAAGGGTTGAGAGAAAGAGATAGAGGGAGAAAAGAAACAGCAAGCCTGGGGTTTAAGAAAGCCCCAATCGACACTCGCTGTCTCAAACAACGAGTTTGTTGTTTTAGACAGCGAGTCGTGGCCAAGAAAGAAACCAAAAAACCCAAAACCAACACTCGTTGTCTCAGAAAGTAAGTTGTTTTTGACTAAACCCGTTGTCAGTTTGGAATTTTTTTTTAAAAGTAGGTCAGTTTGGAAAAAACTTTCAAAAAGTGGGTCAGTTTGGGAAAAAAATTCCTCTCTCTCTCTCTCTTTCAATAAACTCTTCAATTCCGATGAAGTCATGAAATTTGAAAAATGACAAATCAACCACCAAACATCAACAGGCTCTAGATAATTTGATGAATTTGTCTCATTTACGAGGTTTGCGTCAGTGAAAAAAGTACCCAAAATTTATGGACAAATATAAGTCAGCTTATTGACACAGTATAAACAAAGTAAACAATTCTCCATATTTTTGTTTAATCGTAATAGTAACAATATACGAGAGACGAAGTAGATGTAGTGAATAAAGATAAACCAATAGAAGATCTCCTGAAAGTAACAACTTGTGTTAGGGACTAAATATATTTATACAACCTTGTAAAGAAAGGTGAGATTTCGACAATGGGGTAGTGGTTGAGTAAGGCTGCTACCATTGTTGGTTGGATTTGTTAACAAGGCTATTACTGCAGCAACATTGGTCTAGCAAGATGAGAAAGAAGGATCCAGTCCCGACGCCTCCCTCCTCTCCCTGAGCTGCATTCCCTACTCCCCCCGGCTGTGTGTTTTCCTCTTCTGTTTGCTTACCTTCACCTCCTTAACCACCACCCTGCATTCCCCCCTTGGGCCTTCTCTCTTTTCCAAGACCTTTTTCAAACCATCCTGCAGCTTCCATGGCGGCATCGAGGCTGTCGGAGCTAGAACTCAGTGGCTATGGGCCCGACGAGGTGGTCCTCTACTAGCCTATTCCTAATACTCTGCAACAGCCCCATCCCCACCCTCAGGCCTTTTTCACCTCTGACAACCCCCCTCTTCCGTCTACCTCCAAGGTACCCCCCCCTCTCTGCCCCCAACAACAATGCTGACAACCTACAACAACCTCCCCTCCCTAAACCTCTGGTGCACCCTCCCGAGAGGGGTGAGAGACAGCTCAGACTGTCTACCGCGCATGCTCACCACAGTGAGCATCAACGACGACACAAGAGTGACCTCAGTCATCATCGCTGCTACTCACCGCCCCCCAGAGGATGGGTCCATAAAGGAGGCCCTCCTACAGGCTCTTTCGAGCATAAAAAAGCCCCCCTCTCAGGCTAACATCGCTCCCACGAAGAAAGGAACAGCCACGGGCAGAGTAAACACAACGGGCATTGGCAAAATTCACACAATGTTTCAAGGAACATCCACAGGCAGAGTCACCTCTACCTTCACAGAGACCATCAAAACCCTCCCAAGCATCAAAGTCACCACCCCCACCATCACAGAGAACACCAAAACCATAACATTAACTTTAGTCATGACCAACACTCCTCAATCATTCCACCCCCCACAAGATCACCCACTCACCACCACAAACCTCAATTGGTTACTCCACCCCCAACAAGATCCACCGCACACCACCACACCCCTTCAAAAGCCTCTTCTTCGCACAACCCCCACATTTCCCCCCACCATCAAAAGAGGAGGCCTTCGACCCACTAAAGTCTATCGTAGTTTGGGCCCAAGAAGGGAATCCAAACGACGAGAATCCAGAGGATGAGGCTCCAGCTCCGACTGGGGAGTCTATGGAGAATTGGTGTGAAGTAACCAGAAAAAGAAAAAAGAAACACAATACTCCACCAACAACCCAACAAGATAACAGGAAAAAGCAGAGGAAAGGAAAACGCAAACCGGTGCCATGCTTCAACTGCAGAGAATGGGGATATTAATGGAAGGATTGCACAAAAGAAGTGCGGTGCCTGAAGTGCATGAAGTGGGGACACATGTCATACACCTGCACGAACGTCGTCAGCACTTACAATGACGACGAACGTCCAGTTAGTAGAGGAAGATCGCCAGACAACCCAACTCTGATCAGACTAGCGAATAGCTTGGATATAATCAAGAACGAAGAAAAGTGGCTACACCAATGGTGTGCAGTGGCCAGAGTTAGGTCAGGTAGGCCGTCAGAGACTCATCTTCTCCAAGCGCTGAATTCTAAGTGACCAATGAGCGCTCACAGAGATTGGGTAGCAAAAAAAATGTGCCACTTACAATTTTTGGTATCGTTCCCATCGCCTGAGAAGATGATCGAGGTCACCGACTTTGGCACGGTAGACTTTGGACACTTTAAGATGGACTTTTTCACATGGTTGCCGAGCTTTGGAGCGGAGCTGCGCAGGGCGACAAATTTTGGATTTGGATCCATAACGTGCTGCTGCACTTCTGGAAGGAGGCCCTACAAGAGATAATCTCTAACTTCGATACAATTGAAGATATCGACGAGAAGACGATTCGCCGCTCGGAGATTGTATCGGCTAGGATACTGGTCCGGAGTGACGACATCTCGCTAATGCCCTGTTTTGCAAAACTGTTCTTGTTCGAGGAGTCCTACCTCATTTGCTTTGTGCTCGATGAATGAGCAGAGATAAAGGTGGAGCCCCTGGCCATCACGTCCCCCACTCCTCCCCCCTCCCTCAGAGATGGTTGCTCCTACAAAGAGGTTGTCTCACCAGAGTGGGAACTAACCTTAGATGGGGTTCATGAAGTTGAACTTGCGCACTGAGAACTCATCAAAGCGGCAAGAGGGAAAAAGGTGCGCCAGGACCCTACGGCGGAGGGATTAGATCTTCAAAAATCAACGTCGTTCACCGCTGGTCGAGAACGAGGCTCGACTAAGGGAACCAACGGTCAGGATGGAAGGAAGATGGAGGAGCAGGATCCATTACCAGATTTGGTTAGCTTGACCGAGTCAGAAGGATGCCATGGAAAGGGGGGCCAAAAGGTAATGCAAAGTGGTAGTCGACTCCTTGAAGTTGGTGCGGAGGTGCAGAGAATGGAACAGAGATGGCAGCCAGGTCACACTGGCGCCAAAAATGGCAAAAAGGTGCAAGCTTTGGGAAGTCAAACCCTATAGAAAGGGGATGAAGGGCAGGTAGAGGCAGAAAGAGCAAGAACTGAAGGCAGAAAGCCCCCCATTTTGTTCAATGGGGTTAGCAAAACACCTAAAAAGGTGATGCCTTGGGGCAAAGAAACCAAGGATGAAAGTATGAGTTTTGGGAAAATGCTACCATCATGGGGACGAGAGCTAACAACTGAAGGGGCCATTTCGGGGAAGAAGACGAGCAATGACCTCAGCAAAGACAGAGATCCTCCCCCAAAAGAGAAAATTACAAAAGGGTTGAAAGAGAAAGAGGATTTCAGAAATGGCAATTTAGGGAAAAGTAGTACGGGTATAGGTGATGAAGGAAGAAAAGAGCGGGGTGAACAGAGCGATGCCTCGGTTACCACGCTGCCTTCGGCAGCAGCGCCTACCATTAAAAATGCACCACGTGCCCCACTAACGGGCACAGGGATCAGAGTGGGCGGTCTGGTGCAGCACGAGGGAGGAAAGGTCTTAAACGGCTCGACCGAATTTTGAGCGGTTGAGCGCAAAGAGTATGGGCCCAAAGAGGGGCCCACAAAGCAATTGAGTTTGCGTGAGGATTTGTATAACTATGGGCCTATAGTGAGGCCCATTGGGGTTGAATTGCACAATATTAAGTCTGTCTCTAGTGAAGTGTCCAACTCCGTACTAGAGAGCCACAATGAGGAGGATGATACAGAGGCGATGCTAAACCTCGAAAATGATTTTGTATACTCTGAAGAGGAGTCTTTGGAGGCTGAGGAGTTTGATGACGATGCACTGGGTTTAACTCCTGAGTTTGTTCCCTCCACCTTCCCTCCCACACAACCCACTGACCCTTGTCCCTGCTTACGGCAACAAAGGTTTTAGAGTATAGAAAGTGGCTAAGAGGATTACAGAGGAGTCCCTGGATGATTATCTTGAGATTGCTTCGGCGGCCAAATCAGCTAAGACTAGCGATGGAGGTATGCTCTCCTTCCTAGCATCTATTTTTAATTTCATGTCTGATAATAAGATTTTTAGTCTAACCAAAACATGTGGTCTTGCGGTAGGCGATACCGATCGGAATGCATTACTCTTTAATAAGATTAGGGGGTGGGAGAACGATAGGGTTAATCTTATTTCGAACTCGACGTCCAAATCGAGTCACGATCCCTTATCAATCCGTAGTTAATGGAGGCCCTATTCTGGAACATTGGGGGCCTGGGCAGGTGGGACAAGCGGAAAATAGTTAAGGAGGTCATCGCCAAATCAAAAGCTAACATTGTTGGTCTTCAAGAGACCAAACTGACACATGTCTAGACTTAGTAGGCTAGGGGAAAATTGAATCTCTGAATGGAGAATGTCCCCATCTGTTGGGGCATCTGGGGGTATCGCTCTAGGTTTTAACCCCGAAACATTTTGTTGTCTAGACGAGCTCTACGGGCAATTTTCATTATCGGTCTTGCTCCAACGTAAAGCCGACCTGTGGACTCAATCAATTACAGTGGTCTATGGTCCGCACACCTCTGCCTCTAGGATGGCTTTCTGGACAGAACTAAGAGCGATTCAAGCTCACTGGCCACACCCCTGGGTGGTGGGGGGGACTTCAACGTCACTAGATTCACCTCAGAAAACAGGGGTAGAGGATCTAGTGACTCTAATAGGGAATCGTTTAATGAGGTCATCACGGATCTGGAACTGGTGAACATTCCCATTTCTGATAGGCTCTTCACCTGGTCAAACATGCAGTCATCGCCCATTCTAGCTAAACTAGATAGGATTTTGGTCTCCACTGACTGGGAGACCAAATTTCTGTTGTCTTAGACTAAATCACTTCCTAAACCCACCTCGGATCATGTACCTATTTTCTTATCTTTCGGGGAAGATCAACCCAGAAAATTACCAAAGTTTAGATTCGAGAAAGCATGGTTAGAAATTCAAGGCTTCCACCACATGGTCTACGAGAGTTGGTCTCGCCCCACTATGGGGATTGAAGCGACCGCAATATGGTACGAAAAAATTAGAAGACTTAGGGGCAAGCTCAGAAAATGAAATCAGACCAGATTTGCACTGATTTGGAGGGCAAAAGACTCCCTTCTTGAAGGTATTGAGGAACTTGAGAAGACTGAAGAAACTACAGATCTGCTACAGGAAGAGCAGAATAGATTGCTCCAATTCAGACAGGAAATCGACCAACTCTATAGGCTTGAGAAAACCAAATGGCAACAACGGTCAAGAATTTCGTGGCTCGAAGAGGAAGACACGAACACAACATTCTTTCATCGAGTAGCCAGTGCCCGGCGTAGATCTAACCTCATTCACTCGATCCACTCAGACACTGGAATAATCCAATGCGACAAGGATATCAGAATGGCATTCCAATCCCATTTCAAACTACTCTTTGGACACAAGTGAGATTCTGGCATTCCAGTCCCATTCCTCTCCACCACGAATTCTGGCAAAACTCGGTGGGCAACTCCGACCATATGATGTCCCTAGAAGCACCCTTCACTGAGAAGGAAGTCTGGGAGGCAGTCCAACAACTTAGAAAAGACAAAACCCTAAGTCCAGATGGTTTTCCGATGATCTTCTATCAGACATTCTGGGAGGAAATCAAAGGCAATTTGCTGAAAGTGTTCGCTGACTTTTACGACCATAAGCTCAAATTAGGGAGAATTAATTTTGCGGAGGTTGTGTTGATTCCTAAGAAAGAAGACTCCCGACGAGTGGGAGACTTCTGCCCTATTAGTCTCCTTAACTACTCTGTCAAGATCATTACCAAGACTCTCGCTAATAGACTGAGAAAGGTGATGGATGGTCTCATTAGTCACAATCAGAAGAGATTCATTAAAGGGCGATGCATTCAGGACAGTATAGCTACGGCTGAAGAAACTATCCACCAATGCCACACATCGAATGCTAAGAGCTACCTCCTGAAGCTGGATTTTGAGAAAGCTTATGACTCGGTCGAATGTGACTGCCTCCTGGAAGCACTTGCTGGAAGAGGTTTTGGGAATAGATGGATCAGATGGATCCACACATGTCTTACCACCAGCAGAACTGTAATTTTGGTAAATGAGGTGTCGGGCCACCTATTTTCGTGCAAACGGGGCCTCAGACAAGGAGATCCGCTTTCACCCCTTCTCTTCACCATTGTGGCAGACGTACTACGGTCCATGATGGCTAACTGCAATAGAGCAGGTTGGATTGTACCGTTGGCCAAGGGAGTCAATCGCCAAGGTTGCTCAATCCTCCAATATGCAGATGATACTCTCCTATTTGGTAATGGCAACCTCAGGGAAGCAACGCCTTCAAAGGAATATTATATAATTTTGAAGCTTGGTCTAGCCTTAAGGTTAACTTCCACAAAAGTGCTCTCTTCCCCATTGCCCTGACAACAGAGGAGACACTAGAACATGCCACAATTCTCAATTGCTCCACAGAGAGTTTCCCCATTCAGTACCTAGGATTGCCACTAAGGCCTGGAAAACTCAAAAAGACTGATTGGCTACCCATTATTGACCGGGTTGAGAACCGTCTAGTAGGTTGGAAAGGTAAAGCCCTATCATTGGGGGGGAGAGTCACGCTCATTAATGCAGTCCTTTCAAATCTTTCAACCTATTATCTATCCTTCTTTGAAATGCCGCGATGGGTAATTCAAAGAATTGACCGGACTTGAAAACAGTTTTTATGGAAGGGGCAGACCCGGATTGAGGCAGCTATCACCTTATCAGATGGGAGAAGGCATGCATGAAAAAGTTAAATGGAGGACTAGGTATTATTGATCTTCGAGATATGAATCTTGCTTTATTGGGTAAATGGTGGTGGAAGGTTTTCCACCATAATGGAGAAGGGTGGCAAGATTTTGTTCAGGGATATGGGAATGGAAAGAGAAATCTGGGCTTCAGGGTAGGGCCACGTGTCTCCTGATTCTGGAAAGGCATCGCTAAGGCCTATGAACCCTTCATTAGCTGTGTGACATCAGTTATCGGTAACGGAAGACTCACTAAATTCTGGTGGGATAAATGGTATGGTGATCACACACTTAGAGTCATGTTCCCCGATCTATATGATCATGCGTCACAACCACACTACACAGTGGCCGCTGCCTGGAAAAGAGACGCCTGGAAACCACCCTTTAAACAATCACTCGATCCGGGCTCTCAGATTAGACTCATAGAACTTCAGACTTACACCACCAACACTGAAATTAGTTGCTCTCAGAGTCTAGATAAGAAATCCTGGGGATTGGAAAAGAACAGCACGTTCACCATTCACTCCCTGTATAACCACATTCACTTTAGGGGATGTACCCCAAAGTGGGCATGCGTCATTTGAAGGACGAAAGCCCCGCTGAAAATCAAAGTTTTTTTATGGCTGGTGCTGAACGATGCGATTTTGACTAGAGAAATCTTACTAAACGCCAACCGAATGTGGACTCTCGTTGCGGGTTCTGCCACGCTACCCTAGAAACTAGAGACCACCTCTTCTTACAGTGTCCTAGGAGTAAAGCGGTACTCGTTGAGGTACTCAGTGCCCTGGGGACGAATCAGTACCCTAGTGTGTACGAGGACCTGTGGGTAGGTCCAAAATTTGCTACTGAGAGAAGAACTATGAGAGAAGCATGGTACATCGCTATCGCCGCAACGACAAGGGTTCTTCGGCTAGACAGGAATATTTTTTTATTTCGCAGATCTTGTAATAATATTTCTAGTAATTTGACTCACATTATGCATTTTATTTCGTTTTGGGCTAATGTGGCCTCAGCAGGTCCCAAGGGGAGGATAGCGAGCGTATTCCAGGTTGAAGATTTTGATAATGAGGAAGTCGAAATCGGTCTGACGATCGACGGACAGCCAGCTTGACCTTTACTGTTGATAGATACCCACTGCCCCAGGGTTTGTTGGGGGGACATGATATATTTTGGTTAGTCGCATGTATGTTACGGCTATTCTGGTTTTCTTTTATCCCATCCTCCATGTTTGGGGTGAAGTTTATGTTCTTTTGTTATGTTTGTAGGACCTTGTATTTGGCTCAGTATCTGAGTTTGTTTTATTAACCCCTTATTAATAAAACATGGTGGGCATACTCCACCTTCTCTTCAAATATATATATATATATATATATATATATATATATATATATATAGGATTTGGTTCGGGTGAGAACCATGTCTTGGGGTGAGATCTTAAGGGCCTATCCCAGCCACTCATCTGCTTAATCTTAACGGTCAAGATTTTTTTCAATTAAACAATAAGATTAATTAATATTTGCATTAAGATGGGAATCCCTTTAATTAAGCGCTGTTGACCGCGAAATAAAAGTAATGAAGATCACAGATTATTACGCAACATATATTTCCTTTTTTATTTCGAAGTTGCTATTTAGTAATTAAGAAATCCGAAGTTGCTATTTAGTACATACAATATTGCTATTTAATACAAAATCTTTCGTTATTTACCTGTTTGAAATTGACTGTCATATCAATAAAGTACATACAACAAATTAATTAAGAAATCCGAAGTTGCTATTTAGTACATACAGTATTGCTATTTAATACAAAATCAATTGCTATTTACCTGTTTGAAATTGACTGTGTAATTATTGGGCTGAAGGAACGAATTGGTGAATGATTCTGCAGTTGCTATTAATTTGGGATACAAAATCTTCTCCAATATTTTACTGAAATAAATTATTTCTCTCTCCAGTTTGACCAAATTTGCCTTAACCGTCACACACAAAAATATTTGCATTAAGATGGGAATCCCTTTAATTAAGCGTTGTTGACCGCGAAATAAAAGGAAAGAAGATCACAGATTATTACGCAACATATATTGCCTTTTTTATTTCGAAGTTGCTATTTAGTAATTAAGAAATCCGAAGTTGCATAATCTCAGCCATACAAAATGATTTGATGAGTGGTTGGGAGAGGCCCTTAGGTTCTCACCCCAGGGTTGGTTCTCACCCGAACCAACCCCTATATATATATATATATATATAATAAAACACAAAGAAAGCTATCAAGTGGCTATGGTTCAATCTCCCCTAAAATCAATGGTCCAGATTCATTCTCACAAAACATATTTTCCCGCCCAAAATTTCAAACCCCAAAATTTTAAACCCTAAAACCAATTCTCTCTCTCTCAGCTCAGACCCCTACCGCTTCTCTCTCTCTCTTTCTTCCCCCGCTCTCTTTCTCTTCCCCAACTCAGCCCGCCCCCCCCCCCCCCTCTCTCTCTTCCCGAAATCCCGCACCCCATCAGCTCTGCCTCATCGAACCCCATCAGCCTCGCCTTCTCTTTCTTCTCCCGCTCTCTTTCTCTTCCCCAACTCAGAACCCATCCCCTCCCCTCTCTCTCTCTTACCGAAATCCTGCACCCCATCAGCTCCGCCTCATCGAACCCCATCAGCCTCGCCTTATCGAAATCCATCAGCGCCGCCTCATCGAAACCCCATCAGCCTTGCCTCATCGAAATCCATCAGCCCTGCCTCATCGAAACCCCATCAACTCCGTCAGCTCCTTTGAAGCTCCGTCAACCCAACCTCCACCTTAGCGCACTCGAAGCTCCGACAGCCCAACCCCCACTGTAAGTTCAACTCCATTTTGAACTATTTAGAAATTGATAGTGTTTAGAAATTAATACTAATCCTGAAATTGATACAATTTGCATCTAATTTTGCATCCAATAAGTTCAACTCCAGTTTGCATCTAATTTTGCATAGTGTTTAGAAATTGATACTCACAAACACATTTAGGTTGATAAAGAAATAGGGAGATTACAGAGGAAGAGGAGAGTGAGGCGGGGTGCTGGATTAGGTTTAGGTTGATGAAGAGTTGCATTTCGATCAGTAATGCCAGCACCCTCTGCACTAATTCGAGTTGGTTTTTGTTTTTGTTTTGATTTGGTCGGTTGGTTGTGATCATTTTTGGGAAGTTTTTTTTTTTTTTGGCAGACTTTGCGGTTGATTTTGTTGGTTTGGTAAAAATGGTTTAGGGTTCTGATATAAAGGGTTAATTTTGTTGGTAATGTAGTTGGTTTTGTGGAAATGAGAGTAGTTATTGGGTCTTGATCTAAAGGTGTGTGGTGATTTTCAGTGGTTAAGGGTACGAGTAAATTTATATGGATTTCAAAATTTGGTATATGATGCAAAAATGATATTGTTGTCTAAAGGAACATCACTTTAGGCATAAATAGTTGATCATTTAACAAATGTGGCGTTTAAGATTGTTGTAAGGTGAATGGAGAGAAAGAATCCAAGTAGTTGTTCCCAAAGGTTTTGGATGACCTGATAAGTGCAATGTGGTTGTGTAACATTTTAAACTATTAAATGAGCTGAAATTTGGTGCATCTTGATTTGGTGGGTTGTGGATATGTTTGGAAAGTTTTTTTTTTTGTTCGTTTCATGGATAGTTTTGTTAGAAATGGAGTTGGTTTTTGTAGAAATGATTAGGGTTCTGATATAAAAGCCTAATTTTGTAGGTAATGTAGTTGGCTTTGTGGAACTGATAGTAGTCGTTTGAGGTTTTGATGTAAAGTTATGGTTTTGATGTGTAGTGATCTTTATATGGGATACTGTTTAGAAATTGATACTAATAATTGATACTGTTTAGAAATCCCAAAATTGATACTGTTTATGGTTGCAGGTTTTTAAATTTTTAGCTTTGGTTTTTAGGGTTTCGAACGTTTATTAGTGTTTCCTCTTTGATTTTAGAGTTGAGTACGGCCGAGGATTGTAACTATTTGAAAATGTGTTAGTTTATACTCTGTGTAAATACACTATGTGTTCGTATCTGTCACAAATTTTTTGGTTGAATTTTTTATGTTTACACTGTGTTTGGTGTTTCTATGTTTATAGTAAAGGCAATGTTGTGTTTCCATGTAGATTCTATTTTTTAATTTTTTCTCTTATTGAATTTTGTGTTTGCTGATTTTTTTCTCAAATGGCTACTATTCTGTAACTCATTGTAGTTAATATGGGTCGATGTTATAGATGATACATAGTTTACCCAGTCTCTTAGGACTACACTTCCTTTGTTCTTAGGAATTATGTTCTCCAGCCTGATATTAAGATGGGATAGCATATAAGCTGGTGCGCATAGGAGATTTTTGTTCCTTAATCATATTCACACTTAGCATTATATACTATGGCCATGTAAGTATCTCCTTTTTTAAAAAAAAATCTACAACTCTTGATATAACAATAAGTTCCTCACATTTTAATGTTTACTTTAATACCTTACAGGTTGATGTTGACTTGGAAAAGGCAGTAAGTGAAGCTTTTCATTGTATTCTTAGCACATTAATTAATTGTCCACTTACATTCAAAATTGATATTTTTCTATTGCAGGTGCAATTCCTTCGACAAAAAAATGTCGGGGTTACCATTCGAGATGAACGCGAGCTTCATCTAATATATCTTCGCAAGGTAAGCTTCACCCTTTATTACTTGGTTGGTCTTTTGCTTATTATTGATTTTTTTATTAATTCCTACTTTTTAACCACCCAATGTAAAGAAAGGAAACAAGTTATTCTGGCAAAGGAAAGGGAACGGAAAATGAAATGTCCATTGCGGTATATGCTTATCTTGCTTCTGATTTGAGATTTCTTCTTCCTCTAGATTTATTTGAATTTTGCTGATTTCACTGTTTATACTATGAACACTGTCAAGTGTGATTGTGGGTTTGAGATTATGAATGTGGGTTTGAGAATTGAGATTATGCTGATTATGATAAGTTTCTTAAAGTGAATTATTTTTGTGAAGATTCCAGTGGCTGTTTATGCTGTTAATGCTGTTTCCACTTCACATAGCTTCACAGTTCAATTTGATCTATACCCATAATATGATCACCCATAATATGAATGTTGCATTTCCTAATAGACTTCACATAGCTTCCAGTTGCTTCGCATAGCAATGTTGCATTTGTGAAGCTATGGGTACTGATCAATAGACTTGCATTCCAGTGGCTGTTTAAGCTTTGAGATTATGAATGTTGCATTTCTTAATGTCCACAACGCACCCATAATATAATCAGTACAGTTTCACTATAACCACACTTGCAAGATCACATTCACATTATATAATACACAGTTATAATAAAAATTAATGAAGTCATAAGCTTTTCAGTTTTGAGCCCTTCATAAGCAATGTTGCATAAGCTTTTCAGTTTTGATTTGAATCTGCAAAAAAAATAAAAATTAACTAGAGAAACAATGAAGTCAATTAAATATAAAAAGCAATGTTGTTTAGAGAAGCAATGAAGTCAATTAAGCATTAACATTTTTTCTATGTTCTATTGAAATATTTAGAATTTATATTTTTTTAAGATAGTTTATTTTGATTTTTGAAATTAAAAAAATCAAGAATTTGCGTTAACTACAATTTCAGCGTCCATTTTAGATGTTGATATCAATAACTTTTTAGAACCCTTTGTTGTGATTGGTGCTTTATAGACAATTCCATAGATGGGATAAAGTTCTGATGATGAGATTCATCTATCATAAACAGATAGGCATCCCATGCCAGCACAAATTTTGATTTCAAGATGTCACCATTTTTATAAGGTATCAATTTTAGTATCAATTTTGTTAGGGTTTGTGCTTTTTATCATCAATTTAGGGTTTGATGAATTGGGAATTTAGGGTTTTGACTGATTAAATTGGTTCTAATTTGTGATATTGTTCAATTAGTAATTTTACTTTTATGACTGCGTTTAAGATCCAAGCTGTTGTTAAATGATTTTTGCCTTCATTTCATGTCACTAAGATTTAATTTTCATGTACTTATATATTCTGTACTGAATTGCAGTGTCCTTTAAGTCTCGAGAGGACAATCGGAAACAGTTGGAATTGGAGGAGGCCCGAAAAGGCGGGGCTTGCCCCAGCCGAGGTTAACGAAGATGGAAAAGAAATCAATCCCCATATTCCTCAGTATATGTCTTCGGCTCCTTGGTATCTTAATGCTGAGAGACCGGTAAGCCTCTCATTCCTGTGTATGTACTAATTTTTACTTTGTTGTTTATGTCTTTATCAAAGTTGTTGGTTTTGGTTTTGGTTTTTTTAGAGTTTAAAACATCAACCGAAGTGGAAGTCAGATCCAAACTATACGAAAGCGTGGTATGATAGAGGATCAAAGATATATCAAGCGGATCGATATAGGAAGGGTGCATGTGAAAAGTAAGTTTTTTCCACCTATCTCCTCCTTTAACTTTTGTAATATATGCCTCGATACGTACAACCCATTGTTGTGATATTTGGATGAAAGTTGGGGTAGGGATATTGGAAGGCGTTCTACATGGTATATACCTTTGTTATAATGGTTAATGTGTTTGATCATGCATGTTCTCTCACTATTTAGCATTCCTGACAAGGATGGGTCTTCAGAGAAAGAGTTTGGAAAAAGTTTAGTTTAACTTTAGGTATGTTAGGAAAAAAGATAAAAGTAGTAGTTTGGAAAAAGTTATTTTGGCTAAACACATTTAATTCAGCTTTCGAACACCTATTTTGAGTTTGAGTTTAAAAGTGCTTTTAGATCCAAAAACGCTCTCCAATGTACTGCTAAGCAGCCTTATTCATGCTCTAAATTCATTATGTTCATTATGTCCGGGTTGTTTTTGTAATAGGTGGAGTTGGCAGGAGTGGTGGGGACGAGGGCCATGGGGAGGATTGTGGTGAAAGGATCTGGAGCCAGCTGCAGGGGCAGCGGCGGGAGGGAGTGGTAGGGGCGGTGAATGTAGGGGTGACTTTGCCGGTGGGGGTAGAGTTGGGGAGTGTCGTGTCGTTTTAGAGTTGTAGATCGACATTAGCATGTAGTAGCATAGACATGTATCCAACACGATAGGTAACAAACTTTTATATTGTCAGTACGTGAGTTCGATACAATCATACAAGTAACTTTCAATTACAAATGTCTGCGCTGCATTTGTAATTAAAAGTTACAAATGGCAACTTTAGATAACAAAAAATTCAAAAATAACAAAGATAACATTAAATAGAATCTTTTGAGAAAGTATATATAGCTAAATTCTTGACTATATGGGTTTTTAGTTTTTGTGTTAATTTGAAGTTTCTGGGTATCAACAAGGTTGTGGTGTATTGTTGGAATTTGCTTCAATTCGGATTGCATTTTTTATCTTTTGCCTTCTGGGTTTCATTAAAGGACAATATTTTAGTGTAGTTAATTCCTAATTTCATATTGTGAATTCTCAAAAATTGCATCTTTTCCTAGATTTGGGGTTTTTTGTTGTAATGGATGTGGTTCTGATCTTTTTCTCCCTATGCCTTTCGTTGGTATTTGTATTCAGGGCAACTGGAAAGAGTGGGATTTGAGCACAGTATTCCGGCTGTTCGTGGTAGCTATTTGGAGAGCTCTTTATTTTCGGTTCTCAAATTTTGGATTGTGAGTTTCTCTTTTTGCTCCTTTTGTTAATTGATTTCTTCAACTTTCGCTTAGGTTGATTTCCTCTTACTTCTTAGTTAATTGGGCGATTCATGTAGTTAGTTGAATCTACATGAATGGATCATCATAAACATTGCTAATGTAATTTCATTATCACTCTCTATTCAAAATCTGAAATTTTCTATTATGATCAAATGCAGGGTGAATCTTGGGAGCGGGAGTTGTTCTTTCATTTGTCGAAAAAGCGCAACAAGCTGTGAGTGCCGCTCATTTTCAACTTTTTTTTTTGTTGTTAAATCATGTTGTTTATTAGTATGACCTAATCAACCAAATAATGTAAAGTAGATGCAGCAAGAAGATGCTTGGGATCTGGAGAAGAAGATCAAGGGCGCACATTTCAACTTCAGTGGCTCTCCTTAAAGCAAAAATTTGATTATTCACATGGCTTATGTGAGTCGTGTAACTGGAATTGATCCCATGCATCAGAAAGGTATAGGCCACCTCATATTTGTTTATATTTTTAGTCAAGAATTTATTTCTCTCCTGTGTGTCTGAAAACCCAACTAGAATATTGAAAATTTATGAGTTCACTATAGAAAAAAACTGTATCAAAGAGTATAATAATTTAAAATATTTAGAGCATGACTAAAGCTCTAAGAGGTATGACGTAGGTTTTTAGAGTTGTACTGGGGATTTAGTGGCATTCCAAGAATGCATACCCGTATAGATAGAGTCCTTGAAGCATTACAAGCTTCACTTGAGAGAATTAATTAGTCAAACAGAAGCACAGAAAATCATCAACAACTCCATGGTTGTAATCAGTGCTGGTACTAATGATTTTTTCCAAAATTACTTTTTTTTACCCAAACAGATTGAAGCAATTCACAGAGCCGCAGTACGACTCTGTGATGAAATGAAAATCTGTAATGGAGAAATATATAAACGTTCAATACTTTTCGTAACTGTTTTATACACACTCTTCTTGGAACAATTAAGTTGATGAGCGTTTACCATTTCTGAAGGTAAGTGGCAAAGTAGCTAAATTAAACGGAACCCATTGTGTTTTATTTAGGAAGAGTGAGAAAACATTTTTTGATATTATGAGTAATCTGAAAAGGAATTCATGGATAATGCTCTGTGCAGGCATTCAAGCATTTGAAATCATGGCAATTGCAGCTGTTGCCTATTGGAAACAATCTCATAACTTATGTATTCAATGAGATGCACTTCCCTCTGTCAAAAGCAGCAAACATAGTGACCAATTTTGTAGGGACTATCTTCCTCATATCCCTTCTAGGTGGCTTCCTCTCTGATTCCTATCTTGGCAGTTTCTGGACTATGCTCATCTTTGGCTTTGTCGAACTATCTGTAAGTCTTTACTGTCTTAAATTGTATCCCTTTCAATTGAAAGCACTTAAGCATCTTTGAACTTCTTCCAAATTCACCTTAAAGTAGCATTACTTGAGTTTACAGTATTCCAGTTCACAAAGATATATCTTTTTGTTCTTTAGTACTACTAGAGAGTTAGAGAGTTGGAGGTGTGGTTTTTGCGTTCAATTTTTTTTATGGTTGGGCCAGAAAAGGAATACAAAATATACACGTACAGTTCACATATATGCCATATGATCTACTTTAAGTAGATCTATAGATGAAACTAAATAGAGATTATCCTATTTCTCCCTCATTTTCGATCGGCACTGTAATCATGACTGACTCTCAACATTGAACCAAATATTTAGTTCTTCATTTCATCTTTAAGGACAAATATTGCATTTAAAAACTCAAATCTTTTGTTCACAAAGATGCTAAGAGGTTCATAATGTTACTAATTTATCATTTCTATCTCACAACATGATGCCTGTAACAGGTTAATTTTTTTATAAAAGGACCTGTTCACTACAGTTGTGTAATTGAAAAAAATAATGCAAGTCAATTTCATGGCACGATGCCTTAAGCATGATGAAAAATTCAAAAGGAATTTTTTTTTTTAGCATTCAAACTTTCATTTTTTCACAGAAGATGTAGAAGGTGATACATTTGCTAAACAAAAGTTATCTCATTAGCCACCTTTGCAACTTTTTTATGTTTTATGTTTTATGTTTCGTTATAATCTTTACTTTATCTTGATGAAATTACTATATATACTTCTATTTCCATATCAATGAAACCTCTTCCTGAAATCTTGCATATAGATATGGATAATAATCATTAAGAATGATATATATGAATTTTCACCAAGAGCATGCATGAGTGTTGTTCATGGAATGTTGACACGAGCTATGAGTCCATACACATAGCTTCCACATTGTAATAGAAGTTTCTTTCACTTGAAAGCTAAAAAATTGTGAATCGTCCTCTGAAAAACAAATTTCTCATATTAGTACCTCAACAAATTGATCGTAAATACTTCCATCTCATATTATTACCTCAACAAATAGTTATTGTTTGCTGTTTGTTGTTAGTTAGTTTTAAAACTCTCATTGTTTTCATTGATTATTGTAAACTCTTACTATTTGTTTCAAAACTCTTACTGTTTTTTTAGGTACACTGTTTGGTCCCATTTTTGAAGACATGAAGCATTCTGTTTTTCTACAAGACTGTAAATTTTTTTTACCTCTCATTCGGTTGGTTGGTGTAAATTTTGGTGAAGGATGTAATAGTTGTAATATTTAGCATTTTGGGAGATTATGTAAGTATCTGTGTATAATGATGATATAATATAGTTATGTTAATACCCGTACCCGCAATTTTGTGGAGTATTGGGTTCTGTGTTTGGTTTTTGAAAGGTTTTTCGAAGGTTTTTCAAAAAATCCATTATGTTTTCAAACGAATTTTTTGTTTTTATTTTGTATTTTGCATTATATTCTGATTTTTTTCCCCCAGAGCGTTATATATATGATGCCTGTGTGATGTTGCTCGGTTGAGCCTGGGGAGGATTGATATTTATTGCCTGTGATGTTATATATTTAATTGTTAGCAGAATTCCGTAAGGAATTTCTGTAAAATGGCTAATATTTTAGGGGAGGTTCTGTCAAAATTTTTACTAAATTTTCTAAAATCTATTATGTTTTCAAACGATATCTTGGTTTTTATTTTGTATCTTAGTTATATGAAGATTTTTTCTTCCCAGAGCCCTATATATATAATGTCTGTGTGATGTTGCTTAGATTGGCCTGGGGAGGATTTATATTTCTTGACTGTGATGATAAATTTTTAATTGTGAGCAGAATTCCGTAAGGAATTGCTGTAAAATGGCTAATATTTTATGGGAGGTTCTGTCGAAATTTTCAGAAAATTTCCTAAAATCTATTATGATTCCAAATTATATCTTGGTCATTTGGCTAGCGACATGTAAAATGGCTAATATTTTTTTACAAATGAAGTGTCAAACAGACAGAGCATGAAGTGTCAAAGTTTGTAAGCTCAGAACTAACACAAACATATCATGAAGTATCAAATTTTGTAAGCTCAGAACAAACACAAACAGAGCATGTAGTGTCAAATTTTGTTAGCTCAAAACAAACAGAAACAGAGCATGAAGTGTGTAATTTTGTTAACACAGAACAAACAGAAAATGAACAGCAGAAACTGAACATGAAGTATCAAATTGTGTACGCTCAAGACAAACAGAAGCTGAACATGATGTTTCAAATTTTGTAAGCTCAGAACAACAGACACTGAACATGTGGTTTAAAAAAACCAGTAGGCTCAGAACACACTATTCATAACTAGGGCTGCATTGGGGTGCCGCGCCAACTAGGATATGATAGATATATAATCAAGAATAAATACAACAAGCTTGAAATAATTATTCAGATCATATAGTGTTTTGCATCACTGCCTACACCAACACACCAAAGGAGAGAATCAACCACCAAAAGTCTTAAATGACAATCAACAATATAATTTCAAAGGAGGCCTGTATATAGTAGATGATTGTATTAGAAAGGTGGTTGTATTTTGATTTATAATCAGTTTTTTTTCCTGTCATGGTGCATATTTTTAATTAATGTTCTCACATTTCTTTAAAAAAATCTAGCTTTTTGAAGAATTGGATAAGTCAATATTTAGATATTTAAGGACAATAAAGATAAATTCATAAAAAACTGAAACAATTTAACGAATAATTGTTAAAGATATATAAAGAGTTATAGTGAATGACTTTTGATCTTAGCATGTATAATGCATAAATTTATATGCAGTTCATCCAACCAAATAACTCCAAATAAATTTATATGCAGTTCCGAATACGTGCCGTAGGCACGTGCCACGGGCATACCTAGTATATATATATATATATATATATATATATATATATATATATTATAAAAAAAAAGTCGGTTCTTCTACACAAAAGACTAAAGATACAGGTCAGAAATATTGGTTACCATCTAGCTACTTCATGTACATGCATCTATAAATTGTATGCGGAACAAAAAATGAACAAGTATACTTGAACTTTGAAATGCACAAAGTAAAACATATGGCAGATGCTCCCTATGAGATTTCCAGTGAGTTCTTCTTCTCACCGTATTGACTGCAACCGCAAGATTAATGCCTACATAGACAAATGTGCTGACTCAGACAAAGTCGTATTAAGGCATTTGCAAAGTAGGCAGTAAAGCTTATATTTTAATGACAGTTTAAACATAAAGGTTTACAACATGCATGAATTATTTGACCTTGCAATGAATATGAATCATAAGCAAGGTTTTAAAACTCGGGATCGGGCGCGGGATCGGAATTTCCAAATATTTGGATCAAGTTCGAGATCGGCCAGATCGGTAGTATCGGATCAGTATATCGGATTATTTAGATAAGGCATTTAAAATTTTTTTAAAATTATCTAATATGTTTCTATAATTAAATTATTTTTAAAAAATAATTGTTTAATGAATTTAATCTTTTTTTTTAGAAATTTAATATTTTCAATTAGAGACGTGAACATTTTAATTAGTTTCAGAGAATTATTTATATAGAATGAAACTAGAACAATTGAAATAGGTAGACCAATAATACAAATTTTATTTTCATACAAGGGAAAAACGAAGTAATGCTAAACGTGAATAGAAAATTTAAATATTGGATTTTTTTAGTCATAGGATTGTTAGTTTTGGGTTGGGATCGGGCTGATCGATCTGATCCAGTTGCTAAGTCAGTAGAAGATGATCCCTGAGTTAACTCGCTGATTCCGAAATTTAGAGGTTGTATCGAAGCGGCCACTTGAAAATTGATCCAGATGAGATCGAGATCAGCTGATTGTTAAAACCATGATCATAAGACAAACAATTAATGTTGATTATTGTTGCAGATTGTAGAGGTCGATGGACACAGAACCGATGATGGATCATCTAGAGTGAAGAAGTTGCATATAACAACAGAGAATTGGTAAATGTCTAGAAGGTGATGTGAAATTTTATTCTGGATGAGGAGATAAAAAGTTTGAGTGAGTCGCCAAATCTTCTACAGGAACTTTTTTCTGTATTGCTTTTTAGGGTAAATATGGGTTAGGCCCTTACCGTAATAATTAATTACAAAAAGAGTTTCTCTCTCCAGATTTTCTAGAGAGAGAAGCTCACCCAAAAAACCCAAAAAATAAAAAACGCTAGATCTAGAGAGTTTGGAGGGGGTGGCGGCCGGGATCTCGCCGCCCCCTCCCCGTTCGCCGTCCCTACCCTCTCGCCCTTCACCCACCTAACATCCTCTTTCTTTCTCCTCGCCGCCACGATTCATCCTCTCTCCCGCCGCGATTTATCCTCTCTCCACTCTCTCTTTTACCGCGATTCCTCTTGCTGTGCTCGTAGCCCTCTCAGATCCATCCTCCAGAGCGGAAAGCCTCCGTCCCCTTCCCCCTTCCTCCAGCTCCTCCAGCACGCCACCAGGGATCCACCATCGCCCAATCACGCCGACGCGTCCAGCCGTTGTGCGACGCGTCCAGCCGTCGAGCGACGGGTCCGGCCATCGTCACTAGTGCTGCCATCGAGCGCAGCGTCCGGCCGTCCTGCCATCATGCCGAAGACCAAGCGGCAGCGACGAGCTCTAGATTTGTGACGTTTTGGGGGTAAGTTGGTTGTTTGGGGTTTGGGTTAGGTTGGGGTTGGTTGACTTTGCTAGTTGTTTGCCCGGATATTTTTCACGGTTGCCACCATGTACACATTCTTGGGGCCAATCACGGCACTCTGCAGATATGATTTGGTTTTTTTGAGGGTTGGTAGTGCGTGTGAAGTGTCGGGGTTTGCTTCTTTCTCTACGATTCGTAATGATGAAAGAGTCAGTGAGGATGGCAGGGTCGATGTGCGAGACGGCATGGGTTTTATTTGTGTGGGGGGTTGGTGGCGCTGTCTGAGTTGGGTGTGTCTCGGTGTGATGATTGCGGTGTAGTACGGGTGTGGGTCTAGGGCCCGAAGATGGGGTCCCCCCATGAGCCGTGCTCACTCGCTACTTTTGTGCCCTATGCCTTCTACCGACGCCGTCGTTCGTCTCCTTCAGTGGTGCCGGAACAGTTCCTTCGCCGCCACCACCATGTCCACGCTCTCGGGGCTGATTACTGTGATATGCAGCCATGATTTGGGCCTCCATAGTTGGTGTAGTCGACGAAGTAGTCGGGGTTTGTGCTGATAGCAGCGCCATAGATTGTGGCTGGAGCTTGTACCCATTCTGTTGGGGTGTTTTCTTGAGGGCGGGGGCTGCATGCGGGCTGCTTCACCGAATGACCACAGTCAACGGGGCACCACCACCACTACGCCCTCATAATGCAAATTGACGCCCAACGCCATCGCCCGGTGCGGCAAGAGGAGAAGGTGATACTTCATTCAGCTGGGTCTTGTTTTGATTTTCTGATCGAGAGAGAGAGAGAGTGAGAGAGTGAGAGAGTGAGTGAGTAAAGATGTTGCTCCTCACTACTCTATGCTGGTGGTGGTCTGTATTTGTGAAAAATCACTGAAGATAGCAAGGGTGTGAGAGAGGCGAAGGTATCCTTTCCACGGCTTTCTCCTTGACTGCGGTTTGTGGTGGGGAAGTTATTATAGCATGTTCGTGGGAGGATAGGAGATGTAGACTGAGCTTGGCCGCTGTCAATACTCTGCCTACAGGGCTTGGGCCCAAAGATGCCCTCCCCCCCCCCCCCAAGCGAGTAGACTGAGTTTGATAGTTGTCAAAATTCAGCCTGCGGGGCTTGGGTCCAAAGATGGGGTCCCCCAGCGAGGTGAAAACAGGGATCGACGGGTGATAAAATCCTGCCAGACTAGTTTCAGGTGGGTGTGCATGTGCCGTAGAGACAGTGTACGGAAGCTAAACTGACGTACATACAATTTTTTTGGACCGAGCACGTTTATCGGCCTACCCTCCAGGGTTGTTGGAGGTATTTGTTGTTTATATGGATTATGTTGCTTCATGTATATTCTATTTTCTGTCTGTAGGTTGTAACTGGGCTCAGTACTCTTGATTTGTTTCTTTAATTTTTTATTAATAAAACAGGGTGGCCATATTCCACATTTTCCTTCCAAAAAAAAAAACAAAAAAAAAAAAACAAAAACAAAAACAAAAAAAAAAAAAAAAAAAACTTTTTTGTAAACTGCTTAAACTAAAAAAATTAAGTTCGAAGCCCTTTTTCTCCCAATACCCTATATACTTCTACCTTGTATTATAAAAAATGGCATTACTAGTTTACTACCCCTCATAATTTTTTAAAAAGGAAACACAGCTGTTCTTGCAACATAAAAACAATACAGCCTTACTAAAACAGTACATAACACAAAAACAGTACAAAACTCACGAAACCAGTGCAATACAAACGATAATGGTACAAAACTCCCAAAAAAGAAGGGGGGCCCACTTCACTGATTATTAAAAACCATGGATAAACATATACGAACTTTTAGTATATGTTTGGATATATATAGGATTAAGATGACTGGAGTTTACCAGTGAATGGTGCAAACTCTCCATTCAAGAAAGACAGCTAAAGTAAATTTGTTATTGATCTATTTTGATTTTTTTATAAATATGCAATGGGAAGACAAAATGGAGATTAAAGAAATGATTAGCTTGGATTAGAGTTTCGAGAACTTTATGTATTACATTTTGGCTGAAATAATAATAAGAGGTATTTCAATTGCAAACTGAGTCACGGATAAACAAATGTTTAGATTATTGGTATTGTAGATACCTTCACACCTGTACTTGGGTTACCATTGTATTTAGACATGTTCATAGTGTTAATGGGATTAGAGTAAGCTTTATAAAACCATATAATCATGCTCGTGCATAACTATAACAAACATCTAAAAGTAATGTTGAAGTTAAAGAAAACTCTATGCAACGTTTCTAACAAACTATATGCATTCGAGGTAAGTTCAAACTAATGATTAAGAAGACGATGGTTGAGCTTAAAGATAGATATGTTGCTTTCTCAAATAATATGTTTCCTACTTCAATTAATTTGCTGGACCTCAAACTATTTTATATAATCAAATCAGGTGCACCGTTCCGAAGACGTGCCGTATGCACGTGTCAATGAGCAAACCTAATAGTTCTATAAAATAGTTCAAATATTTGCATTTATATATATATATATAGAATAATGCTAATATGAGATGGTGAGATGGGTGAGATGAAATTTTTTTTTTTAAGAGATGAGCGATTTGAGTCATCTGAATCTCGATCACACCGTTCACATCACTCTACATGCCATCTAGATGGTGTACAAAATTTCAAGCAATTTGGAGACCTTTAACCTATGCATCAAAACGTTCAACACGTCATGAAGATGGTACGAAATACATATATATGCATTTTTTTGAACATCTTGATGCATAGGCTACATATCTCTGAATTGTTTGAAATTTGGCACATATCATCTTGATAACAAGTAGAGTGATGTGAACGGTGTGATCGAGATTCAGATGACTCAAATTGCTTATCTCTCAAAAAATATTTTCATCTCACCCATCTCACCATCTCATATTAGCATGACTATATATATATATATATATATATATATATATATATATATATATAGGGTAAAAGGGATATGAGCAACTTGCTCATTTAGTAAATGAGCAAATGATGAGGTAGCATGCATGTAATTGAAAAATTCTAAAAGTGGTTAGATACTCAATGTATCACATGCATGCCACCTCATCACTTGCTCATTTACTAAATGAGCAAGTTGCTCATATCCCTTTTACCCATATATATATATATATATATATATATATATATATATATATAACTAACGTACCCACAATACACCACCAATCAATACACCACCAATGGCACCCGAATCCTACTTTTTTATAAAATAACATATCCATGTACCAGTGTCCTGTCATACTCACACCCTCCTGTCATACTCGCACCCTGTATCCGTATCAGTACTTCATAGGTTGTCGCTACCCGAATTGGAACCTTCATCATTCTTGCTGCTACCGGAGTTGGAACCAGCATCTTCTTCATCGGAGCTATCTGATATGGGGTGGTCGCCTTGCAAGGACCTGCATGTAGACCACCACGTAGACCTTGCATGGGTCAAGGTGATCTTTAATGAAAGTGCTGACTTTGTAGTAAAGATAGGGCTTGTACCACCAGTTACAAAGGTAATAATTCCTAGCCGACATTTTGTCTCTTTCTTCTTTTTCTTTCTTTCTCTTTCTCCCTTATCATCTTTTTCAGTTTTTTCAGAGATGTCTCTTTATATAGGCGAGAATGGTGAACGCACGTGTACGACTATAGGGTCTGACCTCACAACTTTTTGAGAAAAAAAGAAATACTGGTTTTACTTTTCTGTAAGTTTTAAAAACTAGTTTTACTTTTCTGTAAGTTTTAAAATTTGAAGGGTCTAAATGTTTATTAACCCCCCACAATATATCTTTGCATATTCTGCTGAGCCTAATGAAACAACAAACGGTGGCGGGACCACGCTTAATGGGGAAAAGGAGAAAAAAATCATTTCTGAATTGATTACAATCTCTAATCTCGCCATTTTTTTTTTCATTTTTGTTGTTCTAAAAATTGCACTTTGCACCTCATTCTACTTTTCTTTATCCACACCTAAACAACGAAAGAAAAGAAATCGAAAGATACAAACAAAAATAAAAATACAAAATGAGAACTATAAGAAAGAAGCATTGCACTTTGCGGGTTCTTCCCATCTCACCTGATGGTTTTCACCGTTTAAAGTTTTCTTGAACATTTTTCACATTGCTTCAAAAATTTTGATTTGTGAAGCTTCTCACTCCCATAGGTATACAAAAGAAATTCTCTTCCCATTTTGCAAAAAAATAAGGTTTTCTTTTTCTGAAAATGAAATTTAAAATTTAGTGATTTTAATGGTTTTTGTCAAATATTAACTCAATAATTTAGAATTTAGTGATTTCAAAATTTTGGGGTTGAAAAGAAAAAGTGATGAACATCACAAAGACTGTCACCAACTCATTCTAAGCACATCCTTAAGGTATTACAATCACCCTTTCTTATGGACTTAGCGTCCTCGCTAAGCTCGGATCCACATCAAACCAAGACTCATTTCTAATCGATACGGTCCACATGGTTGCCACTGACACCACCAACTTATTAACCCAGCCTCTACAAGAGTACTATCTGTTGTCCCACAAGTGTGTACACCACTATGCCCCCACCACTAGGGTTGAAAGTCAACTCTGATATATTTGTAACACACAAAGCCCACTCAGCTACTAATCTAAAAACTCAGAGTCAATTTTGTAGTCACAACAACCCGGTATTGTCACAACTCCGCCACATGGCTTAAGTCTCACCCAAAAGACTATCTACTTGGAAGGCAACTTTGAATTCTTGACTTTATTATATATACACCACTCAATTCTATGTTTTATCCAATGTGGAACTAAATTCTCACTCCCATCCAACCTAAGGAAGACATTTATATTTAAACTTTTCTATGCCCGCCAACTAGGCCAATCCTACATGCCCATATTATTCAACAAGAAAGATGGCCAATTAATAATTCCTACCTAGGGGTATCGCATAGTAGTACTAAGTTGACCAATCAAAAGCTTTAAATTCAAATTTTCCTACCATATATTATATAGAAAGTCTTATATTTTAGTTGATATTTTTTGACTTATAGTTGATATGTTTTACTTAAATGCTCGATTTGAATACTAGTGCACTCTCACTTAAGTTTGAATACTAGTGCACTCACTTAAGTGCTTCTTTACTTGAAATACGTGGAATTTCCTTGAAACTACTTGTTTTGCATTGTTGGTGGTGGTGTTTTTTTAAATTTTGTTAGTCATTTTTATTTTAACCTAAGAGACAACATTTGCCGTTCTCAACTAGTTGGGAAAAAGGTTTTGTTCTTGTTGTTTATGAGACCACATTTAAATTACTATTATTTTCACCCACCTGGTAGAAATTACTGATTCAACCACTGGATACCAATGATGGTGACGAAGAGGAGGGATAATGAAAGAAATTTAGAGAATGAGACCTACATCAGGAGGAGGTTGATGAAGAGGGTAATTTTGGAATACATAAAGGAAATAACGGATGGATTGGCATAAAAGGGCCCAAAAGGTAGTATTTCTAGTTTGTGGGGTTTATACTGGATGTGAAAAAGTCATGGAACCTAATAAAAATTCAAAGTCAAGAGAGGGGACTAAACTATAGTTACCCTTCTTTTGTTTGTGGCTACAAGGTTGGAGATGATCTAACAAAACAGAGGGAATACTATACTTTTTGGAGGTAGACAAGAATATTAGGTCAAATGCCTCATTCATTAAGGGAAGAGGTTTAACAATTTATAATCTTTTCCTGAGACACAAAATATGTAGGGGAACGAAATAGGTAGGAGTATGAATACATGATATGACAAATTTGTAAGTTGTACATTGGGATACATGCATGTTATAGTATAGTTTATCACAATTATGCATATAATCCAGATGACATCAAAATTTAACCAAAATAAGATATCTGTAGCCCATAAAACAATCAGTTTCATAATCTGTATAAAATTATAATAATGAGAATCTACATAATCATTAAAAAGTTACGAGATTTATTAGTATAAATAATGTGAAAAAATATTTAGAACTTGTTGATTATGTGTTCAATAATTTCTAAGAGATGTTTGAATATAAAAATATCCATTAAATTTTAGGATAAGTGACTGAGTCTATGAAGTGTCAGGATAAGAGTAAACAAGACATGGGTACTAATCCATGATAAGAGTAAACAAGACATGGGTACTAATCCATGATAGAAGTGTGTGCTGCACAGGTTTTTTCTAACCCTAGTTTTATTTGGAATAACCCTAACTAATACCTGATACGCTAAATTGAAAATTCTATAACATTCAAAAAATCAATTGTTGCAGCAAAAATCGAATGACCAAGATGTCAGTCAAGTCAAGTTGAGAAGCATGAGTTACCAATGCGTCTCAAATTCAATCAACCGTTTTATTTAACTAGCCTTCTGACTGTAACCTTTCTTCTTCCGAAAGGTGTTTGACCATCAGTTTAATCATATCAAACAACTAATAGACATTTGTTTCTTTTTAAAAGCTCCAGCATAAACTAACCAAAGTCATATAAAGCTGTCTCTTTCTCTCTATATCTTTTCATTCTCTTTCTTTAATCATCTTATTAAATCGGTATCTACCAAAATTAACATCCCAAACAAAAAATTATTGCTTTCTGACACGAGTGTTGTAAAATATTTGTTGATTACTCTCCAGAAGTTTCATTTAATGACCTATAAACTTGATCCCCAATAGTTTGATTCACTTTAAACATCTCCTTTATTCTTATAATTAAGTAGTTAAAAGTTTTTTCCCCACTGATCACACATCTCTAGTTCCTATAACTCATTTGAATAACCTAATTAACCATTTTCAGTATCTCAAGTACTCTAAACTTCAATAGGAATAACGTAGAGCTTCAAGTCCTCCCACCTTTGGTTTTTAAAAATCCTTAATTTCAGTTGGCTTTTCTTGTGAAAATGCATATAGTTTCTATTCTGGATTAAATCCTTCAGTTTCACATTTCTTCCTTCAAACCTCTTATACTCACATTAAACAACCTAGGACCCAAGGTGACCTCTTCATCTATCTTTAATTTTCTCTCCCTTCACTACGACTATTTGATCTTCAACATCCATACACATTACATTCGCTGTGTACAGTACAGCTTATTTCTCTTATCTTATCAAGTTTATGGACGAATAATCCACTAAGAAAATATTGACCGTAAATAGTACTAAAGGAAACCAGAAAAGCTCGTTTGTCTTAGTTCAGTTTTTTTAAAGAAATTTTGCTCAAATCTACACAGAAGTTGAAGTGAAGGCAACTTGGATTTCCCATATTTTGACCAAACCCTCGTGCAATCAATGAAAAGCTGTCATGTGGTTCCGCATTGCAACCCCACTTAAAGTAATACAGTAACCAATCTAAATTAATAGTAAGAATAAATAATTGAAGGTAAAGGTCGTTATCCGACTTTCAGGTTCCTAATTCCAATATCTAAAAATCAAGGATGTGCATCTTCCAAAGTTAGGATGCAAAGAACACAAAACCTCAAACCCAATACTTAAAGGGTGAGGCCTGAATCGGTTTTAGAGACCTGGCACTTCGATTGACAAATGAGCCTAGATAGCCTTGGGAATTTCTGCATTTGATTTCTCTTGGGTTAAACCACAATATCTCCCAAAGTGAATGTGTGCAGTCTAAAACACAACATAATCCACTTAAAAACCAATCACCATCCTTAATTCACACGTCACCTAATATTTTGGTATTGTTGTGAACAGAAAGTAACTAGAAAGTGTCTGACACCAAGCTTTCTAGATGATAGGAACCTTTTCAAGAAAGTTAAAAATTAAATATATATCCCGAGGTAGTGGAAACCCCAATTTTGGGAAAGGGCTTGGGGACAAAAACAATTTTGCATTTACCACAAATCGATTTTAATTATAAAAAGTGCTTTTGGGCTTCCATAAAGCAACACCAAACATTGCATAACTATAAATATATATAAGGCCAAACAACAGCTTGACCTTGAGCACTAAAAAGACTTTACTTCAAAAAATAAAACTTAAACTTACAAAAGAAAGATAAATAGTAGTTATCTGCTCAATCAAAACAAACATTTAGTGCAATACCTTAAACAACATACTTACTAGTACTTTATCTAATGTGGTCTTGTCAGACAGCTGATTTAACCTCACCAGATCCTTCCTGGATGAGAGGGAGAATATAGAAACAAGTAATTAGTTAAAAAAGCTGGAAAAATAATATGTTATATGTCAGACCTAAGTGCTATTATACATTGTTATTCATGAACAAAAAAATAAATTTGGAATAACTGCAGTCAGTAGACTATGTACAACAATACTTGAGTTCACAAACCTCAGCTGAAGGTACGCTCTTCCTAATTTTTCGAGTTGGACTCCTCATTGTGACAAATTCCTCAGCAGATGTAGGATGAACACCAATCGTTGCATCAAAATCAGCCTTTGTCAGACCAGCTTTAACAGGAATTGCAATTCCCTGAAGCAAGTGAAACCTTTACCTGTTAATTTGCTGATAACAAGTAAATAAAACATAGTATTATTCCACCCAAAATAACAAACCTGAATTATCTCGGCAGAATCCTCCCCACACATGTGCACTCCCAAAACTTTATTTGTTTTTGCAAATACAATAATTTTCATGAAAATCCGATCAGGTAATCCAGACAGAGTAGCCTTGAGAGGCCTAAAGTTAGATGTGTAGATATCGACATCCCCATATTCTTCAATAGCCTGCAAGATTTGAAATTCGAAGGTGAAATATAGTGAATTATATGGTAAATTATCATTAAAAAATGGTAAACAATATAATTTGTCACCTGTTCCTCACTAAGACCAACTTGGCCAATAGGTGGCTGAGAGAATACAGCAGATGGCACCGCTCTGAGACAAGTAATCCAGTCATAAGAACAAAAACAAAAAGGATAGCAATACTGATAGATAGCGTGCACCCAGATTCTATATAGGTACTATACATGAACCTTCAGGATTGACTTCAAAATTTTTAAATAATAAACAACCGCGGAGTTGAAGTTCATTGAAGACAGGATTTTGCATGGAATTAAGTATAATTCACATGAGATTTTTAGTTTTCAAATGAAATACTTAAACCTTTGGCAAGATGTGATGTTGCTGGGTAAAGTTCTAATGAATGATGTTTAAGTTATCAGAAGAGTTAATGAATTCATCTAGGCTAGATTTGCAACTCACTTCAAAAGAGAATTGAGAAACATTAAGCATCAAGATAAGAAACATGTACTAAATATATGATCCAATAATCATTGTAAAAGACTTTGGGAAAGGTACATATAAAAAGAGCTTCAGCAAATGTAACATTAAATCTTCAAAAACAGCTAATTAATATGCTTGTAATGCATCCTAAAAGAAATGATGCTCACCAGACACATTACTTAAAGAGACTCAAAATATAAAAGTCAAAATCATTTCCAACCATGTCAAGGTAGTGGTACTTTTTTATTTTTTCACAAATCCTAGTCAACAGTGCTATACAGTTATGAACAGATACCACTAATAAGCTCCGTGTTGCCAATAATGTATCACATTTGACAAACAAAAATCAAACTTTTTGTGAGAAAACTGCTGGTGCTCAAATTATGTAAGAACGCAAGCACACAAGACAATAATTATCAAAAATAAAACTTCTTCATGAGAAAACAATTACTGCTGCTAGAATTATGTAAAAATACACACAAACACAACAATTTTGTTTGATATGACAATTTCGTTTGGTAGACACACACACACCCTTGTGTTTAATATGACAATTTTATTTGCTAGTATCACACATAAACACCATTACTTTTAATATGACATTTTTGTTAGTAGGATTACTATCTTTAGTTCGCAACACTAGTTTAAACCTAATAAGGACAAATATTCACCCTCATGTCTTGTGCGTCTAGTTCTGAATATCCAGAATTTGATGGTCTTGGAACGTATAAGATCTACATAATGCATATACTACTATTACAGGATAATAGCTTATATCTTCTCCTCTTTGCTGTGAAGTTGCTGTTAGAGCAAAGAGGTGAAAATGGTCGTTTGGAATGAAATGAAATAGAATTGGAAATGTTGGAACAAGGAAAGGAACAAGGAGGGGCTATTTGGATTGAACAACAACTCTTTCTCAATTGTTTTACTTACGTTGCTTGGTTACATATCTATTTATAGTGTACAATGGAATTCTCTAGATGTTTAGAAGTCTCTAGATTTAGATTTTCTAGAGCTTCTTTACACTTCTTGATAGGACTATGTATATAAGTCTCTAGAACATTTTTGACTTTGTTGTTCTAGAGCTTCTCAGAGATAAGATATTCTAGCTACATCCTTGCATGCATTACTACTTTTCTACAATACTCTAGAAAATTACAAATTACATTTTAGCACCCCCTCTTAGTTTGTAATTTTCATTTGGTTTCTAAATTGGACGAACTTCTCAATTGGCAAGGCTTTTGTGAAGATGTCTGCAAGTTGCTCATTCGTTGTGACAAATTCTGGCTTGATCACTTTGTCTTCTACCAAATCCCTGATGAAGTGGTGACAGATCTCGATGTGCTTCGTCCTAGCATGGAACACTGGATTCTTCGTCATGGCTATGGCAGACCCTGTTGTCACAATATAGAGGTGTTGCTGTGTCTTAATTTTGTTACAGATCGGATAGAATCCTTCTGAACCAGCGACACAGCTGAAATGTATTCAGCTTCTGCTGACGACAGAGGTATATAATGCTTCAGCCCAAAATTTGTTAGGAAGGTCTTCAACTTTGAGCATGCTTCGTGCCATCTCCACAATTGATCGATTTCTTCTTTCTGCCACGCCACTTTGTTGAGGAGTGTACCTTGCTATTAGTTCCTTAATTCTTTGCTTGTTGCAAAATTCTTGAAATTCTTTTGAAGTAAACTCTCCTCCACGGTCTGTTCTTAGCAGTTTTAACTTGTGGCCACTTTGGTTTTCAACAAAAGCTTTAAATGTTATAAACATTGAGAATACCTATGCCCACATTATTCTACTATAATCATCCAAAAAAAAGTAGAAAGTACTTTTTTCACTTAAGGATGGAGTTTGAGTTGGGCCACATACATCCGCACTCACCAATTCTAAAAGAGCTTTAGCTCTCCATGATGTTTTTGTGAAAGGTAGTCTACGCATCATTCCATAAATGAAACCTTCACAATTTTTTCCTTCCTCGTTTATGTGTGGGAGTCCTACGACCATTTGTTTCTTTTGAAGCAAATTTAGACTTCTAAAGTTTAGGTGGCCAAATCTCAAGTGCCATAATAGAGACATTATTTTCTTCGGCCCTTAATGCAAGATTCTCAATTTGCATTTTTAGTGGAAGACTTTATTTTGGGTCATCTTTATCTTGGCCACTATTTGGTTACTTTTCTCTTCTATAATTATGCATTCTCTTTCACAAAATTAACCATATATCCTTTTTGCATTAACTATCCCACTTAATACATTTTTTGTTAGGCCCAACATCATAGACTTAGTCTTGCCTCCCTTAGTATGCACGACTATCACCCCCTTTCCTTCAATTTTTTGCAATTTTCCATTCCCAAGCCTAGGCAATTAAAATTGATTTTTGGAACTAATCGGTTTAGGAGCGATTAGTGATTAATCGGGTAATCGAAAAATAATTGGGGATTAAATCGGAAAAATTGTGTGTGTGTGTGTGTGTGTGTGTGTGTGTGTGTGTGTGTGTGTGTGTGTAATATTAAAAAATGATCTATCCTCCTTATGTAGCAACCTTAGGCCCCAACATAAAATTAATATGAGATTATCAAATTGGAACATATAGCTATTGAGAAAACGAAGAGAGTACTTGATTTCAGTTGAGTTTGGATTCTGGATGTGGATCGGATCGGGTTTACTGGTCGGTTCTAGAAAACAAAAATAATCGGGGAGGAGCAGCACGTGCAGTAAGAGAAGGTGCAGCAGATGCGGGTCATGTTAAGTTGGCAACGGTGGGTCGGATTTGGATTTGCTTGACGATGAAGAAGAGAATCGGTTTGGATTTGGATTTGGGTTTGGGTTTGGGTTTGGGTTTGGGTTTGCGCGAGGAAGAAGAAAAGAACGACAGCGGATCGGGTTTGGGTTTACACAAGGAAGAAGAAGAAAGCGACGATAGGTCGGGTTTGGGCGCGAGGACCATAAGGGGTTTGTATTTTGGATTTGGATTTGGATTTGAGTTTAGGGCGGATTAAGCCCAAATAATGCAAATGAGCATGAAAATTAAAGGAGAAGATTTAATCGGTTAATCGGCCAGTTAAAATCGGCCAATTAACCACTAATCGGCCGATTACATTGTATTAAATCGCTAAAAAAATAATCACTTAGCCCCCGATTAGCGATTAATCGGGGATTGATCAGGCGATTAATCAGATTTTAACTGCTTAGCCCCAAGCTTCACCTGAGAATTAACTCCATCTAGTTTGACAAAGCTACCGTTATTTCATGTCATTTGATTATTGCATCCTATGTAGCACGGACACGGGTAAGAGATACGGGTACGATACGACTCAGGTACGCGGATACGTGTTTTCTCAAAAATTTAGGATACGGGTACGTTAATGGTACGTTGAATATAAAAATAATAAATTTAATATATATATATATATATATATATATATAGGAAATTGCTCAGTTGAAAACGCAAATATTGTGAAAACCCGTGAAAACAACTTAGGCTGTTATTTCCAACAACGGCCTAGGTGGCTTTCCACGTTTTCACAGACATTTGCATTTTCAATGGAGCATTTCCCATATATATATATATATATATATATATACTAGGTTTGCCCGTTGACACGTGCCTACGGCACGTCTTCGGAACGGTGCACCTTGTTTGATCATAAAAAATAGTATTGGAGGTCTAGCAAATTAATTGAAGTAGCAAACATAGAGCAAAAAACATATTATTTGTTTTTTTTATTTTTTTGAATTATTTTTAAAGTTTTTAAATTTTTAAATTTTTAAATTTTTAAAATTTGAAATTTTTAAATTTTTTTAAATTTTTTAAATTTTTAAATTTTTAAATTTTTAAATTTTTAAAAAATTTTATTTTCTTAATTTTTTTAATAGAAGAGGGAGGGAAAGAGAGAGAGAAAAATAAATAAATAAATATAGGAGTTGTTTTGGGTGGGAGATTTGAATTTGAGTTTTGGGGGGAACTTTTGGGGGGGAAATATGTTTTGTAAGGTTAGATCTAGGCCTTTGATTTTTTGGAGGATTGAAGGTGAGCCACTTGATAGCTTTCTTTGTGTTTTATTATATAGAGCAAAAAACATATTATTTGTTTTTTTTATTTTTTTGAATTATTTTTAAAGTTTTTAAATTTTTAAATTTTTAAATTTTTAAATTTTTAAATTTTTAAAATTTGAAAATTTTAAATTTTTTTAAATTTTTTAAATTTTTAAATTTTTAAATTTTTAAATTTTTAAATTTTTAAAAAATTTTATTTTCTTAATTTTTTTAATAGAAGAGGGAGGGAAAGAGAGAGAGAAAAATAAATAAATAAATATAGGAGTTGTTTTGGGTGGGAGATTTGAATTTGAGTTTTGGGGGGAACTTTTGGGGGGGAAATATGTTTTGTAAGGTTAGATCTAGGCCTTTGATTTTTTGGAGGATTGAAGGTGAGCCACTTGATAGCTTTCTTTGTGTTTTATTATATAGATATATATCTATATAATAAAACACAAAGAAAGCTATCAAGTGGCTCACATTCATTCCCCTCAAAATCAAAGGCCCAGATCTAACCTCACAAAACATATTTTTCCTCCCAAAATTTTAAATCCCAAAACCAATTTCCCCCCCCCCCCCCACCCCCCACCAAAAAAAAGAACTTATTACTTTATTACTATCTCTATCTTCTCTCTTTTTTCTTCACTTTTTCATATTTCTCTTTCTCTCTCACAATTTTTTTATTTACTTGGAAATTTAGATTCTAAGGTTTCAGATTTGTAAATTTTTAAAATTTTTATGTTTTTTTATTGCACATGTTATACTGAAAATATCAAATATCTTTTCAACAATTAAATTTCATCATTTTTCACACTTAAAGCTCTAAGAAGTTAGATTTTACACCCCATTTATAATTATTTTTTAACATATACTAATGGAAACATAGATTTTTATTTACAACTAATTATTGTCATACTATTCAAACTTAAGCTACATAATTGTTGTTTTACTGTTTGCATGGCTTTTCGTATTTTGTATCGTTTCGAAGACGTGCCGTAGGCACGTGCCCACGGGCAAATCTAGTATATATATATATTATGTTAAAAAAATTATAACTAGAAATATAAGTCCTAAAAAGAAACAATACATTACTAACTAGTTACTACTTATCTTGTTGCAGGTAAAGATTCCTTTGGTTGAAGGCTTGAAGCTTCCTTATGGCTTCCACATACCCGCAATTGGGCATACATGATTAGCTCAAATCTTGTAATGAACTAGGAAGTACTTGGGAAGAATGAATTGAAAAAAAATAAAAATAAATATGGCAATCTGCCTTGTATTATTTTCATTTGTGATTCGATCCATATATTGGGGATGATGATTCCCCATCTACATTAAATGAATAACCTATATTTCATCTACAATTAGACAGTGAATAAAAAGTAAAAAATATCAATTAGCCCAACCCCAATAACTCTCTAAACATTTAACACTAAAACAGTTAACTAACTATTAAGTATTTAACAATTAACTTATACTTGAGACTTGAGAGGTTAATTAAAGAACAGACAGACTAACTTATACTTCAATTAATACTTGAATCAAAACATACTAACAATTACCAGTGAAGAAAAAATAATTATACAATTTAAAGTGAAGAAAACTTCATACTAACAGTGAAGAAAAAAAAAATCTCAAATTATCATACTAAGTTACTAACAGTGAACAATAACATACTAAATTATTAACAATTGAATCAAAACTTCATCATCTCAAATTATCATCTAATTTGTATACATGAAGAGTGAAGAAAAAAAAAAATCAAACCTTGGTAGTTGCCTAGTTGGTACTGTGGTAGAGAAAGAGAGTAGGAGACAGCTCAACTGCTCAAGTAGGGGGAGATTCGACAGCTCAAGTAGGGGGAGAGTCGCACGGCGACGGCAGTAAAGGGAGATGCTCACGGCGACGATGCTTGAGGGAGAAACGAACGGCGACAGCTCCCGGCAACGACAGTAAAGGGAGAGGCATACGACGACGACGGTAGAGAGAGAGGCAAACAGCGACGGTCGATTGGGCTTGGGGAGCGAGAGCTCGATTGCGACGGGCCGATTTGGCTTCGGGGAGAGAGAGTGGACAATTAGGGGATAGAGAGGGATCGATTTCGTTGTCGATTAGGGGAGAGAGAGAGAGAGAGAGAGAGAGAAAGTTGCGTTTGGGGAAGGAGGCGGGATTAGGGTTTGGGGGAAAGGTAGCTGTTCAATTTTTTTTTCTTTTTTTTTTTAACACCAAAAGGCGCACCCAGGCGCACCCAATCGTTTTTATTTCATTTTTTAATTAAAAAAATTATGGATACGCACCGGATACGTACCCAGAGCGTATTCGGGCGTATCCGAGTCGGGTACGCACCCGGTACAGATACATGACCTGTTTTTGAGTACCCGTGCTTCATAGGTTGTATCCACTATCCAAATACCATCTTTTAATCCTATCTCGGCGTTAAAACAAATTAGCTTGTTATGTTTCATTATATTTAGCTTCATCATTTTTATGATACCAACAATCTCTCTGGGAGTGATTAGGATATTTGCAATTTGTGCATTTGAATTTACAATCTTGTGTCTTGTGATTAGACTTTCCACAAATTCAACATTAGGAGGAAGATGTACCTTTAGAGAAGTCTTGGTTATTCTTTCCATATCTTTCATTAGGGTCATTATTGTTTCCAACATTTTGTTGCTTGTAATTGCCTCACCCGAATTGGTGCTTCTGTGAAAAACTTCTCTTTCTATCTTATTTTTCTATCTATCCTCTTTTATCTGCAAGTGTGACCTTTGACCGAAAAGCTTGCTCCACTTCTTGACTTGAAATGTTCATTTTAAGTTCATGTGTCCAAAGAAGCCAATGGTTCATGAAAACTTAAAATAGACAAATCTTTGGATTCTTCAATAGCGGCAACATCATGATCCCATTTCACAGGTAAACCTCTTAAAATCTTTTCAACAATTTTCTTATATTCAATTGTGTCCCATAGCTTCTTATTTGATTAATAATGGAAGTACCTCTATCAAAATATTCTTTCATAGTTTCACCATTTTTCAACATCAAATTATCGAACTCTCTCCATAAAGATTGAAGCTTGATAGAGATTATAGATGAACCTTGGAAATCTTTCCTAAGAATGTCCCAAGCATCCTTTGATTTAGTGGTCGACATGATTCAGGGAAACATAGTCTTGCTTACCCCTTGTTGGATGAAGAGAAGCGCTTTAGCGTCCTTCTTTTTATTTCCTTTGAGCTCTTTCTTCTTGGCTTCCACCAATGATGCGAGAGCCGCCGAGCTATCTGGTTCTTCATAGCCACCTTCGACAAGTTGCCAAAGGTCCTGGGAAATAAAGAGTTCATTTGAAGACTCCAATAGTCGTAATTTATTCCATCAAATAATGGGGACAAGATTTTGTGAGTAGTTGAATAAAGATGGTGAAGATGTGGAAGGTGTTGTCATGGTGGATAATAATGGAGCACAAGGTTCAGTTGGCCCTGATACCAAATTTGTTTGAGCAAGGAGGTCAAAATGATGGGTTGGAATGAAATGGAATAGAATTGGAAATGTTAGAATAGGGAAAGGAACAAAGAGAGGCTATTTGGATTGAACAACTCTCAATTGTTTTTACTTTGCTTGGTTACATACAAGACGGTATTACCCAGTATTGATAGTGTACAATAGTCTCTAGATATTTCGAAGTCTCTTTACACTTCTTAATAGGACTATGTATAGAAGTCTCTAGAACATTTTCGACTCTTTTTGTTCTAGAGCTTCTTAGAGATAAGATATTCTAAACTATTCTACATCCTTACATGCATTACTACTTTTCTACAATACTCTATAAAATTACAAATTACATTTCAATTGCGAGCCACATGGAACTGGCACTTTGGGGTCACACAGTGTAGAATCGTGAGCATTTTGAATGGATGGGTGAAGTGGTTGTAAAGTCTGTGGCTAGGGTTTTGTAGTAAGAGAGGCTTTGGATAGATGGATTTTAATTTTAAGAGAAGAAAGTCTCGGACTCTAGGTAATATATACAACTTTGTGTTAACAAAAGACAATCTATTTGCTCATAGTCTATGATTCCTAGCACTACCCTAGTTTACACCCTATGTTGCACGGACACTTCTATTTGATAGCCGTATTGTGTCGAGCATGCGTCGGAGACTCGTGTTGGACACCTGAATACAATACAACACTTGGGATTTTAGGGTAGTTTTTCAAAATCTTCTCCATGTCGGTGTCTCATGTCGCACTGTGTCAGTATCTTCTTAGTTTATACCTAATAAGTACATGTGTTCATCTACAAACCTATGTGGGTCTAGTTCCGAATATCCAGAATTTTGTTGTTTTCTAGAACATTTATATTCTAAATATAGTACTTATAATAAATTATACTAATTAATAGTTCATCTTTTCATGAAACTAATAAGAAATTTAATATCAATTAGGATTGCAGCTTGACATATTTAAATTTTCGCTAGTAAAAATTTTACACAATTTCTGAACTAGTAACGAGTAATACTATGTTTTCTTGGATGTTATATGCACAATGGCTTCTAAGATTCAGATGTCGGACTCACCACAACCCACCCCAAACTTTTAGCACCTCAACCATACATTGGGGGACGAGACTAATGTGTAATCTCATTACTAAGTAGGTAAATGGTTAGCCTGCCTCAGGTGTGACAACTATTGGCATGATTATTAATAAGTTAACCTCATAAGTATTCTTCTTCTTGTTTTTTTCAAATAAAGAGCTACATCCTCGGTAGCATTGGTATAAATACCCGAAACCCGGACCCGACCCGGACCCGGCATTGGACCGGAACCAACCCAACGTATCCGGGTCCGGGTCCTAAAATGGGACCCGTTGCACTTTCGGGTCCGGATCCGGGTCCGCTCAAAAGAGATCCGACCCGGACCCGGACCCTGACCCGTTGAAAAAAACCAAAAAAATCAATATAAAAATAAATATTCTATCCTCATCCCTCCCCTCCTTCATCCTCAATTCTAAATCTTCCTCTTCAAACTCAAAATTCATGCTTTTTCTTCTCTCCTCTATTCTAAATCCTCAACTCGCCGCCTCTACTCGCCGCTCACACTCCCGCTCCTACCGGAACGGGTAGGAATATTTTAATTGGACCCGGACCCGGAACCGGACCCGTGACCGGATCCGGATAGTGAAGGACCCGACCCGAACCGACCCGATACCAATGCTAATCCTCGGCTCGTAGTCCTTCCTTTATCCATCCCACCCCTTTACTAACTCAGTGGTTCTAAAAGCATTCTTCCTTTGTTCCCCTGTTTCGGTATTATGCATTAAGATACCATCACAGGCTTGTTAACAAAAGATACCTCAAAAAGTTTATGACAATAGACTGAGAACGAGCACAAAATCATACACTAGCATTTTAAATATGCATCAAGAAGTAATTCCTTTAATGCCTGTCTGGCACATTGGTTTTAGATGGAAAGTAGATGAAAGTGGGGGAAGTGGGAGAAGTAAAATGGGTTCCCCTACTTTCTTTCACTTCCACTTCAAAACCCATGAGCCAAACCCGGGGCGAAGCCAGAAAATTTTTACCGGGAGGGCCAAGGCAAAATTCTATGATTACATGTAAAAATATAGAGATTTTTTCATAATTTTTAGGGGGGGCCAAACAATAAAACTTAGTTTTCATGGGGGTTAAATCATAATTTTTTTTGAAGGGTTTATAAAATTTTCAATAGTGTAAAGGGGGTTTTTAAAAATTCTGGGGGGAACCGGGCACCCCCGGGCCTTCACTAAGCTCCGCCACTGAGCCAAACAGGTCCTTACTAAATCTTGTTTTTCACCAAATCATTTTTCCAGGTTGGATATAGCATGCATGGCTCTACAATTCAACTAGCTTAAAATCTTGAAAGACTCATGCAGGTCAACAGATGTAGAAATAGATGAAGATGTAGAAAGATGGGTGCTATATCTAGTAATCAACTATCTGGAAGAGGAAGAAATTCAGATGGATTCAGAACTGAAGATAACTGGCAACATACTTAATTCTTAAAGAAATAGACAAAATATACAGACCACAAAATTAATACTACAAGGAAGTGGTTGGTTCTTTTTAGTATCTTTTTCAAATCTCCAATCAACAACGTGTAGAATTGCAGGACAACATTGTACTATCATAGATATTGAACAATCTTTCAGTAGCGCCTTAGGATCATGCTGTATAACCACAAATGTTTTTAGGAAATGAATGCAGATCACAAGAATAAATACCTGTAATCTGGTTTTATAGGTTCATTCCCGAATAGTGTTTTTGCGAAAGCCCCACCTTCCATCAATGCGACAGGAGTTAAGTTTATTCTATCAGTAACATCTCCAACAGCCCAGATTGAGTCAACTGTTGTACGTGAGTATTCATCAACCTTATGGGATGAAATGTTGTGGATAAGTACTAGTGAATCATTTTGGTTTGACAAATTCAGGGTCCTGAAAAATCAATCAAGCAAAAAGAATTTACCAAAATTGCTCCATTCTGACTCAATTTTACTCCGACTTCCTCTAATCCCAGATTCTACAAGAGAACCAACCACTCATTCACAATAAAACAATTCAGTACCTCCGTGGCATAGATAATCACCACAGGTAAAATTGTATTAGAAAAAAGTGAATAGACAGAATCATCTCACACCTTTGTGTTAGGCCTTCGACCTGTTGCGAACATTACATGGGAGAAACCATCTAAAGTTCCTTTGTTGGTTTTTAAGGAGAGCACACCATCTGATGATTTGATGATAGCCTGAGGAGACTCCTCTGTATGGAACTCAATACCTCTTAGAGACATCTGCTCAGCTACAAAGTCTCTGACCTGCAGAACCCTAGAGGTGAGAAAGTATTCGAAGTATAGAGTATCATTTAAATAAGAAAAAAAATATATAGATAACACATGGATACCGCATATAACAATCAATTTCTTACCTCCTCGTCAAAACCTCGAAGTACTTTCTTTTGACGAATAAAGATATGGACATCGCTTCTTAAGCCGTTGAAGATTCCAGCAAATTCGAGAGCAATGTAGCCACCTCCTACTATAGCAATCTTATTGGGTCTCGAAGGTAAATCTAATGCAATATCTGAATCAATAGCATACTCTTTTCCAGGAATGTCTGGAATAAACGGTCGTCCGCCAACGGATATAAGTATATGTCTAGCAGTGTAGAGTTTGCCATCTACAGCAATAGTATGTGGATCCACTATCTGCAACACTCCAAGAAGAGATAAAAGGTATCACATGTTGAGTTTGTGAGAACACGATAAAATCAATCTTATCTTGAACTTTAACCTGAGGTTAAAAAATAGTCAGACCTTTCCTCGACCTTCAATTAATGTGACTCCAGCACTATTCAAAATGTTTTTGTAAATTCCAGTGAGACGTTGCAACTCAGCATTCTTGTTTGCCATCAGTGTGCTCCAATCATGCTTAGGCTCAGTTTCATAGTTCCACCCAAATCCCTGACTTTCTTCAAACTCATGAGAATACTTTGAAGAATAAACCAGCAACTTTTTTGGTACGCATCCTCGAAGAACGCAGCTAATTGGACGGAAAAAGAAACAAAGGCATAATCATAGTCTCTCTAAGAAATGCATTTCATAAACACCCATTAAAATCAAGCAAATGAAATACAAAACAACACATTGATAATAAAAAAAGAAAAAGAACAGTTTTTACAAAAGAAAAAAATATCAATGATTGAATGCATCAGAAAACTCTGCGTTACCTGAAGTCTTGAAAAGGAAGATATGTTGAGAGAAAAAATTCAAAAATAAAATGGAAATAATATAAAACTGTAACGCCCCGAATCCCCGTTATCGGACATCCGTGACATCACCAAGATCATTGCCTTCAAATGCACCTCAACACAGTAAATAACGCGGAAACTTAAACATTTTTATTGCCATCAGAGTTATTACATCAATAATTTCAATGTCAAATTGTCCTTGAACAAGGAATGCAAATTACATAACTTATTACAACTGATTACAAGAATACTTAAACATTTCTTGTGAAGCCATGGCTGTCCTTCAGATCGGCAATCCCTTGGTAACTGTCGAAACTCCGTTGAGTGGTCTATCTGCCCCCTCTGGGACCTGCCCCTCGGCTTGAGCCTTCTGCTACGTGACCCTAATAATTCTGCACCCGCTCGAAGGGTAGACGTGCATACTGCCACTACTTGGATGCCCTGCTGATCTTGGACTCTCCTATACTCGTGACCTGATATCCATGTACCTAAAAGGTGGGGTACGTCAGTAATTCTACTGACGCAATGCTGATAAGGAAACAGCGATCCTCAAACTATCACGCTCACAAATTCATCTTGAATGGAAAATTCAGCGTGCATCCTGATTTCCTAGTGTTCGTGTATGTCATGACCTAAAGTCTATTCAAACACAAGGTACAGAACAGATGCACCTAATCTAATGTCAGCAAGACTCTGGACACACATGCATCCCATACTACATGTACCCCAGAACAAGCCGTTTCTCCAGTTCAGGGATTTGAACCCTCGCTATGCAATGCATTCTAATTTGGTCGACTTCCTGTTCCTGATAGTATGACATGGTTGAGGAGGTAAAAATAAAATAAAAGAAATAATGCGGAGCGCTACCCCGAAGTCACCAATAATTACTGCGTCGAACCATCCTCGAAAGCTGTGACGAACTTACAGATATACCGCAGTATATCCATTACACCAAGATCCTTTATGATCCGTTCGTGTCCACCAACATAGAACATGACGTCGGTACCCCCGATCCGTCAGGATATCAGCATCCCGTTCTTACCATGGTACTTCAGGAATTAACAGTGCAAGATACACACCGCAGTGCGTATCCCTAATGACAGGAAGAGACAACTAGTATCACCACTTAGTGCTAACTCTCAGAACAAATTGGATTATAGGGAATCACCTCTAACACCAATTCGGTCTTCAAGCGAAACAATAAAGAAACCTAATCAATGCAGTTCACTGAAACAAGTTGTTACTCAATCATACTCGGTGTCAATCAATAAAGTCGAGCCTGACTGGTCTGTCAAGGTAACAATCATCCCGGAATCACATCCACTGATTCCCAATACCTTCATAGGTCAGCGACCCAAAATAATCCCGGCCCGTGACCCTCAGCGAGTGGTCTAACGACGCCCTGATGATGTAATACAATTTAGTGAAGGTAAGCACGCACATAATTATCCATTCTTGACTATTGACAGACTCAGGCATCGAGACACCCAACACAATCCAACAGAGCTATATCCCAACTCACTCGCGTCCACCATGAGTACATGCACAGGAACTTGCCTAAGTTCCGAATAAAATGCTAGAAACCCATCTTTTAAATCTGATAGCTCACGATCACCATATTGCGGTAGGCAGAGGGTTCCTCATCAATTGTCCGATGGAACAATCAAGAAATACCAGTAGCTGTGACCCAAGCTACACTCATCGGAAACCAATACACTCAGAATTTCCTAGAAGGGTGAGGAGATCCGTTGCCATCCCCTAGTCGATGATTCCCTCAATTTCTTTTAAAGGACTCAAGTCCTCGAGTTAACTCAAAGCTTGAAGTCAGTCTAGACAATAGGTTGCTAAACTCATAATGTCCATAATTTCCAGCACACAAGTCAGAATTGCTTGGTATCTCCTATTCTGGAAAGGTAAGACCCTAGTCTATAACTTTTCAGTTGACTATTTCCTCAAATTCAATCGTCTTGACATCCAATAACTCTTATATACTCTTAGTAGTACGTTCCTTTTCACACTTGCTGCGCTTGTCCGATATCATAAGAGTTCACTTAGTTATCGGAATTACTCGATTTCGGGTCCTATGGGAAGGTGGGATTGTCTACTTTAACTTCCTATTTGGACACGTCCTCAGATTCAATTCTTAATGTTCTCAAAGATACCAATTTCCATTGGGTGCAAGACAAGGGAAAAGGTTATTTCTCTAGTAAACATTTTCTCGACAAGGCCAAATTTGTCCCACTTTGGAAAATCATAACTTCCAACCTACAACCTAGAATTTCAAAATCCTAGTTGGGTTAGAAGGCTATGATTCCCTACTGCCAATCTCTAGTTGGCCAGTCGCCCCAAATTCTTAACAGATAAGTCTAGGAATATCTATCTCACGAACTAGACAACTCGTACTAGGCTGAACGTACCCTTCTTTAAAATTCAATAGTAAATCATCCCTAAGTCCAACGATCATGAAATTTGAGATTCTCTATCTACACATATACCATTTTATCGTGTCCAAAATTCATATTCAAATTCATTTCACACAACGATCAATGACTCCTCAAACATAGCTACATTTCAGCTGTTCATTTCCAGCAGGGTGTTTACTGCCCCTCACTAATTTACCTTTGAAACCTCATCAAATGACTTCTAAAAATTATAAAATTTGAGATTCATCAAATAGACTCATACCCCAAGCTACTCCCCAAATTTCGTAGCAAAATATTAAACGTACACGAAGTTATGGCTTTTTGAACTTCAGCCCAAAGCACAGTCAGCTTCAGCCGACACCTACAGACCAGTCGCATTCTACTATTTTTTTCGGGGCATCAAACAACCTCGGAAAATTACGAAATTTAAGACTATGGTTGTAGACACATATAAAGGCGTCCACAAAAATTTCCAGCTCAAAATACTCTCATTTCCGAGATATAAAATCGGAAAGACACAAAAATCATCACAGCCAGCAGCCATTCTGGCTGCTTACTGTCCGGACTTGGACCCGCTATTTGGGCTACTAAAATGCATCCAAATATTATGAAAAAAATCATGGATACTCTACATACATAGAAGAACAACTTCCTGAAATTTTAGCTCAAGATACCCAACCGTTTGGGCGTAAGAAATTTCCCAACATATCCTCACAATCATGCTACTTAACCAAAACTCAAAAAGAGTAATTCTCTACCATACAAATTATCTTTCCCTAGTACTTCTCATACTCAAACATGGTAACAAATCATACCTATCACTACTACACATCCATTCATACCAAAACAAAATAAATACCAAAGAGTTCAAGAGATCACCCACTTGAAGTTGCAAGAACACTCCTTGTAGGCTTAGCTTGCTTTTCTCTTTTCCTTGCTCCTTGCTTGCTTGTGTACCTTAGCCTACACTTCTTCTTCTCCTTCTCTACTACTCCTTCTATTCTAGTAGACTTCTTCCTTTTTCCTACATATACATATATATATATATATATATATATATATTGAACAAGGAGGAATGGAGAAAGCTAAGGAGGAGTGTGAATGGAGCTTTGGGAAAAATGGAGTGAAGTGAGATGGGAGGGGGGTTATATGGCCGACCTTGGAGGGGTGGGTGTGGGCTGGAGTGTGGTGAGGTGTAGGGATGAGATGGAGGGTGGGATGGGTGGAGGAATGAAGGGTGGATTGAGTGCCAACACATCATGTGGAAGCTTCATGGAAGCTTCCTTGGAAACTTCATGGAAGCTTCCCATTCTCATAGTCAACCTACACATGGTGAATTAATCCCACCATTGGATCTCATCAAGATCTAAGCCATGATGTGATGCTAGGGTTCCTAACCCTAGGTTAGGTCAAGGAACCCTAGGTCATCATATTCCCATTCTAACCCTAGAGCACAAATACAATCCCCATTTAATCCAAACACTAGCCTTAATTGAAAGTAACCCATATATATTAAAATCCTACAAAATATAGGTTTTGTAGAAATTATAGCTTCCTCCCGACAATTGTCTGGTTGAAACCATCGGGACGAAACTACAGTTTAATTGAGAAAATATCCCGAGTTTATCTTATCGGGTTCAGAATAGCTCGTATATCTGAAATTCCTCAATTTAACTGATAAATTCTAGGAAAAATGTAATCGTGTGCAATACTTAGTCAATGCACGGGTTACAGTGCAAAATAGCCATATGCTATTTTGCGGGGTATTACAAAAACTGACAAAAATGCATTAACTGATCAGAAGTATGTACTGAACACTGAGATAGGATGATTACAAAAGAATACAAATGGGTAACCCATTTTGTAGCAAATCATTTAGAAACTATAGTTGCGACAAGGCAAGTTGCTTTTGAGAAGATGGACTCATCTATGTATACTTTAGTATGCGCTTGGTGGTGAACGGATAGAGAATGTGAGGAGATGGGATTTGGAGGGTTAGCAGAAGACGAGAACTTTAGAGAAAGGAAGGAGGATGGTATGAAGCCTAAAGCACCCAGATTTCTATTCTTTTCTCAAAATTCAGGTCTACATAATTTAAGGATCAAGGCTAAATCAGCTTCAAGAGAGGATCAAATAAAATCCTAAATTATTATTTCCTAAACAAAAACTAAAATAGCAACTAATGATATCCTACATTATTCCTGGCTAATAAAAATTGAAATAAACTAAAATAGCAAACAAATAATACAACCCTAACTTAAAAAGCAACGAGATAAATTTAAATAATATCTTCCTCTTCTAGAAGATTCTTCTTTGTTCCTCCTCATTCTCCTTGGGTGAGAAAAACACGACGGTCATGTCGACAATGTCGAAATAGCATGATCAACCATCCCAACAGGCTAAATTTTTCCAGCATAATGGAACAAGGATAGTAACAAAAAGTTGGAGAAGATACAAACCTTGATGCCCTAGATCATCGGAAAGGCAACTCCTCGAGTCCTGGCTTATGGGCTTTGGATTGAGTGAATAGCAGGCTTGTAGGTTGAAGATTGAATCGCGATTGACAATTAGTACAAGATCAAAAATCTTTCTCGCAGCTTGTGATTTCAATCAATAAGAAGGGGAGGGGGGGACTTCTTCAGCAACCCGTGCAATGTGGCTTCCCCAAAAGTGTAATCATTAGAGCATCTGTAGTCGTTCCCTTAATTTCCAAATTTTGGAAATTTTGAGAAAAAAGAGGCTACAGTCATTCCCTATATTTGGGGGAAATGAGTTTTGACGCACAGTAGCCTCCTATATTTGGGAGAAGATCAAGCAAATTCTCAAATATAGAAATCGGTATATGTTTTTGCGTCTGTCGAATTTACTTCATCGCACGCAATAAGATGACGCGTCCGGTTATATTTTTTTAACTTTTTCATTTGTGAGATGCAAGATGATCTTGCGTTCATCTTGCGTCACACATTTTTTTTAAATTTTTAACTTTTTCATTTGTGATTTTTTGATGTGGAGATAAACCAAATGCTTTTGTTGCATCTTGTCGCTAAAGAAGTATTGATCATAACTTATAGTAGCTTCGAGTATCTGATTGAATAATATCCGACGGATACGAAATCGACGACGGAATAGATTATTGCCGTAAATGGAATCATTGAAAAAATAATCTCGTTGAAGACGCCTATCACCATCTTCTCTTTCGAGTCGAATATAACGTCGATGATTTGTATGTTGGCTTTGTTGGACGGCCATAGCAAAAATTTACAAACTACTATTAAAAAGTCTCGCAA